>CM076583.1:537608436-537999087 GCA_034641835.2 Pinus albicaulis | reverse complement strand
TATCCATTAGCTCATCAATGCGTGGAATGGGGTAGTGGTTCTTCAAGGTCTTCTTGTTGAGGGCCCTGTAATATATGCACATGCACAACATCCCATCCTTTTTCTTCACTAGAACAACTGATGAAGCGAAGGGGCAAGAGTTAGGCCTGATGTGCCCAAGTACCAGTAACTTCTGAATGGCTCACTCAATCTCATCCCTATAGGCCTTGAGATGTCTATATGGAGTGGTGATAACTGCCTGCACCCCCGACTCTAGCTCAATTGTGTGCTCAAACTGTCTGTCAGGTGGCTGCTCTAGTGGTATGTCCCCAAACACTACCGGGTACCTATCCAAGATGGCCTGTATGTCAAGGTGCGGCAGCTTGGGCCGACTCCCAGTCCCTGAAATCCTCAACTCCACTGCCCACTGTATGTCCCCATGCCTCAGGTCAGCCTCCATCCTGTGTACTGAAACCGTCTGTGAAGGATATGAATGCATACCCCTAAGAACAACTAACTTTCCATCCAGCCTCGTGAACTCCATCTCCAACTTCCTCCAATCCGTAGTGACCCTCCCAAGGGAGTAGAGCCACTGGACACCCATCACCACATTGATTTTTGATACATCTACCAAAAAGAAATGATCCGTCACCGAGTAGTTCCCCATGGTCACTATTAAAGCAGGGACATATCGAGTACACTGCATGGTCCTATCCCCCGGCACAAGGACTGAAAATCCCTCAAACTCCTCTATAGTGATACCGCACCTCTGAACCATTTGTGCATCAATAAAGTTGTGGGTGGCCCCACTATCTACCAAGACCGAGACACGCTGCCCTTGCACTGTTCCTTTGATCCTCAAGGTAAAAAAACTGGGAACCCCACGCAATGAAGATAGGAATCCCCTAGATGGTGTGAATGGTGCTCCCCTAGGTGGTGGTGGTGGTGGTGGCCCCCTCTCTGCATGTGTCTCATTGTCACCCCCACCTATCTCCAACTCCACGTCATCCTCTTGGTCACTATCAAAGAAGCCCTCAATGTAGTGGGCCTTTCCCGCTGTGCATCTATGGCATCTAAGGCTCTTGACAAGTGAAGTATATCTTCCTCCTCTAGAGTTCTCTCCTGGTCTCCTCATCTAACTGTCCATGCCCCTCGACTGCTCGCTGTGGTGGGGGCCTCATGTCATGTCCCTTCTATGGGTAGGGAGCCCGTGATGGTATGGGTGCTTGAGTCTTGGCGATTTCCCCCTGCAAATCCTTGGCACAAGTCACAACCTCCTGGAAAGTAGTGGGTCTGCGAGATCTTACTAGCCCACGCAATGGCTCAAGCAAGCCCTCTACAAATGTGTACACCCTCCTGGCATTAGATACATATGGCACCATGATTGAGACCCTAAAAAACTTCGATATATACTGCTCTGGATGGCTAGTCTGCCTGAGTTGGGTCAACTCTTTGAAATGGACCTCTGAGTCCCTCCTATCAAAACACTCCACCACTCTCCGTGTAAAGTCCTCATAAGAGGTCATGCTAGCATGCCCTAACATGGTCGAGCCATGAAACCACCAGTCGTGTGCCTCTCCCTCCAAGTGCAAGGTAGCCATTTTGATGGCTTCTACCTCTATCATCTGGTTAAGCTAGAAATAGGTATCCAACTTCTCCACCCAAGCTCGAGTTGTGTACTTGGTAGATCCATCATACGTGGGAAAACACATCCTCCCAATGGTACATTGCAACTCTGAACTCTGCGTGCTAGACCCCCTGCTGCTCTTGCCTCCCTTGTTCCGCTTGAGCTGAAAGAAATCTCTGAAGGAAAAGGCTGCTTTGAAATCCCCCCCCATGGATTGCCATTCTCGGAAATAGTCTCCCATGGGTTGATCATCCGGCCCACTACTCACTAGTTTCTGAAGGTTAAAATGTAGGAAGCGTGGTCCTGCTTCTCCCACTGAAAGCTGATGGGTGAGTGGCTTGTGAAGGGTGGTCATATTGTTGTGAGTTCCCTGAATTCTCCCCAAATAGGAACTCACGATGGATGCTATTGTCCCTATTCCACTGCTTGAGTTCCTCCAACATTTCCTTTTTCCCTTTGGCTAAATCATTTAGGGCCTTTAAGAGGCTATCAAATGTTGCTTACTCCTTACTCCTTGACTCCCTCATATTTGATACCGCTACCACCTTCCCGAGTGTCTCAGTATCAGGTGTGATCTCCAACTCCCTTTCCCTGCTCTGGTACCTCTTCCTTCGATAAGTAATGTTCTGCCTATCCTCCTCGTTCATAGGAAAGATCCCCACGGCTGAGCCAAGAACAAAGCTTTGATACCACTGTAATATTCCTAATTAGGAAAAACTGTGATAAACCAAGCGAAAATTGACATGCATACACAAAATTCAGAGATATAAGTAAACACCCATGAAATCACCAAAAATCACAATCCAGCTGAGCATTATATTAAATATATTTGGAGCAATAGTACAATGGGTGTGGAAGGAGTGAACCTAGGCTTACCTCAATGGCAAGCTAGACAAGCCCCGGGTTGGAAAATACAACGCCCAAATAAAAGAATGAGTTGCCTCAAATATGCCCAGCACTAACCTGGAGGAACTACATTGTTTGCTGGGAAGGAACTATCCCCGATGACTTTCTCAAATTCCTGGAACAATCCAGCTCCCCAGCTCCTTTCCTCAACCTCCCACACGTGCCCAGAATTTGGCTCCTACGCAGGTCTTGGGTAAGAGAAATTAAGCCTGCCTCAAGGCAATAATATTTGGCCCCAAAACTCCTCACAAGGCTTGGTCTTCCTCTGTAATAGCTATACAAAATTTCTCTTGGCAAACACCTCCCATAAAACAACTGAAATGAGTGGCAAGTGATCCTCTACTGCGTCCTCCTGGAACTCTAATGGACTGAGGTAAATGGTTGTATAATGCACCTTGAACTCCAAAAATATCCCTCCAATGTGGAAATAATCTTACCTTCCTAGGGTGGCACTCGAATTCCACTGAAAGAAGGGTGATGTAATGTTCCTTTTGTGGTATTTCCTTATGGCATGGTTAGGATGGAATTTCAGAGTTGGGGGAAGACAGGTCACAGGAGCAGGTTGGTGTCATCAGCGATGCCTGGGGGATTTTGGAGGGGTTTTGAGGAGCTTTTATGAGTTCTGATGGCATTCAATTGGTATATCCCATCATCCACACAGTTTTCCTTTCGTCCTGATGCATTCCGACAACTTTCGAAAAACTGAGTTATTAATGGGTTTGGCTCAATTAATTACGCCTAAGGTGGCATTTCGGGAGGAATTCTTGGTAGAACATATTAGTGTAATAGCTCATTGGAACCAGAACGAGAAGATCTACAGGATGGGATGGCTAGAAGTGATTATCAGTAAGGAGGCATGGTGGCCAATTTACCATTTTCCCACATTAAAAAGAATATTTTAACTAAGAGAAATGTGTTCAATGATTAAAATAATAATAAAATAGGAGCTTCTAGAGGTTTCCATCAGATCTATAAAATGAGAAGGAGGAGGCCATTAGAGGACATCTTGGATTTGATATTTCTTCTTGTATTAGAGGTTGGGAACCTAGTTTGTAATATTCCTAATTAGCACCGCTAATTGGAATATTTGATTTTTGTATAGTTTTGCCGACTATAGTTTATTAATAAATAAAAGTGAGAAAGGGGGTCTAACTCACTTAAATAAAATAAAGTGTTTCCCTAGTAGGTGCAACGTTATAACTTAAGGGGGAGCCTTGGGGGTCCACACCACGTATGAGGGGAGGCTCACGTAGCCTCTAGGAGCTTCTGCGCAGTCTTATGAGGAGCACGTGGGAGAGAGGGACCACGTTAGGGTTTTGAGGAGGGCCAGCGTTATAAAAGGTGGGAGAGCCATCTCATTTGGCATTCTTGTTGTTGATGATATTTGAGCTAGACTTTTGTCTTCTTGAGCACGCTGGCTGTTTAGCTTGTCTGCAGCACTGTTTAGTGCGTTGAGTGTCTCCGGTCGGAGATCTCGCCCTTAGCCCCGGGGGACTTCGAGTGCCTGCTCGGGCAAGGCTTTTCCTTCAGTCTTTTACGGGAGATTTGGTTGTTTGTTTTGCGGAGGAGCTGGGCTTCTTTTGGTGACTGCGCAGTCCCTGGGAGAGAGGACGCAGTTCTTGTTGGAGGTGTTCCGGTGCGGGGTTTCCTGCAGGAGTTTCAGTGAGATCCGGTGTGGAGGCTCAGTCTTTACCAGTTGGAGATTTTTCGGGGAGCTTGTGGCTCTGTTTCAGCATCTATCATTTGGCATCTGCGCTGGGCCTGGAGGGACAGCGTAATTGCTTGAGGAGGGTTTCCTTGGTGATTTTCGGAGGTGGTCCATTTTTGTTATGGTTTTTGGGTTTGGTCCGGGTTGGCGAGTACAGGTGATTTGCAGATTTTCAGCCCATTTCGGCAAGGGGATCAGCCCCTAGTTTCAGTTCATTTCCGCAGTAGCAGCAGTTTACGGCAGTTTCCTAGCAGCTGGGATGAAGTTTCTTGTAGTAGCCATTTCCCATCTTTCTGAGAGAGTTCTTCACTTGCCTTGAGCAAGAATAGGTGCTATCATTTTGATTATCCATTGTATTTCATTATATTCTCAGATTAATAAAATGGCTCAGCATTCCCGGCATTTTTATGAGTATTTGCTTTATGTTCTATTTCTGGCGTTTTCCATATTTTCGTATGCTTGTATTGCTGTCTATTTCCTTTTCGGGATATTACAGTGGTATTGGAGCATAGATCTGGCTCAGCCTGTGGAGCTAGCAGTCTATGAGGCCGAGGGATAGACCCCACATCTGTTACAGAGGTAAGAGATACAGAGACATTGAGCGTAGGTTGGAGAACACCTACGGAGAGGGGGACTGTGTTCGAGTGGTGGACACAGATCAGGAGCAGCCTGTGACAGATACAGATCAGGAGCAGCCTGTGGCAGATACAGAGCAGGAGCAGCCTGTGGTGGACGCAGAGCAGCAGGATCCTATGGCAGATGAGGAGGATGCGAGGAGATATAGGGATACGCTCCTCCAAACAATGCAAGATCTGTCAAGACAGATGGAGACGGTGGGACAGAGACTCACTGCGCTGGAGGTTAGGCAGCGGGAAACCCCAAGGGGTTTTCAGATTGGTGAGGGATCGAGCACATCTCACCATATGCCGGAGCGTGAGGCTATACCCATTATGGCATCGCATGCACCCACGCGATCCACTATGCCCACGTTCCTAGCGGAGGACACAGGGGCAGGGGCACAACAGGAGCCAAAGCCTGAGCCCCAGGACTGGTGGTTTCATGGGATGACGACACTCGGGCATTCTACAGTGACGACATATGCCGAGTTTACCAGGAGGGTGATATAGCGTTTTGACCGGAGGGATCTGGAGCAGCACTTTGTTGAGCTGACGATGCTCAAGCAGACTGGGAGTCCAGAGACTTACATTTCAGATTTCTTGAGGGTTTCAGTGCTGGTGCTAGATCTATCCGCAGCTCGGATGATCTACATGTTTGTGGAGGGATTAGCTGAGCCACTTCGCGGCCTAGTCAGGTCGACTGGACCGGCTACACTTCAGGATGCCATCAGCAGGACCCGAGATTTACAGGATGTCTTGCCCAGGGCTCGGACACCTTACCCCCAGAGACAGGCTTTCCAGCCTAAGGGGAAGGACACGAGGATTCCGCCTCCCAAGGGGAATCCTGGACGGGTGCAAGTTGATGATGAGGCCAGGAGGGAGCTGAAGAAGAAGCGGTTGTGCTTCACTTGCCCGGAGCCATGGGCACCGGGACATAGATGTGCTGCAGGGAAAGCACATTTCATTGAGGTCTTCTCTGAGAGCAGCGGGGAAGAGGATGAGGAGGATGATGTGGAGGCAGGAGATAGTTGTGCAGTGCAGGGTACCTTACCACCTCCACCAGCAGCAGCAGGTGGTGCGTCATTTGCACCTACTGGAGGAGCTCTAGTAGCGTTGCGGGGAGTTCCCAAGTACTTGACGCTGCGCGTACGAGGGACAGTGCGTGGCCAGCGAGTCTTAGTCTTGGTCGACAGTGGGGCAACCCACAACTTCATTGATGCACAGATGGTTGAACGGAGAGGTATACAGACTGAGAGTTTTGATGGATTTTCAGTTTTGGTCCCAGGAGATCAGACCATGGTGTGTGCGCGACATGTTCCCGAGTTATCAGTGATGATGGGCACCTATACATTGACAGATCATTTTTTTGTGGTCGATATTCCGGACACCAACATGATACTGGGTGTTCAGTGGCTTATTACTCTCGGGAAGGTCACGACAGATTGGAAGGCCCTAGAGATGGAGTGGGATGATCCCAAGACAGGGAGGCATGAGAAGATACGGGGACAGCACACATACCCGCTTCAGACTGTTTCGGCACATCAGATGGAGGCAACCTTTTGTAAGGGAGACATAGAGTGGGCAGTAGAGTTGCGGGCTTCGGAGGCAGCGACTACAGTACAGGCAGTGCATCCAGAGGTACAGACCATCCTTGACAGGTATGCCATAGTGTTCGGGGATATTCCGCCAGGGCAGCCACCGGATATGGGGTTCGAGCATACCATTGAGCTGGAGCAGGGTATACAGGCAGTGATCACCACACCTTATAGGCATCCCAAGGCCTACCGAGATGAGATTGAGCGAGCTATTCAGGAGTTGCTGGCCCTTGGGCACATTCGGCCGAGCACGAGTCCTTTTGCTTCTTCCGTGGTGTTGGTGAAGAAGAAGGACGACACATTGCGGATGTGCATTGATTACAGGGCTCTGAACAAGAAGACCCTGAAAAACAGGTACCCCATTCCCAGGATCGATGAGTTGATGGACAAGTTGAGAGGAGCACGGTTCTTCTCAAAGATTGATTTGAGATCTGGGTACCATCAGATTCGCGTGAGGGAACAGGACATTCCCAAGACTGCTTTCAGGTGTCATTATGGGCACTTTGAGTTTCTGGTTATGCCTTTTGGGCTGACCAACGCACCAGCCACCTTCCAGTCGTGCATGAATCATATCTTCCGCAGTCATCTGAGGAAGTTTGTGTTGGTCTTCTTCGATGACATACTCATATACAGCAGGACTTGGGAGGAGCATCTCCAACATATTGAGACAGTATTGCGCATCTTGGAGGAGCAACAGTTCTATGCCAAGCTCTCCAAATGTGAGTTTGGATTGACGGAGATGTTGTACTTGGGACATATTATAGGAGTGGACGGGGTGAGAGTCCACGAGGAGAAGATCAGGGCCATCAGAGATTGGCCAGAGCCGAGGAACGTGACGGAGCTTCGGGGATTTATTGGCATTTGCACTTACTACAGGAAGTTCGTCAAGGGTTTCTCACAGCTCGCTGCACCCCTCACAGATTTGACAAAGAAGGGGGCATTCAGTTGGTCAGACACAGCACAACGGGCCTTTGAAAGGCTCAAGGAGGTGATGAGTAGCTGCCCCGTGCTTGCATTGCCAGATTTCACGCAGCCATTCGTCCTGGAGTGTGATGCGTCAGGAGAGGGGATTGGTGCGGTATTGATGCAGGGTGGTCATCCTATAGCTTTTGAGAGCTGGAAGCTCCTTCCGCATGAGAGGTTGTATTCCATATACAACAAGGAGATGTTGGCCATTATGCATGCATTGGCAAAGTACCGACAGTATTTAGTGGGCAGCAGATTCAGGGTGAGATCCGATCACAACAGCCTCAGGTTCTTTCTGGAGCAGAAGCAGTTGCAGGAGAGGCAGCAGAAGTGGATCAGTAAGATCCAAGCCTATGACTTTGACATTGAGTACGTCAAAGGAAAAAATAACGTGGTAGCCGATGCCCTTTCACGTAGACCGGCCACGTTATCTCTTATGGAGCTGGACGCAGATTGGAGGGCTCGACCGTTGGTGGAGTACCGGTGATAGGTTTGCATGTGAGGTGTTGGATGGATAGGTAGTGGATGACAGTGGCTGTGGTGGCTGGCGAGATTATCTATTACAGGATGATCTTCTTGGATCGAGGGATCTCACTAAGAAGAAGATACTCCATGCTTCACACGACTCACCATTGGCCGACCATCGTGGGTTTACCAAAACCTGGTTGCAATATTAGAGAGAGGTTCTCATAGAAGGGCTCGCAGACGACCCGGAAGATGTCGTGGAGTGCGATGTTTGTCGTAGAACAAGGGAGAGATGAGCTTATCCCGCAGATTGTTAAGTGTTCTTCCATTCCAAAGGGGTAAAATGGGAGAGCATATCGATGGACTTCATCACGTGGTTGCCCATGGCACAGTACAGGATTGTATCTTCGTAGTCGTTGATCGATCGACGAAGCATGCTCACTTTTCGCCATATCCGCACATTCATATAAAGGAAGATTGTGTGGGTGCAGCTGTTTCTTCGTGGAGATTTTCGTGTTGCACTTGCCTTTCCCAAGACCATTATCAAGGATGTGGATGTACCGCTTGCGGCGTATTCCCCGTGCAGAGATTTTTCCGCTAGTGGGGACAGTAGTTGACACCGAGCACTCCGCTTATCACCATGCATGCATGGGCGGTGACGTTGCATAGTTGGGTCATGGCCGGAGGGTTACTTGCGAATTCGATAACAAGGCGTCAGCCGAGCATGGTCAAGTGGCTACATTTAGAGTATATTGCCACAACACGACGCATCACATGTCCATTGGTATGTCACCGTTCTATGCTTGCATGGGCATCATCCTTTATCTTGCGTATGTGATATTCTGTAGGCCGCAGTGGCTCCGAGAGCCACATTTGACCCAAGAGGAGGCCGGACATCCTCCGAGCTCTTAGCGGACAACATGGCCACAAATACGAATCGCCAAGCCGTATGCCGATAGGGGCCTGTGGAGAGACAAGCTGAGGTAGGAGATTTGGTCTACCTACGATTGCTACCATACCGATAGGGTCGACATTAAAGGCATAGCCGAGAAGCTAAGTCCCGCTTTTATGGACCATACAGGGTGATACGTGGATCGGGACAAAGCCGACATGTAGCAGAGGCTGCCCATAAAGAAGATTCATGAATATTTTTCACGCATCATGCCCAAAGAAGGCATTGGGCCAAATAGGACAACACGATGGCTAACAATTAATGGATGATGAGGGGCATCTCTGTGTTGCCGAGGCTATTATTGACACGGTGGAGAGGCAACAAGGAGTGTATCTTCCGTTCGTGAATTCTTGGTGAGGTGAAGAATTTGCCCATGAGGATGCCACTTGGGAGAATGGCAGATTTGCGCATCCATCACTCTGCCAGCCTAAGCTTGAGGACAAGCAACATTTCGTCATTTGGAGATTATATTCCTAATTAGGCACCGCTAATTGGAATATTTGATTTTTGTATAGTTTTGCCGACTATAGTTTATTAATAAATAAAAGTGAGAAAAGGGGTCTAACTCACTTAAATAAAGTGTTTCCTTAGTAGGTGCAACGTTATAACTTAAGGGGGAGCTCAGTCTACACTATCGATGAGGGGAGGCTCACGTGGAAGCCTCTAGGAGAGTCACAAGAAGCCTATGAGGAGCACGTGGGAGAGAGAGGGACCACGTTAGGTTTTGAGAAGGGGCCGCGCAGTAAAAGGTGGGAGAGCCATTTCATTTTGCATTCTTGTTGTTGATGATATTTGAGCCAGACTTCTTGTCTTCGAGCATCGCCGGGGTCGCTAGCTTGTCCGCGCACTCGCTAGTGCGTTGAGTGTCTCCGGCCGGGAGATCTCGCCCTTAGCCCCGGGGACTTCGAGTATACCGCTTCTGGCAAGGTTTTTCTTCTTCCGCCTTTCATGGGAGATTTGGTTGTTTGTTTTGCGAGGAGCCGGGCTTCTTTGCACCGCGCGTCCCCGGGAGAGTGACGTGCTTCTCTGTTGGAGGTGTTCCGTGCGGGTTTTGCAGAGTTTCTGGCGGAGATTCTGGCAGAGGCTCTGGGCCTTACCACAGATTTTCCTGTGAGTTTTAGGCTCTGTTTTCAGCATCTATCATTTGGCATCTCTGCGCCTTTCGTCCGGAGGGACAGCCGTACCTCGAGGAGGGTTTCCTTGGTGATTTTCAGAGGTGGTCCAGATGGGAGCAGGCTTCGGGTTTGGTCCGGTTGGCGAGTACAGTGATTTGCAGATTTTCGCTCCATTCCCGCAAGGGGATCAGCCCCCGCTCAATTCATTCCCGTGTACAGCTGAAAGAAGCATTTGGGTAGCTTCGCAATCGGGACGTTGGGGCCAGGGCGTGCCCATTTCCCTATCTTTTTCCGAGAGTTCACTTTCTCGAGCAAGAATAGGTGCTACCATTTTCCTGATTATCCATCGTATTTCATTATACTCGCATTAATAAAAATGTACTAGCATTCCCGCATTTTTATGAGTATTTGCTTTATGTTCTATTTCGGCATTTCCATATTGTCGTATGCTTGTATTATTGTTGTCTATTTCCTTTCTTATATTACATAGTTCTCTACTTCAACAAAGAGTCTCGGTGATGAAAACCCTTTGAGAGATCACAAGTACCGTCTTCCCATGGTGAATTCATCTAGAATTCACAGACAACTCAATAGTGACATTTTAGTTCTACTCCAACACAACATCGAGTAGATTTTTGAGGCTCTGCTCTATCTCATTAGCATGTAAACCCCGCCTTGTATAATAATAAAGTTGAGGTTATTTTTAATATTTTGTTATGGAATTGCATGTACTTTATATGTTTTATTTTACATGGAAATATTATGTTAAATTGATGAAAATTTAATGGTGAAATTTTAAGGAGACCAATTTTCTGAATTTAGCAAAATATCCCATTTGGGACATTACAAGCAGGACAGCCTTGGTATTGGCTCAACTTGTGGGTTTTTAAATTTTTTGTTGCAACTCTTCATCGAATTTCACATTTCCGACCACTGTCATCCCCCCCGCAGGGCAGGCAAGTACACTCATACGAGGGATAGGGGATTAATGTGTATTCCTGCTTTAAATATCCCTAACTTTATTATAATAGATTTCTCTGCAGGTTGGTCATATTGAAATGTCGGATGAACCAGATGTAGCATCACCGCATCCGTTCTTAGGTTGAAAATCCTCCTGGGTACTCATGATCCAGGACTGATGAGATTTTGAGCCCTCATGATAAAAAAATATTTACGTTGTATTGCATGCTTCCGCCTACAGAGGTAACAATAGACCCCGATCATGCAACATAACTTTGTGTTGCTCCCACAATCGTTCTTTCCATTCTTTCTTTCGCAACCCCATTGTTTTGTGGGTTATGAGGTGCTATCAATTCTCTTTGAATTCCTTCCAAGGCACAAAAGTTATTGAATTCATTAGAGATATATTCTCCACCATTGTCGCTTCTCCTCGTCGTTCCTTCACCATCTTTCCTATATCTTTCGACAAGTGCCTTGAACTCACAAAACTTGGAAAACGTCTCATCTTTTCTTCATGAAGAAAAAATCCAACACATCATCAAAATCACATAATACCCATGCTTTGTTGTGGAAATTGTCGAGAACGCGTCCACACATGTCCGAGTGAACTCTTCAAGGATCGCCGTCCTTACCATATCGTGAAAGGTGGCCGAGAGTACTTTCCCCTAATGTAATCTCTTTTTACATGTATCTCTCCCTCGCGCAAGTGCACCCTTTGGAAGTCTTCGTAGAAATATGTCGTATGATATTCAAAGCGCCATGATGAAGATGGGCCAATCTCTTGTGCCATAACTCACCGATGTCCTCGCTTTTCCACCTTCCTCTCGCTTGTGTGGTCAATGCAACACAATTTTCTACATCCAATTTGTAGAGGTTCTTTACTCGAACCCTAATTTTTTTTCACCTCATTCTGGTTTTTGACTCAGATTTAAGAAACGCCTTTCCTTCACTAAATATCACATCATAGCCACGATCTTCCAAACATACAACAAAACCAAATTCTTCTTTAGACCCGCAAACATACATGGCATCTTTTAATGTGAGGGGTTTACTCCGACTTCCCCGAAAGGTAACTATACCAACACTACAAATATACCTCCCTGGGCCATCACCCATCTCAATGTGCAACTGAGCATTTCTCTCCTCCAATCTACTGAAGATTTATTTGCTAAGTCAATATGGAACGACGCTCCACTATCCAAGTACCACACAAACCCATCACCGATGACACCATGCATGCAAGGAGAGTGAAGTCCAACCGAATCAGAAGCAAATGCTTCACTTGTCGCTTTCTCCCGAGGCCTTTCCTTTAGTTATCTTCTTTTGTGGACAATTTGTGGCATAAGCAGTTTGTGCTCATGACAAGCTGAAAACATTTACCTTTGACAAGTGTCGCGCTTGTTTGCCTTGTTGACTCTGATTTGGAATGGGATGCCTTCCATTTTCTTTTCTTCACCTTCCAACTCATGTTGATAGAGGATGTTTTCTCTCATCACGTTTTGATGAGGATCCATCTTTGGTGTTCATTTGATCTCTTTTCGTGAGATTGGCCTGACCAAACACCTTAATATGATAGCTTCTCCCTCCCATTCGCAAAGACTTGGTAGCTAAGCCAGCTCTTGGGAAGGCCTAGAAGAGCTAGGGCTCACCAAATCATCATCTATGAATCGTCACACCAACCCTTCCAAGCTCATCTCGATATTGAGCCACAAGTATTTTTGGATCAAGTCGTCTTCTCCATCTGATACTCGAGCTTGTCTTTAGTGCTAGTTTCCTATGGTTGTTGCTATTCAAATGCATCTATTAATACCTTCCACATAGCATATGGAGTCGCTTCATGGAGAATCGAGACAATATGATCACAACCTCTCTAATATCCTTCTCATCTTTGTTACATTCTTCTTTCCATGCATCAAGAAGTTGAGTATCTATCAATGATGAGGAATATCATAGTCAATGAATGCCTTCCAATCTATTTTTCCCAACACCCACAACGACCTTTCCTTCCATGCTATGTAATTCAATGAATTTTATATGTATTTGAGTCCTTCAAGCTATTGTTATATCTTGATCTTCATTATATCATATGTCTCAGAATTTGATGTAAATTGTCTGAAACAACCTAAATTTTCTATTGTGATTTGATGCTTATACTGCAGAAATCAAATCCAAGGATTCAATCTGATCATGTTGTAATGTAGTAGTATATTAATCTTGATAATTTTACAAAACAAAAATTCGATCGCATTGGACTACATAAAAAGGTAAGAGAAAGAATTATCACGTACAAATACATCTTCTTACACCGGGGGAAAGCGATTGCTCAAAAATACACACCGTATATTAGTATACATAGTATCTATAAATGAATATATACGTTACCCCTCACACTAAGAACCCCTATGATTTATTACTGTCTCACTCAATCTAGGAAAAGTACCCACCAATACTAACTAATTTCCTTTATCCCCTATCTACTAGCCATAATATCATGAATGTGTCTACAATTATAGGTCTTTCATCTGATTTCTCTCTTTGATTTATCTGTTATTTATTGCATCTTTGTATGCTTTTATATCTATATTTTTTTTTAATATAGAACTGAGAAGGATTCTTTAACCTTCGGTTCCAACTGGCCTCTCTACAACTATAGGTAACATCTGTTTGCTGTTAATTGTCAGCTAACCGATTGATCACTACCTGTGAATTAAACAAGGATTTACCCACCAGACTTTTATAGCCTTATTTTTAAGTGAATGATAACTGATTTCACCACCCTGATAACTGACATAATAAGAATAAATTGTTAAATTTATTCAATCTAGTAAATATGGTGCAATCCTATATATGCTCTTCCTCTTTATCCTCGCTTAATTTCACAATTGAATTTCCCACTTTCAGTCATCTTTTCATTACGCTGTCATGATGGTTCACAATTTCTCCATACCACTAAGGGAAATTATTGACATTTGGGGAATACCTCAGAGGGGTATCCCCAGCAGCCTTCCTGCACAAGCTAATTTGCTGACTTAGGGTTTGTTTGTTTTAGATTACCTGCCTTTAAGGGGCCCTTTCTCCTCCATTCCGCATTCTGCATCTAGACCTGGGATGTTCACGTGCTTCTCTAATGAACGTATCTAACCGGGGGGGTCACACTCCCCCACAGGTCATTCACCAATTATAATAATAGTGTCCAACACGCAATTAGCACAACCCTAATCATCTCAAGAAAATACAGGTGACACCTACAGCGTGCAGAAAGTAATCCTACGGGAGAAGCAGGTACATGACCACAAATTCCGCCACTTACATACCAAAAGAAATCCAGAAAAAAGAGTGATTGAACTCAAAATCGCATAAATGGAAGAATCCAATTCATGAAAGATCATGCATTAATAGGAAAATTCATGGGCTTTTGCCCACGAAAAGGCACCGAGGGGATGGATAGCTTCGAAATGTATAACTAAAAGGACACATAGGTTTGCAACCGTGTACAAAGGATGCTTTTTTCAACATCCTTTACCGCTTTGAAGATATATGTGGATCACAGATGGAGGGCCGTATTTTCTTCTTCAACATCAAAGAGCGTATACTTCCGAGCTTCTGGACGAACGCCCAACCCAAGACAAACTGGATTGACCCCAACCTGGGCTTCCGGATCCGACCTCTACTCGGCTCAGACTACTGATGTGAACCCACTCCATAGACATATACGTCCAGGGAGTTCGTCAAGACTCCAGAGAAACTTGGGGACCAATCCCAGATATAAATGCCCCTACGCCCGCATCCGTGTTCACATGAATCTACTGAATCCACTCCTGTGCGAGGTAAGTCTCTGCATGAAGAATTCGAATGGACCCAAATTGTTGACTATGAACACATTTCCCTTCCGTATTTAGGAAATGTCATCAACATGGGCATCTATTCAGAGACCGCCCCCCGAACAAGAAGGAAACATGGGTGGCACAACACCCAGAAAATGAGGGATTCACGAAGGTAGCGAGTAAACAAAGACATGGGAATAAAGAGGCCAATCTCATTATAAATAAAAATCATCAACTACTGCCACTGAGCTTCACAATTTCAATTTAGCTCACCGAAAATGAACACTTCAGGTAAGAAGGAAGCACTCACTCACGCAGACACAATCAAGAATGGCACAATAGGCCTGTTTTCTTACCTTGAGACCTTCTAAAACTTCCTCCAAATTCCAAAACATAGATGACTATGACCAAATTAAAGGCAAAGAACCAATACCGGAAATGATACCGCAGGCGACAGAAGAAGATCCCAAAAGTGCTACAGATCTAGAAGGACCGGATCTCGTAGGGCTAGAAGAAGCATGTACCAAAAAGAATCCGCATCTCAATCCTGCAGTAGCAAATTGAAAAAATGGAGAAATAATAGCCAGGCAACGTAGCTACCCTCTCTCGGGGTATACAGGGAGGAACGATAATCAACACCCAATAATTCACAAGAGTCCCGAAAAAGAGGAATGAAAACTCTCGCAACGAATGATTAAGAAAATGGTGGAATCTGACTGCCCCCAAGTTAACCGCATTCTATGCCCCACTCAATACATTCCATGAAGCTTCTCTTCATCTCGGTGAACATCAAAGGGCTCACCTGTACCACGAAGCACATGATCTTAAAAAAATGATTATGGAGGAACACCTTGCAATTTTCACATGCAAGAAACCAAATGTACCAGCTCCACCCTCGAAAACCATCTTCAAAAAGATATGGAAAGCAGCAACATTACAACAAACTTGATGCAAATGGAGCGTCCTGAGGACTCGCCATCATCTGAACCTCAAGTTATCACCTAGAGAACTCCGCAAGCCAATAGAAACTTCATCCAAGGTAATCCTTCTAATTGCAGGTATCGATATCCACAGATCGCTCACCAATGTCTACGTACCTCAAAATAAAATAGAATCAAGACTTCCTTGAGCAATCTCGAGGAACTCAACCTTCAACGATACCATCCACTTCTGCTTTCTCATGAGATTTCAACATGATTTGATAACCTCTGCAGTGAAAGGATGAAGACAACAATGTCAAATCTACCGCAATGGATTCAAAGAATTTATCCAAAGTAACAACTTACAGATCCTCCTTCAACCTCCAACGGGATCTTACATGAACAACAAAGAGGAGGCACTCACCGTATAGCCTTCGTTGGGATGGGATTCTATCACCGACGGATTCTTATCCGGGCTTGGAGGGGAATCTCGACACTACCATCATCCCCACAAAGGGGACTGACACGACTGATACAACCTTAATGGCTCCACCAGTGGGAGCATATACTCTGAACCCTTCGATTTTTGAACATTGTTGGAGTCTGTGTAGACTCGGGTTCAAGGATTTGCATCCCAATGGTGATCTCTATAAAGTACCCCTCTAGCACCAAAATGCTTCCACTCCAAACAAGCTTCAAACTTCTCAAAAGACATCCGAGTTTGAACAAAACTACATTCGACAATATATTCATAGAGCGTAAAGACCTCGGGAGGACAAAATGAAAACCCCGTAACAGAATATCATCCAATATGGATGCACCGATGGAGACATCACACCTAGAGAAATGCTTGATCACCCCACAGAGAAGGAAATCAGAAGAAGTCCTATGGAGACAAAATCCGTAATCAATCGTCTCAAAGAAGGAGAAAGAAATACCAAATTTTCCAATTCTGGCCCACTCATACAAATACCGAATGCACAACAGAATCACTATCATCAATAATCAAGTCGGGGAAAGGATGGAATGCATGTACCATCACGGAGGAGCCGCGCAATCACTTCGTGAACATCCTCCAGAACCCAACCACTAAAGGCAAGAAGCTATCTAGAAAATTACTCACACATTCCTAAGCCGAGGTCAGAGGATCATACAGATATGGCTACGCGACTCGCTATTGCCGAGGTGAATAGTGCGGCCCACTGAAAGGAAAGCCGAGGCTCGATGGATTCATCTACGAACTTCTTCACTTCTTCTAGATATTATCGTCCAAACCGAAGTTTAAGTGGCTAGTGTATGAATCTAGGCCACTCATCGTCGTTACTCGCCTCTAAATGCTACCTTCATCACTTTCGACCCCAAGATAACACGTAGTTGCCTTGCTCCAAGAAGTACGTACCCATAGCCCTCCGTAATGTTATTTACAAAATCATTCTCCTAGTTACTGCTATAGCCAACAAGCCAGTGAAGTTTTCAAATTTCATCATCTCTCCAGAGTAAAACAGTGGCATGTGTGGAAGGCAGGTAGATCCCGGATGGGATCATCTTAACCTATGGAGGGTCATACACTCCCTCAAAACTACCAAAAAACCGTGTATTATGCCAAAAACTGATTTTTCTAAATCTTTCTCGTAATAAACCCAGTTGGACCATGATGTCACATCCTCAGAATTTTGGCTTCAATCGTACTTGATCGATGGATTATGAGTCTCATCACCTCCCCCTTTCACTCCATCCCGGTTAACGATCCCCCACCTTCAATCCCTCAAGAGGCATAAGACAAGGGGATCCCCTCTCGCCCTTCATCTTCATTATCATGGCCGAAGGCTTGGGCCGCCCCGATCAAAGCTCTATTCAGATAGGAGCACCCACTGGACACTTCCATAACCCTCGCCTAGCCTCTCATCGCCAATTTGTGGATGACAACCCGATAATGGGCTACCCCTCCGTCTGTGAAGCCCGCACCCTCAAATCCGTCCTCGATCTCTTCTTCCGAAGTTTCGGGAACCGTAGATCAACTAGGACAAATCTCTAGATTCTTTCCACACTCCCCTTCCGACCCGCAACACAAGATTGCTCGCATCTTCGCTTCACTCCATTGCCTCCCTCTCGTCAAAATACTGAGCTCCGCTCATTGATTTTGCCATCAAGAACTCCTCCCGAGAGCTCGCTGATAAAATTTGAAACTCGTCCCTCCAACCTGACTTACGCACTTCCACATAATCATTCGTCCGGTCCCCTACCAAATCCGTCTTGCAATCTCTTCCCATTTACCTTTCAACATATTCCCCTAAATGTATCCTTAAAGCCATATTCTATAACGAAGATTCCTTTGGGGAGGCACTAAAAGGCAAAACAAATGGGCCTTAGTCAATTGGAAATATGTGTACCCCAAAGCATCGTGAGGTGTAGGTCTTCTCGGGACCCCGAACACAAAGAACAACATAATGGGAGCGAGCATCCGTGGAAATGGGTCTCAATCCCAACACCCCCGGGCCAACTCGATGACCAAGTATGTGCGCATCACAAAGGAAGATTCTATTATATACAACTTAGATTTGCCGTGTTCCCAAATATGGAAAGTCAGCTAGTCTTCAAAAGGGCATTATCCAAACCACAACTTTTGGGAGCATACAGATGGTAACCAAGCTGCATTCTCGTAGACGACCATGGCAACAAATGCTGCTTTCCTCCATCTTTTGCGACTCTTATGGAATGCGGCGCTCCAAAATAGCAACATCCAAAAACACATGATTTCGGACTAAGACACCTCTCAAGGATATCGGCAATGGATACATACCAACAGACATGGCAAAACAACTCGAACAATGAAAGACACACCGACATCCGGGAGGAGCTATGTACAAAAAGGAAAATCCAACAGTAACCGGGCCTACATCCTCCATCGGGCACATGCCAAGTGGCACTTACCTCACCGAAGCATACCATCTCCTTCATCACAAGATTCAGACTTGTCGATATCATCTCGGAAGGAAACTTATGGCCCAAAATAGCCACGTTCCTCACAAGGTAACTCTAAAACCATCAGCTACCGCTAGACTCATGTCCGGTATGCTGCCCCTATGGGCCGTAATGGATGTCTCACCGACGATTCAACCGTGCTGTGGGCAACATCATTCAAACCATCAACAATTGGAAGGATAATCCTTTCCACGTAACTGCTGAATGATTATGGCAAATCACTTCGGCATCCTCATTTAACATTCGGAAGGAGCTTTAAATAGTCGCATATTCAAGGACAAAGCCGAGACTCCGAACAACTTTGGGACAAGGTTCACAAATAACTTATAGAAACACTAGCGATGCGTGAGAAAGGGAGGACCTACCCACAAGGGAAATTGGTACAAGATTGGAACAATTGGCAAATGAGTTCTAACACATTTGGAAGCATAGGAAGATTCGAATTCCTATTATTTGGAAGCATAGGAAGATTCTGAACCCGAAAATTTGGTCGCCTCCCCCCGGCTTCTTCAAATGTACCTTTGATGGGGTTTGTGTCAGTAACCCCGAGACGTTAAAGCTTTGGAGGAGTCATCAGGGACACAAGGGAGACGCCCTAATCTACTATGGAATATTGATGGGGATAGCAACAACTCAAATGGACCGGAAGGAATGACAGGTATCTAAATTAGCTTATAGACTACCACTATCAGAGATTTGTAGATGTTCTATGCTTTATGTAACTTTACTTACTAACAACAACTACATGAATTTACAAGTAAAATGCGTATAGAACATACTGGATCTTAGAAGACAAGTCGAAAACGTATAAAGGTGATGGTGCGTTTACTATGGTCAACAGGATGTTTCCAACTAACAAAGACTTATGGTCGTCTTAACCCAAGATGTCATAACAACAAATTCTCAAAATAAATTACACGGCCAACTCAAAAGTCGACCAAAAGTCACGCCGCCTATAAAAGCTAACGCAGGCAACGCATTAGTGTCATCACGTGCCTCAACTTCTCTGGGGTCAACCACCCTCGATTGCGGCCAAAGAGTAATAGCCTCTCAGATCGAAGTCTCTAAAATTCAGCCCACCCACCATGCGTTGACCAAAGTCAATGCCGTCAAACTTCCTAAGCCCAACTGCGGATTGGCCGCAAGAATTTTCATCCTTCGTCAGCAAAGAACTTCGTCCTTCTTTCCCACGTGTGAGATAACCATCTTCAGATGCTCGTATAAGAGGAGGAGATGTGTGATGAGATGAGGAAAATGCTCCAACGTTGACCCTATAAATACCAATCATGAGAGGTGTGTGACATATCCGTCAGTCAAAACCTTAAGGCCGACTTTGCACTTAAATTTATTATAAATAATAAATTCAAAATAAATGTTCCCCGCTTCACGTCTTAAAATCAATTTTAGATCGATTTTATACCTCTCCAAAGAGGAATCCAATACAAATATTGGAATATTCATCCGAGCATCACAAGATGGATTTTGGACCCTAGTTGTCCAAATTTAACACTCCCTCTCAACTAGGGAGAACTCCATCCATCAGTGCAATCAAACATCGTGCGTCATCCCGCCGTAACTTGCTTTGCTGGCCTCTTTATTTCAGAACAGAAGTGGGTCAGTCACAAAGACATCATCCCCCGACTGACATAATCAGTCCAGAGGTTCCAAACGTCTATCAAACTCATGAAGAGTATCCAACCAACCCAAAGTTGGTTCATCTGACCCGAAGTCAGGCAGAGGTCCCAGACCTCACAAAACTTGATCCCAGATCAAGTGGTTGGACCGTGCCATCCTAGATAGAGAGTACGGCAATCTCTGATGCGTCCATCGGTCTTTGCTAATAGTCTCTAGCTTTTCCCACCTCATTGGCCAAATGAGAGGTACTTCCCATGAGCCCTGAACTCAATGGGTAGGATGCAGACGGGGCACAGATAAATGAGAGGCGAACCAGCTCAATAATCACAAGGATGGGGCGGAAGCATTATGAGTGCTTATAGCTCCGAGAAGCTATCCCCAAAGCCCCCCAGAGCTCCCAGAGCTCATCGTCCAACAGGACCCACATCATAGGGTCTTTCCACGACACCAAGACTCTCACGGAAGGTTAGGGACTTGACCTTCCCCAGGGGCTTAGTGAGAATATCCGCGACCTGCTCATCAGTTCCTATATGATCGAGCCTTACGGCGCCTCGCTGTACCATATCCCGGATAAAGTGGTACCTGATATCAATATGCTTGGATCGGTCGTAGAACACAGGATTCTCAGTCATACGAATCCCACTCTGATTATCACAGAGTATCACAGTGGTATCTAGCACATGTCCAAACAGCTCACTAAAGAGCTTCCGCAACCAAACTGCTTCACAACAGGCCATACTAGCAGCAATGTATTCGACCTCCGCGGTGCTCAAAGCCACCGACTTCTGCTTCCTGTTCATCCATGAGATCGAAGCAGAACCAAGATTGAAGCAGCATCCCGATGTGCTCTTACGATCCACCACACTGCCAGCCCAATCGGCATCAGTATATCCACGAAGTGTCACACTCCCGGCAGTGTATCTCAGCCCATGGTTTATCGTGCCCCGAAGATATCTCAGAAGATTCTTGGCACCAACCCAGTGAAAATGATGAGGCTCAACCATCTGTTGACTCAAAGTGTTCACTGCAAAGCATATATCCGGTCGGGTGTTCACTAAGAACATCAAAGCTCCTATGAGTTGACGATACTCGGTAGGATTGGCCAAGATAGGCCCAGCAGCGCTGCCACTCAACTTCTTAAAGTTGAGTTCCATCGGTGTCGACACGGACTTACAGTCCACCATCCCAAATCTTTCCCGAAGCTTCACAATATATTTTCCTTGAGAAAGGAAAATCTCTCCAGGTCTCTGCCAGACCTCCAGGCCTAGGAAATAGTGCATCAGTCCTAGGTCCTTCATCTCGAACTCGGCAGCGAGCTCCCTCTTACATTGATGAATGAGAGGGTCATCACCTGTCAGGAAGAGGTCGTCCACATACAGCACTAGAATGAGAGGCTTCCCCTGCACAACCTTGAAGTAAAGGTTTGGATCAGCATTACTTCGAGTGAAGCCCAACTTCATCAAGTAACTATCCATCCTCTCGTACCAAGCTCTGGGTGCTTGCTTTAACCCATAGAGGGCTTTCTTCAACCTGCAGACATGAGTGTCTCGATTTTGAACTTCAAATCCCAGAGGTTGTTCCACATACACTTCTTCCTTTATTGCACCATGCAGAAAAGCGGTCTTGACATCCATCTGATGAAGACTCCATCCTTGCGTAGCAACAAGGGCTATGATTGATCGAATGGTGGTATATCGTGCCACAGGTGCAAATATGTCATCATAGTCAATTCCTTCCTTTTGAGAGAAGCCACGGGCAACAAACCTTTCCTTGAACTTTTCAGCACTCCCATCAGATCCATGTTTGATCTTGTAGAGCCATTTTGCGGTGACAACAGATTTGTCCTTCGGTCTCGGGACCACATCCCGGACATCATTCTTCATTATGGACTCATATTCTTCGTGCATAGCATCCTTCCAGACTTGATGCTTTACGGCTTCCTCAAAAGATCCAGGTTCAGATTGTACAATAGTACTCGTGGCAGCTAGATACCCTTGGTATCTACACGGCTTCTTGCTTTCTCGGAATGTCCCCCTTGGGGCAGCATGACCCTCAGCATCTTCGAGGGTGTCCCTGAGCCATGATGGTCTCTTTCCCAGTGTAGGGGTTGGATCAATAGGGTCCATTGGCCCTTCAATATCAGGCATAGTCTCATCCTGGGGTTCTTCCAGATTTTCAGGCCTTTCTTCATGATTTTCTTCAGATCTAGGAAGATCTACTACTTTCTTCAGGGAAGCATCTTCGTCAAAAGTGACATCATGGCTTATCTCTACTTCCCTTTGACCGGGTACATAGACTCTATATGCCTTAGAAGTCTCACTGTAGCCCACAAACATTCCTTTCTTCCCAGTAGCATCCAGCTTACTTCTCTTTTCTTTCGGCACATGAAAATAGACAGGACATCCAAAAATTCTAAAATGTGAGACATCAGGTTTCTTACCGGAGAAAACCTCTTCGGGAGTTTTGGAGTCCAAAGCGGAATGAGGGCATCGGTTTTGAATGTACACAGCAGTATTTGCAGCTTCTCCCCACAGAAACTTTGGTAGACCCTGGTCACATAGCATGGCACGGGCGGCTTCCACAATAGTCCTATTCTTGCGTTCAGCAACACCATTCTGCTCAGGAGTATATGCAGTGGTAGTCTCCCTCTTAATGCCAGCTTCTCTGCAAAAGTCTTTGAACTCATTTGACTCATATTCAGTGCCATTGTCGATCCTCAAAATCTTGATCTTCTTTCCGGTCATATTTTCCACCAAGGCTTTGAAGGTGCGGAACCACATGAAAGCCTCATCCTTCTTCTTCAAGAAGTATATCCAGGTTTTGCGAGAGAAGTCATCAGTGAATGTCATGTAGTAAGAACATCCCCCTAGGGATGTCACGGGCAACATACCGGATAGATCAGAATGGACCAATTGCAAAATATCAGATGTCTTTGTGACACTTGAGGGAAAAGGTCCCCTTGTATGTTTTCCTTCGGCACAACCCTTACATACACCTTCATGATTATTTCCAAAGTCAGGCATCCCTGTCACCACCTTCCTTGCTTCGGGAAGGGCCTTGTAATGAAGGTGTCCAAATCTTCGGTGCCATAGTTCGGTTTGACGGATAGTATCACAAGTCATTGCTCCCAGCGGACTTCCTCCAACCTGGTAGAGTGTGCCAACTCTAAAACCAATCGAGATAGCTTCCTTGAAGCTCTCCTTCCACATAAGCACCTTTCCATCAGAGAAAGTTACATTGAATCCTTTGTCTTCCATGGCAGATACAGACACAAGGTTCTTCTTCAATTTAGGTACATAGAGTACATCTTGCAAACGAAGGACTTGTCCTTGAGACAAGTGGAGGGTCACAGTCCTTGTCCCTTTCACAGGATAAGTGGCATTATCCCCAAGGATAATTTCGAGATTAGTATCCCTTTCAACCATGTCAGAAAGTGCTTCCTTGAATCCGGTGATGTGTCTTGAGGCACCACTATCGATTAGCCAGACATCCATAGTGTCGGGCGGAGATGCAGCTGAGAGAGCAGATACAAGAATATACTCATTTCTTTTATCAGCAACATTAGACTCCTCATACCTGGTATTTCTGGACCTTTTAGAAGGTTGATTGTTTCCACCAAAGTGAGCCTTCCTCTTTCCTTTGGATTTGTCATTTCTTCGATTCCCATTCCTTCGGTTGTTGTTATCATCACTATCGGGAGAATCCTTCTTGAAGGGGCATTCTCTAGCATAGTGACCAGGCCTATGGCAGGTGAAACATTTTCCCTTCTTCTCTTGAGTCTTTGTCCTTCCTTTGCCCTTAGAACCACCAGAGTTCTTCTTTCGGGAATGGGCACCATAGGCAGCATTTCTTTCATTATCGAATTCCTTCATCCTTGTTTCTTCTTGCATACATCTAGACAGAAGCTCATCAAAGTTAGGAATGGTGTTATTGTTGAGAATGGTAGTTGTGAATACTTGCCATTCATATGGAAGTCCTCCAAGTGCGATGAGAACCATCTCACGATCAGCTATTGTCTCCCCAATAGCTAGCAGATTGTTCCTGGTTTCGGTCAACTTCAGAAAGAAAGTTTGAACAGACTCATCTCGACCCTTCTTCATATTCTTCAATTTGTTCTTGAGGAATAGCACTTGGTTCACATTGTTTACTTGGAACATAAGTATCAATTTGTCATACATCTCCTTGGATGTGCCTAGTTCAGATATGTAGGCAACCAGACTCTTATTTATGGATTCCCTGATCAGCAGCTTTGCTCAGATTTCTCCCTTCTTATACTTGTTTCTAACAGCTGCAGAGGCATTGGATGGAGGTTCTTGAATCTTCTCCGTCACATGATCCAAGAGATCATGATCTTCCAATTTGAGATCTAATATCATCTTCCAGGCATGGAAGTCATTACTTCCAGTCAGCTTGTCATTCTCCTTGAATTCAAGACTAGTGGAACCCATTTCTTCCGGTGATGATTGCTAAAGATAGAGTTTGTCTTCACCTCGGCTCCGATACCATGTAAATTTTTGTAGATGTTCTATGCTAGGAGCAATTTTACTTTTCTCACAGCAATCATACAAATAGTTAAGCAAAATGCAGATAGAACATATAAGTGGATCTTACAGAAGACAAATCAGAAACAGGAAAAATGTGTGTGTTCGTTACGGCGGTCAACAGGATGCTTCAACCAGCAAAGTCTCCTTGGTCAGCCAGCCCAGCATGTGTCACAACAGTCCTCCAATCAGCAAATGAGTCAACCCAAGTCAACTCTACAAAAGTCAACGCTGTCCTGAAAAAGTCAACGCAGGGCAGCAAGCTAAAAGTCAACGCAGCAGCAAAACGGTCAACCCTTTGACCTCGATTTCTGTGCCAAGTAGTACGGCCTTCATAAATCGAACTTTCCACAAGTTTTCAGCTTGATTGGACCATGCGTTGACCAAAGTCAACGCTGGTCAAACTTTCTGCGAAACCCTAGCTGCAGAAAAGTCGTACTTCAACTCAGCCGTACGGTCTGTCCTCTTTCTCCTTCCCACGTGGGGCTGAAACTCGTCCTCCAGGTAGCTCGTACTATTTCAGATGAGAGAGGAAGATGTGAGTTGTGTTGTCATGAAATGCTCTCCAACTTTTCCTGTATTTATATCCATCATTGGGGCGTGTGACACATCTGCTGGGGGCGTGCAACCTTAAGGCCGACCTGCACATATAATTTGTTAAGAATAATAAATTCAAAATAAATGTTCTGCTCATCGGATTAAGACATATTATATATGGATTTTACACCTCTCCGAAAGAGGATTCCAACAAAAATATTAGCCTCTTAATCTGAGCATCATAACATGGAGTTTGGACCTAGTTGTCCAAATTTAACAGTCCTGTATTTATATCCATCATTGGGGCGTGTGACACATCTGCTGGGGGCGTGCAACCTTAAGGCCGACCTGCACATATAATTTATTAAGAATAATAAATTCAAAATAAATGTTCTGCTCATCAGATTAAGACATATTATATATGGATTTTACACCTCTCCGAAAGAGGATTCCAACAAAAATATTAGCCTCTTAATCTGAGCATCATAACATGGAGTTTGGACCTAGTTGTCCAAATTTAACAGTGTTTCAGAGGCAGGATCTACATGACATGCCATTCACCCAGATATGCAGTCGATTTTGGACAGATATGCTACAATTTTTGGGGATATACCGCCAGGGCAGTCACTGGATCAGGGGTTTGAGCACACCATTGAGCTAGAGCAGGGGATTCAGGCCGTGATTAGTACACCCTATAGGCATCCCAAAGCCTATAGGGATGAGATTGAGAGAGCTATTCATGAGCTCTTAGCGCTGGGACACATCCGACCCAACACTAGCCCATTTGCTTCTTCTGTTGTACTGGTGAAGAAGGATGGCACACTGAGGATGTGCATCGATTATCGAACTCTCAATAAGAAGACCATGAAGAACCGATACCCCATCCCGCAGATTGATGAGCTGATGGATGAGTTGAGGGGGTCGAAGTTCTTCTCGAAGATTGATTTGAGGTCGGGCTACCATTAGATCCGCGTGAGGGACTAGGATGTCCCCAAGACAGCCTTCAGATGTCACTACGACCACTTTGAGCTTTTGGTGATGCCCTTTTGGCTAACCAATGCACCAACCACCTTCTAGTCCTGCATGAACCACATCTTCCATGGTCAACTGAGGAAATTTGTGATGGTATTCTTCGATGACATCTTGATATACAATCGGACATGGGAGGAGCACCTACAGCACATTGAGGTTGTATTGCGCATTCTGGAGTAGCATTTTTATGCTAAGCTCTCCAAATGCAAATTTGGACTGACAGAGATGCTCTATTTGGGGCATATCATTGGGGTGGACGGAGTGAGGGTCCACGAGGAGAAGATCCGGGCCATCCAAAATTGGCCTAAACTGAGGAACATGACTGAGCTTCGGGGGTTTGTAGGCATTTGCACCTACTACTAGCAGTTCGTCAAGGGGTTTTCCCAACTTGTTGCACCCCTCACAGATATTACCAAAAAGGGGGCATTCAGTTGGACAGACACATCGCAGAGGGCCTTTGACAGGCTCAAGGAGGTGATGAGCAGCTGTCCAATTTTGATGTTGCCAGATTTCACGCAGCCTTTTGTCTTGGAGTGTGATGCATCTGGAGAGGGGGTAGGCGCAATCTTGATGCAAGGGGGCCACCCCATAGTTTTCAAGAGCAGGAAGCTATTGCCGCATGAGAGGTTGTATCCCACATACGAAAAGGAAATGTTGGCTATCATGCATGCACTGGCCAAGTTTCGACAGTACTTGGTGGGGAACAGGTTCAGGGTGAGGACTGATCACAACAGACTCCGGTTGTTTTTAGAGCAAAAGCAGTTGCAGGAGAGGCAGCAGAAGTGGGTTAGCAAGATCCAGGCATATGACTTTGACATCGAGTATGTCAAAGGAAAGAACAACGTGGTGGTTGATGCTCTTTCACGCAGACCGGCATCGTTGTCTCTGATGAGCTTAGACATGGACTAGAGGACTCAGTTACTAGTGGAGTACTCCAAGGATCATTTTGCCTACGAGATACTGGATGGACATGTCACGAACGACAGGTACAGAGTGATGGATGAGGTGATATACTTCAGGGACAAGATCTTCTTGAGTGGGAGCTCTCAGCTCAAGGAGAAGGTACTGCGTGCCTCACATGACTCACCACTATTAGGCCACCAGGGGTTCACCAAGACCTACAGGGCCATTAGGGAGAGGTTCTCTTGGAGAGGCCTCAAGGAGGACGTACTCCGGCATGTCAAGGAGTGCAAGGTGTGTCAGCGGAACTAGGGGGAGATGAACCATCCGGTAGGATTACTACAGCCACTTCCAATTCCGAAGGGAAAACGGGAGAGCATTTCGATGGATTTCATCACAGGTTTGCCTACAGTGCAGGGCAAGGATTGCATCTTTGTAGTAGTTGACTGGCTGAAAAAGTATGCACACTTCTTCGCTATATCAGCATGATATACGACAACACGGGTAGCGGAGTTGTTTTTCAGCGATCTTTTCAGGTTGCATGGTCTTCCAAAGACCATTGCAAGTGATCGGGACAGTCGTTTCATGGGTGGCTTTTGGCAGGAGCTCTTTCATATGGTGGGTACAGAGTTGACTTCGAGTACCATTTATCAACCTCAGACGGATGGGCAGAAAGAGATAGTGAACGAGTGGCTAGAAGGCTACTTGTGAAACTATGTCATAGGGTAGCAGAAGGCATGGTTACGTTGGTTGCATCTGCGAGAGTACTGCTACAACACCACTTTCCACATGTCCATTGGTAGGTCTTCGTTCTATGCTTTGTATGGGTATCATGCTTTGTCTTTTGCTGACGTGATTTTTGGTGCTAGCAAGGCCCCAGGGCCAAGGACTAGATCCAAGAGAGTCAGGATATACTCCGGGCTCTTAAGGATAACTTAGCTACAGCTCAGAACCAGCAAAAGCTGTATGCCGACAGAGGAAAGGTTGAGAGGCAGTTTGAGGTGGGGGACTTGGTCTACCTACGACATCAGCCATATCGGCAGTCCACGCTGAAGCAACAGGGGGCCGAGAAGCTCAAGCCCTACTTCTATGGACCTTACAGGCTGATCCGCAGGATTGGGGAGGTTGCATATGAGCTAGAGTTGCCTACAGGTAGCAAGATCCATAACATATTCCATGTATCATGCCTGAAAAAGGCATTGGGGCAACACGTGACTGCAACAGAGGAGCTTCCCCCAATCGATGATGAGGGGCATTTGGTGTTGCAGCTAGAAGCCATCATAGACACCAGGGAGCGGTAGCTACAGAGCAGGATAGTCAGAGAGTACTTGGTGAGGTGGAGGAACCTGTCGGATGAGGATGCCGCTTGGGAAAGTGAGAAAATTTTGCAGCATCCATCTTTGCAGTTACTTGAGGACAAGCAACGTTTTGGCGGGGAGGACTGTAATATTCCCAATTAGCAGCAACTAATTGGTAATATTAATTTTTTGCCAGTTTACCTTTTATAAAGTTAAATCAATTAATAAAGTGGGTGATGAGATACATAGCCTAGACTTAGGAAATAAACATTCCCTAAGTCACTTTAGCATATAATTATTTGGCAACGTGGGGCCCAGGAGGACGAAGTGGCACCGTGAGGGAAGTGGCAGCGTGGGCCCATGACAGCGCAGTGAGAGAGGGACAGCGTGGGCCAAGAGGGACAACGCAGTTTTGGTGGGGCCCAGGTGAGAGCAAGGCTCTCAAAGGATAAAAAGGGGAAGAGGCTCCTCATTCTCTCATTCTATTATGCATCTATGACTTTTGTCTTTTGACATTGAGCATGCTTTTTCTATTGAGCAAAGTCTGCAAGTGTTGTTCAGCACACCGGGTGTCTCCGAGCAGAGATCCCAACCTCAGCCCCGAGGGACTTCGAGTGTCTGCTCGAGTGAGGAGTCCTATCCATTGTTTTCAGGAGGGAGCCATAGCATCTTCAACCAGGAATACGCACTTGCTTGGGTAGCACAGTCTCTGGGAGAGATCACACAGTTCTTGGAGGAGGTAGTTCCGAGAGTGAGGATTCATCAGGGGATTCAGCCCAAGATAGTGAGAAGGGATCAACGCTTTACTATTGCATCATTTTGGTACAGGAGGAGGCCACTATTTGCAGAGGATCATTCAAGGCCAGTGTATTTCACTGGGACAACATTATTCCTCAAGGGAGGTCAAATTTCGGGGTCATCCATTCCGGAATTTCTTTCTGGGCTTTTCTGGGTATTTAGAGGAGAGCTCATTCCCAGAGTTTCATATTTTTCTAAGCAGGGGAACAGCCCCAAAGATCCATTCCATTCCAGCAGTAATAGCATTTTGGAGATTACGCAGTCCTTGACAGAGCAGCCATTCCTTGAGCATTTTTTAGAGTATTTCCAGCTTGCCTTGTGCAAGCCAAGGTGCCATCATTATGATCACCTTTGTACTCATTGTATCTTTCAGTATAAGTTGCATATAACAGGGAAATGGAAACAAGTTTCTGAAACGGGAAGCGAAGCAAAATGCGACCTCCCCAAATTTTAGAAACGGAGAAATGTAGTGTATATATATATATATATATATATATGTATGTATGTATGTATGTATGTATGTATGTATGTATGTATGTATGTAAATTTATATTAGAATTTAGGACATTTAAGAAATGTTATGTGAAATCAAAGCATAAACTATTACAACACATTTACTCATGAATGATAACAGACACAATGAAAATAACAATATCGGAATATCGGATTGGTGCTCTTGATTAAATACGAGTTTCATACCCTAATACATGACAAAATACGATGGAAACATTGCAACCACCCAATCCTGAAATCCTGAAAAACTGATAAGTCTGCTAGATTTTGAATGAGATCTAAAATTCTACTTTCTCCATATGAAATCCAATGAGGTTGAAACCACTCTCAAACATCTTGAGTCATTTCATGGTAATGTTAAAAATTTAAGTAAAAGGATTAACATGACCATGAATCGAATATAAATACTAGGGCCATAGGCTTTAAAAAGCCTTCTAGAAGCATCCATAAACAACTAGAATAATATTAAAAAGCATGAACACTGAAAACAAATAAAAACAAAACAAGTTCAATCGCTTTAAAGGGAATGAAACGCAGTCGTACGGCCTGGAAACGTTCCCCGTACGGGAAACGTGCCAGTATGGTCGGAAACGCGTTTCCAAGACGTACGATACGCGTTTCAGCATTTTTGTTCCGTTTTTTGCCAGAAACTGGGGTGGGGAGGACGTTTCCTGCAACATATCTTTCAATTATATAATAAAATGGCTCATCATTTCTCCATATTTTGCATTGTTTATGTGATGTCTCTCTATTTGCTGTAGATTTTTGTTTATGTCACTTTATTACTATTTTTTACTCTTCGGAATATTACAAATTCATATGCAGTAAATAAAGAAATAGTAACATTTTCCATGTTTTCACCCTAATCATTGGTTATGTGCTTGCAAGGTTAAAGCTACATGGATGGTGGATAGAAATTTGAACTTATAAGCTACAACATAGAATTTTGTTACATTTCATTCTCTCGTATTGTAAATAATATCTTGTAATATCCATGAGAATAGTAAATGGTACTTCTAATCATGGGACTTCTAATCATCCATCATAAATATTAATAGGTGTTGGGATCTCATCAAGGATCCCTCCCTTTGAATGGGAAGCCTCTTCAATCAAGACATCAACTTGTCTACCAAATTATTGTCATACATCAACAAAACTATTTGATCATGGAGTAAAACTATATCAGGTTTTCATATATATATATATATATATCATAGTTATGGCAAATCACCATCAAGCAACTTCACTATCACATATGAGCATGTCACCAAACATCCATCAAAGGTTAATGTCATATAGTTAGGGAAGTTGATAGTATAAGGATTATAACATCACTTTTTTATCACATTATACAAGCACTTCATCAAATTACTAACTTCATCAAGACAGGGCATCCATTTGTTATAGTGTGAAATTTACCATGCTTGTTAAGACATCATAGCAGTTACAACTTATCAAAGCCTTATCAAGATCAACAACAAAATAGTCGATAGATCAATCTTATAACCACACTATTGCCATCAAGGTTACCATAGTCATTACAGGCATTGAAAACAGTATCAAGTTACCGCACATCAAAAATCAATGATCCTGGCCTTACTTTACAAAATCATATGACATGTATCCAAATGCCATATATCAAGGAGATGATATTAACAATTACAATGAAGTGCACCAATATATCACATGTACCAAAAATCGAATTTAATTTCATATGCATGTGACTAGCATGCATGAATCAATTCATTCATGAGGGTGATATTCTTGTCATACCCCAAGGCTCAACTTGTCATCCAACATTTCAGCTAAATCAAAATACATACCTTGTAATATTCGGATACCTTTATCAACTTGTAACATTCGGAAAGCATATATGCTTTGTCGTAGGTAGTAGTAAAGCTTGCATATTGCTCTAGCTTCCTTTTTCCTGTACTAGCTTTCATCATATTCCTGCACCAACTTCTTCATCCTGCACCACCTAGCATCTAAATGATCCTTAAGAAGGATCAGCTAATCACATCTTCATCAGGAGCTAAGAAATACTCAAATATTCATGCAGGAAGGATTAGTAACAATCAAAAATAAATCTAAACAAGAGCAGTGTCATAACTAGTGTTCCACAGGGACGCGCCCCCCCAGGGTGGGGGACGTGCTTCCCCATTCCCCCACGCTCTTTGGACAGGGAAACTCCTGGGGAAACATTTCCGCACATCCCCTTTTTTGGGGAAACTCAAGGAAACTACTAGGGGACTTTTTCCTAGTGACGAAAAGCGTCCCCCCAAATTTTTTGCCAATAACAATTCAAAACATAAAATATTACAAATGTTATTATAATTTTTAAAAAATGAAAATAAAAAGTAAAGGATAAATTAAAACTTTAAAACCTAATCATTCACATTTCTCATTCATTTCTCATTAACCCTACGATTTTACCTTACCGCCCAACATTTTCCTTCTACTGTCGCTCAACATTTTACCTTGCCACTAGAGATTTTCCTATTGTCGTTGCTCGACATTTTCCATCTACAATTTGTTGTGATTTGGATTTACCATCGACTGGGGACCTGAGACATTTGGAGCTCGATTTTCATTTTGTGACTTGGAGCCACCGGATTGGAGCTGCGATTTATTATTTAGTACTTTTTGAGAAATTTACTAGTATTTCACTGCTTTCTATGTTTACTTTTAGTTTAGTATTCTATGGCTATTTTAGACTTCAACATAATGTCATTGTCATATGATGAATTTACTTTCGATGTGCATTGTGTAATTTCAATTGTCAAATGATTAATTTAATTTAGATGTACCTTGTATAATATTAATGCCCATTTCCAAATGATGAATTTCGATGGAACATTGCATAATATCAAATCATGGATTCAATTTAGTAAGCTACTTTTAGATTTACAAGTTTACATTGATGATTGCCGAAGTGTCAAATGATAATTATGATTCATAATAGTCTAATATGAAATGATAATCATATTTAGATGTCCATTTCATAATTATTAAGATTTACTATTTACTAACTTAGTTATTTACATATTTTTGGGATTTTATTTTTTATTTTTATATATTAAAATTTTAATAATTTTATAATTTTTATGAATCTAATGTCCCCCTATTTCCCTGAAATTTCCCTAAATTTTGTGGTTTCTTATATACTTCTCCCTTGTGTGTATCCCCGCTCCCGTGATCCCCATCCCAGAAACTCGGTGGAACATTGGTCATAACATAAATCTAAAAGGTACTTATCTTTAACGAGAGGTGATCAGCTCCCTCTTGATCCAACCTCCAACAGCGATTATGTCAATGTTGCCTTTAATCTTCTTCATCAGCAGTCAAATCCAATGATCATCATACCATCTCCTATAGTGAGACTAGTCTACCTAGGGTTACAAAGAATTTTCCACAAGTGTCGGATCGACTTCTCACTGATTATGCTAGGGTTTCAAGACCTCAAGCCTTTATTATATCCATGCTCTTCTTCCAAGTACACTTCATGTTAGACCAAGAGGTAACTCCACAAAACTGAAGATGCATTAGATAGAGATTGTGTGTGTACTTATACATGGAGGTGAGACTATTGGGATTCACTTCCCAATGTCTCTTGGCCTTCCTTATTTACTAAATTACAATAAAATAGAATCTCACCCAATCCCTTAGGATTAGGTCTCAACATTCCCCCCTTTAATCTGAAGGGATGTTGGTGATTCCAAGCATCGTTCTGAACTTTTCAAACTTTTCTCTTCCAAGCACTTTGGTGAAGATGTCTGCAGTCTACTCATTTGTGGAACAATGACGTAGATGGATAGTTTTGGCCTCAACATGATGTCGAATCAGATGGTATTTTGTATTGATTTGCTTTGTTCGATCATGGAACTTCGGGTTCTTGGCCAACTTTATTGCAGAAGTGTTTCGATCATGAGTGGTGTTGAATGCATTTGTTTCATCTGCAAATCTTCTAGGATTTTCCTAAGCCACACAATTTCCTTTGTTGCTTCAGCTTCTACCACATATTCTGCCTCTGTTGTGGAATCTGTTGGAACTGATTGTTTGCGTGATCTCCATGAGATAGCTCCCGATCCAAGACTCATGGTATAACCTGAAGTAGACACCCAAGTTTCTTTGTCCCCATCAAAGTCTGAATCAGAGTATCTGATCAAGCTGAAATCGCCTACATGTGTATATTTGAGTCCAAAGTCTTGAGTCCCCTTCAAGTACTTTAGAACTCTTTTTGCAGCAGACCAATGTCCTTCACAAGGTTTTTGCATAAACCTGGAGAGGATTCCAACAGCAAATGAGATGTCTGGTCTGGTGGTAGTCAGGTAGATAAGACTTCCTACAAGTTGTCTATACTTCGTTGCATCCTCGAATTCCTTCCCTTCAATGGATGTGAGCTTCAAGTTTTGATCCATTGGAGTGGTTAAGAGATTGCATTCATCCATGCCAAACTTGTTCAAAAGATCTCCAATGTACTTCTTTTGAGAAAGAAATATAAATTTTAGATGTTGAGTTACTTCAATACCCAGATAGTAATGAACATAGCCCAAATCAATCATTTCAAAACCTTTCTTCAATTCTTTCTTTATGGATGCAATATAACTCTCATTGTTCCCTGTCATCAAAAGATCATCTACATACACCACAAGATATACAACTTTTTTTCCAACTTTCTTAACAAACAAAGTTGCATCATCAAGATCAAAATGTTTGAAGTCAAGTCTCAGAAGATGCTCAGTTAATTTCTTATACCAGGCTCGCGGTGCTTGCTTGAGACCATACAATGATTTTATAAGTTTGCATTCTTTGTGTTCTTGGCCCTTCACAACAAATCCTTCTCGCTGGGACATAAAAACTTTTTCCTTCAGATCTCCATTCAGAAAGGCGGTTTTTACATCCATCTGATGGACTTTCCATCCCTTCTAAGCTGCTAGGGCAAAGAGTGTCCGAATGGTGGCCCATTTTGCTGTGGGGGAAAAAGTTTCTTCATAATCGACCCCTTATTTCTTTGCAAAACCTTTTGCTACAAGCCTAGCTTTGTGCTTGTCAAGTGAGTCATCTGCTTTGTACTTGTTCTTGTAGACCCACTTACAGCCAATTGGTTTGGTTCCCAAAGGAGGATCAACCAGCTTCCAAGTGCCATTCTTTATCAAGGCATCATACTACCTTTGCATCGCTTCATTCCATTCAACATGAGAAGCAGCTTCTTTGAAGGAAGTTGGTTCATGATCTGTAGACAAATTCAATTCACAGTTATAAGCAATATCCATATCAACAGGTGAATCAGAATTATCTACGTCACCTTCGTTTTGTCTAGTGGAACTTCTTGTTCATGTCTTTCCAACCTCATCGGGACGAACGTTTTCTAGTGTCTTTGTCAGCCATTTGGGAGGACCTTTCTAAGATGGCCCAGGCTGCTCATTTGACAGATTTGGAATTGAATCAAGATTCAATCTCTCAATTCTGTCAATCACATTGTTCAAGGTATCATCCGTGGTTGGTTCTTCATGTGGGGGAGAGAGTGCTTCGGAAAATGATTCCATAGATTGATTCAGTATAGGAATCCCTCCTTCAAGATGTGGAATCTGATTATCAAATTCTTGAAAATACTTTGCATGTTTGAATCTATCCAGGCGATCAAATTGCCGCTCAACAACATTGTCAGTCTTGGAAGATTCAAGGAATATGACATCTCTTGCTACTACAAACTTCTTATTGACTTCATCATAGAGACGATATCCATTGGAGGTATTGGAATACCCCAAGAAGATACATTTTCGACTTCTAGCACCAAGTTTATTCCTTTGTACCTTGGGTATCAAAGCATAACAAGTGGAACCAACGACCCTGAAATGCTTTGCCGAAGGAATGTGGCCATGCCACATTTCATGAGTTTTGTTTCTGATTGAATTTGAAGGACACCTATTCTTTATGTATACAACACATAGAACTGCATCAGCCCAAAAAATCAATTTTACATTCTTAAAAAACATCATGGAGCGAACCATATTTAAAATTGTCATGTTCATTCTTTTAGCTACACCGTTCTATTGGGGGTTATAGGGTACAGTTGTTTGATGTTTGATCCCATGTTGACGAAGATAATTTTCAAATGCGTTTGAAGTGTATTCTTTTCCATTATCAGTACGCAAAGAGCCAAAATGAGTTTGTGCATCATTTTCAATTCATGCATGAAAATTCTTGAATGTTTGAAAAGCATCGAATTTGTTCTTCAATAAGTAAACCCAACACATTCTGGTGTAATCATCAATAAATGTCATCATATCTTTATTTCCATTTGCAGAAGCAACAGGCATAGGGCCACATAAATTTGACTGAATAAGCTCAAATTTTCTATGTGCTCTGGAATGTGAATCATGAAATGGTTGTTTGCTATGCTTTCCTAGAATACAAGCATCACATTGCTTAAGTTTCCTAGGAATTGTAGGCAGTCCATTAACACCATTTTTCTTCAACAATCGAAGGTTGTCATAGTTTAAGTGTCCAAATCTAGCATGCCATAAAAGACTTGATGGGAATGTACTTTCATCATGATGTGAACTGAATGCAAAGTTCTGTGCATGAGCAGAGGAACCTTGCAACTTCAAGAGTCTTCCTTCTTCTATTCCCTCCATGACAAGTGAGCGATTTGATGCTTTTCTGACCTCAACCTTGCCATCAAACATGTGAATGGAGTGTCCTTGCTAGCAGATGTGGACCAAGGACAACAAGTTTCTCCTCAACTTAGGGAGGTATAGAACCTCATGTAGAAGATCATCTGTAAGACCAAGCAACTTAAGCCTAATTGTGCCAAGCCCTGATGGCTTGAGTTTGGATTTATCTGCGAAGTATACTGCTCCATCAACTTTGTCAGTAAACTCTTCAAAAAAGTCTTTTCTAAATGTCATGTGACATGTTGCTCCTAAATCTAGCAACCAATCATTTCTCCAAGAAGTAAATGAAACATCAAACAAGTCTTCAGTTACTCCGTTGTTACAATGGGCTACAACATAATGAGCGGATTCAAGTGCTTTACCTTTGTCTCTGTCATAAGTTTTACCTTTTTTTTTATTTCTTTACTGCTCAATTTTATCCCAAGGCAGCTTACATGTAGATGCATCTGGCTAGTCTTTATTGCAGCGTATGCAATGAAGATCAGATTTTTCAGTTTGAGTTTGTCTACCCCCCCTTCCTCTAAAATTTATTCTTCCTCTTCCTCTTCGGCCACCTCTTCCTCTGGAAGAATCTTGAGCATGACTCTTCTCTCTATGTGCAAAGAATACAGCCTCTTCAGAAGACAGAGGGGCAGTCATCTTTCCAAAAGCCTTCTCTCTTTCTGCAAACTTTTTCTCAAGGGAATCAAAGGTGATTTTCATGAGGTTTCCACTTGCTTGCAATGACTCAAGATAATGTGAGTTAGTGGGATACAATGCCTTAACATATGCTATGAGAGGTATATCAACTTCTACACTAATGTTCTTAATGTCATGCATGACAGATCTTACTTTTGAAGTTAAAGCAAGAAGGTCATCATTTTTCAATTCAAGGCTTAACAACTTAATCATTAATTGAACAATTTCAAGTTCTGAATGTGAGTCATAGAGTTCTTTTAGCTTGTTCAAGGCTTCATAGGCATTTGAAAATGGTGTAATAAGGCGACTCACCTCTTCATTTATGGAAGCTGCAATCAAGGCATAGGCCTTGCAGTTCTTGTTTTCTCAAATGGCGATCTCCTTGTCTGAAGTGGGCTTTGTTAGTGGAAGGTCTCCTTCTCTTTCACAAATTCCTCTCCACAGCTCATTAAAAATGAGTGTGCTTGATTTTCCGAGACCATTCAGGATAGTTCTCCTTGCCGGAGAGAACAACTCCTACAATAGATATGAGAGAATGCATTCTTTTGAAGAAGAAAAAAAATACTTTGCTGTCACAGTAAGAACTTAATTCTGGTTTAAATTCTGCAAAAAAAAAAATTTAAAAATTAAAAAAAAATTGTAAAAAAAAATTGGGGAAATAACAGAGGTATTATTTGAGGGAGGTATTTTCTGGTGGAGGTGTTTTCTAGGGAAGGTTTCTACCAGGGGAGGCGTTTTCTTGGGGGGGGGCTTTCTAGGGAAGGTTTTTACCAAGGGAGGCGTTTTCTAGGGGGGGGCTTGCTGTAAAAAAATTAATAAAAAAAAAAATTACATAGGGGAAAGCGGTCGAGGGCTTGCATGAGATGGGGAGGGGGATGGGAAGGGAGGTCGAGGGGTCAAGGGAGGGGAAAGTGAGCGGACGCGAGGGGAGGGGGCAGCACAGAGGGAGCAGCGGCAGACGGGGGAGCGAGCAGGCGGATGGGGGAGCGCACGAGTGGGGAGCGATGTGAAGGAGGGTGAGCGATGTGAGGGTGAGGGACGGTGAGCGAGGTGGGAAATGGGGAGGGTTGAGCAGGTGGGGAGCGATGTGAGGGCGAGGGACGGTGAGCGGGGTTGGGAAATGTGGAGTGCATGAGCGCTGTGAGGAAGAGCGGTGGTGTGGGTGGGCATGAGGGACTGCGCTGTGAGGAACTGTAAAAAAAAAATATTGCACAGTAAAATTAAATGTGCAGAGAACTTGAGCTCAAAATTTGAGCTGAAATTGCACATTGGTGTGCAGAAAAAAATGCAGAATTATTCCAGAATTGCATGGCAGGAGCAGTAAGAAACTGAATGCCAGGAGCACTAAAAACTGAATGCACAATGACAGTCTGCAAAAAATGTAGAACATGAGGTAGTTACACCAAAGGCAGGAATGCCAAAAATGGGACTGGCTCTAATACCATGTCAGACTAGGAAGTAACTCCGCAAAACTAAAGATGCATTAGATGGAGATTGTGTGTGTACTTATACATGGAGGTGAGAATATTGGGATTCACTTCCCAATGTCTCTTGGCCTTCCTTATTTACTAAATTACAATAAAATACAATCTCACCCAATCCCTTAGGATTAGGTGTCAACACTTCAAGGGTTTCTTCCAAACCCTGACCTCTCTTGCTAGAACAAGGCTACCTAGGGTGTACTTCAAATCCTAACATCCTTTTAGGTTTCTACCATTTTCACTTGCTTACATCTTCAGTGTCTACCCAGGGGTGTTCTTAATAACTTTTCTTGAGCCCAACTCTGATACCATGTTAATTTTCCTTAGGGCCAAATTGTTCTTTGCTTTAGATAATTGCATTCCATCATTTATCATTTTCACCCCATAGCATATCAACATTATTAGCAATTATACAGAAATAACAATATCAACAATGCAGCGGAACAATAAAAAGGAACATAAGAAGAAAAGCATGCACAGATAGGGGCACCATGTTTTGGTCAAAGACAAGGGAAAAACCCCACAAGGGGGGAAACCCTTCCAAATTCTTCTTTTTCTATTAGATTGTCATCGAAAGTTCAATAGAGAGGAACAAAGTACAAATGTCAATCAATATATCAGACCTATATATCTTGTTCACAACTTCGATTGTGAATAAGGTTCATTATTAATGCTTCTACTCGATATTGTCATCAATGACCTTCCACTGTAAATGTCAATGAAGCAACTATGCTTTCATACAATTGAGATGCCACCATACTTATGCAAGAGGTCAAATAAGCCAAGATGTGTACTGCTAAGAACAGCCATGCCATTGGGATGCTATACTACTGTGATGCCAATATTGCTACCATACTTAGACACTGATATGCCAAAACTATTGTGATACCACTGAAAATCCAAGTGCCAAACGTTACTGACTGTGCCAACACATAATACAGCAGTGATGCCAAGAGAAAAACGGAGAGCCAAAACATCACTATGTCAAGTGCACAATCAAAGAACAAATATCACTGAAATACCAAACCATTATAAACCCACACTATTGTGTGAATGTCATACCATTATAATGTAGTGATGCTAGAATGTGATGTTGTGCATACTCATATGTCATAAGAGAGTGAGGTCATAAATATCACTGAGTCATAACTGAAATGTAATCGAAACTTGGAGCCATATTGAAACCATATTGTAATGTAACAAAGGGATGAGACATACCAAGACCAAACTTAAATGTAGATATGCGAATACATAGGTGCGGTATCAAGACAGATGTGAGAGCGGATGCATTGTCACTATGGTAAGTTCATTTCAGAGGGAAGTCATTACCTTATGACAGAGCGAGATCTGAGATGATAACAAGATCAATGAATAGTGAAAATGTATATCATGCTAGAACAGAGCGAAGCCATGTGTTGATTCAAAGATGCGATGACCTATAGCCTCATATTAATAGTAGATATCAGAGGAACCTCAGGCTCTATTCTTTGTGAACCTGTGGAGTCTCAGGCTCTAGCCTTTGCGAAAGAAACAAAGAGAGGGCAGACCCGAGACCTCATAAAAGTGAGCCATCTGAGCTTCAGAAAAATTTGAGCCATCGAACCTTAACATGCGAAACACAAAGAAAGATGCCATGCAAATATTTCAGAGCAAATTTGCACTCATTTGAGGATCACCCTAATGGGGTTTTTATATTTTAATCCTTTAATGAAAAGTCGTGACTCTTTGTGAGAGCTAACTTGAAGAAATTTAAATTCCAATTGAATAGAATTTAGATTAAAATAATTTTCCCTCCAATAAGGCTGACATAGCAAGATTTTCGAAATTGATTTCAAAAATAATATTCTTCTTTTTACCATAGGGCTAGCAATTTAGGGCTCATGGGTTTTATGAGAAATGTATCCCATAGCTGCCCAATCTTCAACACCAAGTCCCATCTAGAAATTTACGAAGCCTAGATACCAAAACCTTAAAAAATATAATATCTACAAATCCTAGAATGCTGCAAAACCCTAATTATTTTTCAAACCCCTTTCAAAAGATCATTACCATACATAACACAAAAAACACATAAACATTGTGCATACCTCTGCAATATCATCATACCTTCAAAGATCCGGCCCTTCTACATGAGTCAACATTTCTTCAGATCTCTCAACTTCTCTTATGTTGAGCTGCCAACTTTGAGATATCATTCCTATCTTTGAATGTTTTTCAAGTGCCAAGACCAATCATCATCAGAATACTTTGTTCTTTCCTTCACTTCTTGTTATGCCACAATATGCCTTCCTCAAAATGCTTTTGAATTGTTGCACAAATGGTTACAGACATCATAGCCATGCTTCAAAAGTCATAGAGACAATTAGAACCTCGAGTCTTACTAGTCAAAGCCACAGAGATGCAAGCTATCTTCAGACAGTTCCTAGATAGGTCGCCTTCACAGTGAAATCTATCTAAGTCTTGTATTAATCATAATGAGATTCTTAATCCATCACTGTCATAAAATTTGTCTAATTAGGATTCGGGTAACAGAGTCAAGTTTTACAGTTTCTGTCAACGTGCCATATAGATATGCAATTTATTTAGATATGAGAACCGTCGGAATACAAAGCGATTCAGAGAATTCGAGCAACATTAAGCACCGATGTCACGGACCATAGAACAAGACCACAATTTCGATCATCGCATCACTATAATTTGTGAGAGAGGGTTTACTGAGGGGAATTACGGACAGCTAAGCCACTGTAGTGATCAATGCATATATATCGAGCAAGATCTATATCGCTACCGTATTGATGCACTGATGCGAACCATTAGAGATTTGCGAGTAACTGAATCACCCACTGAATCAAATTCGAGCCAGAGATGAAAGCGGATCATGATGTCTCTGTGCGATATCATTGTTGGGTCATCTTGTGGAGTGCTATTGTAATTTTTATGTGAGCCATAAATTTACATCATACATGCGAACCACAGGAGAATTCGTTCAAAACAACATCATAGAATTGAGTTTCGATGCCGCTTAGAGTCATTATTATGTCATACAGAGATTAGGGGAGCCATACCCAGCATATGAGCCATGGGAATTCATTAGGCAACAGATTGATCCAGCCATCGAGGAATTCGAGGAGGGTTCGAGCTCTGCTCATAAAACAGATTGATCCACTATGAATTTCAATAGCTGCGAGCCTCCATTCTTGAATGTCAATGTCTGAATCATGCGAATCATAAAGTGCGGACCTCTGAATGTGTAATAGATAGAATCCACGGATTGCGATGCTTAGCGACCAGGATCGTAACGATACCACTGAAATAGTTTGATGTCATTGATCCAGACAATTTGGTATCATTTTAAACCATCTTGAGCCATTTAAACAAGACAAAGAGAAGATTACTATAATTCGAATGTTTACAATTTTCTGAGAATGTGATGCGAGTCCGATCAGAAATATATAATACGTGTCTTAGCAATAAGTCTTTGCAATAATTATATGAACCACTGTACTATGGTACAAGCTACTATTTATTGCGAATCATGAAGCCACGAGTACCAAATTCGTAGAGAACAACAGTAAACTGCATAGAACGAATCCAGAACTGTGGAATGCGAGCTTCTACAGTGAATGAATCTTCCAAAGAAAATGTTTTACGAACCTTCTTTCACAGAGAATGCTAGGGTTACTACAGAATTTATACCACTGATCTTCGAAATGATTTCCTTCAAGTGCCAACAGAAAGTGATATTTTGGCCTGAAAGTGAGCATTCAGGGGACCCAACTTCCTCATAGCATATCTTCGAAATGATTTCCTTTAAGTGCCAACAGAAAGTGATCTTTTGGCCTGAAAGTAAGAGCACTCAGGGGACCCAATTTTCTCATAGCATATCTTTGAAATTATAGTGAATTAAGATCTGAAACTTCTACCACTGGTATCTTCTCTGTTTCATCCAAGTTTCAAGGTCTAAAATCTCAAAAAAATAAAGTTATAGTAAAAATACCATGTTGACATACTTGAAGCATAATTTCAAGAACATTCAAGATACCCGACTTCCTCAGAGCATATTTCCAAAATTATGGCGAACCAAAATCTGAAAAGTGAATCAAATGTTCAGCAACATTTCTCCTCATTATGGTAGAAGTTTTAGCCTTTGAAACCTCTTAGAAGAAACGCTATACTGAAAATGCCAAGCTGACTTGTTTGAAAAAACATTCAATTTTCAAACCAGATTTAACATAAAAGTGAAGTCCACCCTCCTTTACACACAAGAAAAACTTAGTGTTCAGTCTTTCCATGTCTGACTAGGCTCATAAGCATTCACAAAAAGACCATGCCGGTTTGCACAACACAAGGGAGTCCTCTGATCTCTGCAGTCCCTCGGCCCTCCCCTCTTCAGTGCTTTATGTGGCACACACAAACAGGATCATTCCTATTCCCCAAAGCCATATAGTCCAAAGAAAAAGTGTTGCAACACATTCACTTCCTATCACATAAGATGTCACACACAGCTCTTAACCAGTTACAAGGTCTGAACCTCTGTAGGTTCTGCGACCAACTCTCTTGCCAATTCAAATTTTTCAATGAGAGGGAAAAGAATGCATGACAGAGAAAATGAAATAGGCTGAAAAACTAAAGGAAGAAGGTCCTCTTGATTGATCTTCCCTCTTGTTTTTATAATCATATCTTGATCCTTCATCTTCCCAACTTCTTGATAGAAGGTTCTTGGGAAGATTAACCATCTCATCAAAATAGAAAATTAATTCAAGGCAATTTTTCCTCTCGATGCATCATAATCTGTTGGTTATCCCCCTTCCTTTATCTTTAGAAAAAAAATTGATTAATAAAAATAAACATTACACATCATAAAGTTTTAACTCATAGCAATAATGCTAGTACCCCAATATTATAAGTTCTCAATTACATCACAAAAGTCGGAAAATAAAAAGGGGTGTCACAATCCTCATATCATTTAAAAAGAATTTGTCATACATGAAAATGTTTTCTATAGCCCAAAATGAGGAAGATGTAATTGAAAATAAAAAATTTCATATTTAGGTTATAGGTGTTGCTTTCTACTTCCCAATATGAGAGAGATTTGAATAATAATAATAATAATTTAATTTTAAGGCACCAAAATGGTCTATGAGAACCTTCTTATACATAAACTATCTCATTTGGACTTGAACCTATGACCTCTTAGGAGGAAACACATGTTCTTAATCATTAGGTTGACTCAAATTAAATAAGCGTTGAAAAAAAAAAATCTGATAATTAAAGCATATATATATATATATATATATATATATATATATATATATATATCTATGTGTGTGGTGTTGCTTTCTACTTCCCAATATGATGGAGATTTGTATAATAATAATAATAATAAATTAATTTTAACATACCAAATTGGTATATGAGAAACCCTTTATACACATACTCTACCTCATTTGGATACTTTGTAGCTGAAACACATGTTCTTAATCATTAGCCAATTAAATTAAACAAGAATTGAATATATATATATATATATATATATATATACATGAAATTTATATGTGAAACACACACATATAGAAAATTTCAATATAAAGTTGACATATGATATCTGTGTGAGAGAGATAGACGAAGAAAAATCAAAGTTTTGGAAATGAATTGTTTTTTCAGAAAAAATTTCATTTCAAAATATTTGATCTTCTTAATACATAATAAATTTAAAATTAAAATAAATATACACTAATCATAAACCTCAATCATATCTATTTTATAATTTGTATTTTATTTTTTTTTAATCAATATCATCATTTTCTTTAATTAACAAAGTATAGAGTTATAAGTGAGTGCATATTTTCACAGTTATTTATGTTTTCAAAAAATTTCAGGAGGAAACTGTGTAAAACTTCTAAACATAGTTAAAAATTTGTAATAAATATTAAAAAGGCATTTAACTTAGATTTCTTTTATCAATAACATTTCCATCTGATAATTTTTATCAATAACATTAATAAAATTTACATTTATAGGACATAGAATAACTTTTAATTTTTAGGACTTTAATTTTAAGAATACTTTTGACATGTAGATTGGACTAGCGGACTCTTTAGTGCTCTTTTAGTTAGAGCTAAAATGTCATGGATCTCTGGTGTACTCTTTAGTGCTCTTTTAGTTAAAGCTAGAATGTCATGGATCTCAAAGAGATCCAAAGAGGCAAAAAAAAAAAACCACTTTTGCTTCCAAAGAGTATGCATATTGTAATTACATGTTTTTCGTAGTTCAAAAACTAAAAATAAAACAAATTCGGTCGCATAAATTCTATATTTACTTAGAATTTCAAAAATAAACAAATAAAAAAGGAAAAAGGAAAATTAATCAGTATAAATAATTTAATTGATATGACGGGCATGCAAGCTATTCGCTACTCACCTTTAAGTAAGAGAGGGTACCATATTGGATCATCCTTCCACATTTTCCCTGTACAATTAAAATGCTCTCAGTATCAGGTTGGTCATTTACGTTTTACTCAAAATAAGGAATATCTAGAAACAAAATGAATCATTCTGTTGGTTTTCTCAACAAATGGCTATTATATTTAGATCAGCGTAGCCACTTAAATTTCAAAAAATACATATTCAATTAATTGCCTATCAAACGAATAACCAAGCTAACATGTAGGAGTAAGTCTTAATCATTAAAATGCGTTTAACATTATTAAATTATTAATCCTTACATCAAAGAACAGAGATATAACTAGACTTGCATGATACGATCATTTTATTCATTTCAAAATTAATCATCAAAAATTCAGCTAAGTTAACCAAATGACATCGATTGCCTTGCAAGTCCACTTACATGACAGTCAATAATATATATATTAAACACAAAATTGCGGAGAATGAACAAGATATTGTTTCTGCATACATGAATGTAGTAAGTTTATTCCTAGTATTTCATTTCAACATAGCAATTCAATCTCTTATTATGGATTTCTCGAAATATGAATATATGGATGCTCATAGGAATCTCTATTGAAAGGCCCCTAATGCCTAGTAGGATACCAGTTATCAAGAACATCCTTTATGAAACAAACAGATGGCAGATGTTCCTGAACTTTCATACAATTTATTATTTCAAATAGGTTATTTAGTGTAATAAATATGACATGGATGATTCAATGCTTCTAATCAAGTAAACTACCTTATTTATGGATTGTATTGATCGAAGAAGAGAAAAAAATTACTAGCACTAAAGAAGTGATCTATCATTGAATTAAAATTGCCCTAGAGAGAGATGCTCACGCATAAGTATGACATCCATGAGATGCACCAATGCACGTAAAGGAGAAAATATGCCAATTAAAAGAGAATAACGAAGACATAGTGCCATGTAAGTTTTAAACACTTGTATTAAAAAGCCTTAGTTCAATGATCTAAAAAATGATTTACAAGTGCTGTTTGAGTTGTCTATTTATATACAACACAAGTACAGCATTCTCTCAAGAAGGGTTGTGGATCCACACAAATAGGGCACACTCCCTGAGAGGGCTATTGACCCTAACTATCAACGCTGACTAGGGTGGCCTTAACCATAGCCTAGTAACATAAAATTATCATATTAATAACACAGTGATGTCTGGTCGTCGACAAAGGTGAATGTTACACCATTCTCAACACCACCCATTAAGATGAACAAAGACCAATGGAGAGAAATAATGAAATGAAAAAATGTGAGTGGGCTTATGGATTCCCACCTCAATACAAAGGATGTCTATTGCAAAATATAAAGAGTGAGTTTATGGATACCCAATGCAATTACACATAAGAGTGGGCTTATACATACCTACCTCTATTAGATTGGTCATGGAGAAAATATGAAGAAGAGAGGGTTTACGAAAACCCCACTCAAATAATACTAAGAGACACTAAATACCATCGATGAAACTTGAAACCACCTTAAGAGTGGCTTTATAAATATCCAACTCAAATACACCTGAAGACGCTAAATCAAAACAAGAAAGCTCAAATACAATATGAGAGAGGATTTATGGACTCTACTCAAATACAGAGCACGGTAATCAAAACAAGAAAGCTCAAATACAATATGAGAGAGGATTTATGGACTCTACTCAAATACAGAGGTTAGTTGGTTTATGGATACCCAGCTCAAAATAAGGTTGGTCATGTTCACAACATCACCACCACTCAAATAATACTAAAAGACACTTAAATACCATTCATGAAACATGAAAACACCTTGAGAGTAGCTTTATGAATATCCAACTCAAATAAACCTAGAGTCTAAATACAACCAAGAAAGCTCAAATACAATAGGAGAGAGCATTTATGGATACTCTATTGAAATACAAGGGTCAATACAAAGGATAGTTGGTTTATGGAAACCCAGCTCAAAATAATGTTGACTACATTCACAACAACAATGCCTACAACGCACCCCTCCCCATCCCCAACTCTAAGAAAGAGGCCTTGGAGAGAACGCATTACATCACAACACCGCCCATTAATGTTGAACACAAGCCACATAATGTAGATTAACCACCCACTAAATGCCATATTTCAAAAACAACACAACTATGCAACCTAATTGAGGTGGCCTCTAGCTTGTTGAAGATTGTAACTAGGTTCAGTCTCCATAAATTATATTTGAGTCAATATTTAATGTACCTATCAAAGTTCCCATTGTGGACTTCTAGGATTTATTCTGAGTTTATAGAGTCATTATAGATTTAAATTGACCCATACTGGGTTTTTGAATCATGTAATTAGGTTTAGTATTGAGTCAAATATGATTTATGGAGCCTCCACACCAAGTCGGCCTCAAACCCACGAATTCGAGCTTGTCAAAAGCCTATATATACAAGCAAATCAAACTCATTTGGAAGACTCGCTCTCTCACACAGAAATTCGATATTTGTTGTTGCATTGGAAAAAGTGTGAAGTCAAGGAAGGGGTCAAAAGGAGTGCGAGTTTGGACAAGTTGAAGGTGTTCGCGCTAGAATCAGCACTTGGACTGCATCAAGCGCCTGACCAGACACATCTTAAGCTCGAGGGCTTTTCTTATAATTTGATTGGGTTTTTTGGAAAGTGGTTGGATCTCAGGCACTCTGAAAGGAACATTGAACAGATAAGAATCTCTGACACATATGAGGGCACTCGTATATATGATGTGGTAGCAAAGTTTGTAGTTCAATGATTAGAAGAATGGGAGAAAGACAGTGGGTCTGTAGGACAGAAATCCACTGTTGGGAGGAAAAAATGACACAAATTCCAGACCCATAATGTCTAATGAAAGAAGGCTTTTAAGAAAGACTTACAAAAATCTCATTCTACATTTTAAGAATCCTATTTCAAGGAATGCTTCTGACTAACATGACTTCATGAATCAGGAATGCTTGGTGATTCAAGACAAAAATAGATTAACATGCATGCTAGATCAAAATGTTGAGAATTTGGAGGGTTATAGATTAATACAAATTCTCTTCTTGATAACTACTTGTGATCTTACTTATGTATTTCTTCTTTCACTTAGTTAATCTTTCATCAAGTCAGTTATCAAAGTACTTAGTCAAATGTAGAGACAGAATTATGTTCACTTGTAACTGAATATCTTTGAAGTGTAGTTAGGAAGGTAAATCTTTGAATTACCTTCCTTACTTGAGGTCTCTGTCTTTTATAAAAACTTTTCCTTAGATACTATAATATCAAAAATATCCTTATTGTATCCTTTAGTCAATTTCTCAAACCTTCAGTCACTTCTGCAATTACTATCCTTCAGCTACTTCTGTAAACTTCAAACTTCACTATAATGGTTCCTTAAATATCCGCACTACCTCAAAGATAAGTCCGCACTAATTTTCTGTCTCTTATTCGTATTGTATCACGCTTATACTAACACAGCATGACCGCAAACCATTTTGTGGAGTCTGCAACATATATATATATATATATATATATATATATATATATATATATATATATATATATATATATATATATATACTACGTCTTAGCTATAGCAACCACGCGGTCTTCTTGTACTGTCTCTGTGGTAACCATGTGCGTATCTCTGTCTCTGCAGTCTACAAGCTATGAGAACCGTGTTTACTTGTGCTATGCGTTACTTCGGAGTTTTATCCGTTGTTCTATTTATTCTTATATAGACACGTTGTATATCCTACATTGTATTATTCGCAGAATTTCTCCTTTTTCACGTTATATATCCTCGGTTAGATCCTCAATTTGTTACCCTTCTTTTCGTCCCGTGCACTATTTGACCACGGGGTCTCTTGTTATTTTGTTCTCTAATGGTATCGAAGCTTGATCATATATATATATATATATATATATATATATATATATATATATATATATATATGACTTATCTAGCTATTAGGCCGACCATACCATAGGTAATTAGGCCGACTTGGTAGCTTGCAAATAAGGCCGACATGTAGTTTATTTTTCCAGCATATTACTTCACATATATTTTCATATTGTTGTAGGTGTTTCCGCTATATATATTAAGCTTGTCTGCTAACACTTCTGGAGGGGTTGATGAGAGCTTCTTTACACGATCTTCGAGCATATTCATCTGAACTGAATCCTTCATGACTTTGACCCTTAGTCCTTATACTTTAGAAGACATGAACCTAGTAGACATCAAGAAGAAGTCTATCTACATAAAATATTGCTCATGAAACCCATGAGACAAAAAAAAAAATACATTTTTATTACCATAGTCTTCTTCTTTTCATAGTTACATAGTTAGCATGAAGACCTACCTAGTTACATTTCACAACACTCCCTCTTAACTAGGGAGGTATTCATATAGTTACATGATCATTTCCAAACTAAACAATTTCATAAGAAAAATCAGATTGGTAATCACATTTGTATAGCATCATATCAACCAGCATTGTACTAGTGCAAGGCCTTGACTAACAGCCCCATCTCTTCAACAATACAATGGGCTTCAATGCTGGCGAGACACATGACTTATAGACACCTTCGTCATTGTCTCTCCAAGGTACATACTCCACCTGAGTGTTCCCAAAGTATGACCTTCCTGGACTATTCTTCTCTTGGGTAGCTAGCCCTCAAAGAATATCGATCCCCGACTACTCTTATCTTGAATGCCGGTCACATTCTCAAAGAGTATTGAATGCCAGATGATTACCCAATCCTCCATTCTGTCTTCCCAAGACCAGAATGATGTGTCTATCTCTCCCTCCCACGGAGGACCTATTCCACAAGGGAATGTACTCATCCTTATACAAAGAATGTACCTAAGCTCATCCTTAGGAATTACCAAGTTTCTTCCAAGTAAGAAACTTACCATCAGGCTCCCTCTTAATCAGGGACCTCCAGCAACAATGGTGAGACACCCAGCTGCTCATGAAGAATTCCTGTCTTCGATATCATGGATTTCGATATTGAGGAATCTCCATCTTTTTAGTTTCATCGGGCACAGATCATTTATCACTTTTCTCCTTAGTCAAGTCAGTTGTCAGAAAGTGATCCGTCAGACTTCCTTATCTGGTCCACTTGTTATGCCATGCTGCTTTCCTTCGAATCATCTCCAAGGATCATACATTCTTTCTTATGATTAGCAGCCCTACACAAAAATTTATTCAGATAAACATATACATATGAACTTTTAGAACAAAAGTTACCTTGATGATGATCTTTTACCATGACATCTTCTTGTAGCATCGGCATCCTTCATACAGATTGACACATCTCCTAATGATATGTTTTCCCAAGGGTCTTCTTCTTTACCAGACTTTCGTTAGAGTCTACATATCTTCCTAGGAGATCTCCTAGTCACATCTACTTGGCCACCGAATGATAACTGCCTCTAGACATGGTTGCATTTCATGATCTCTTCCTTTCTACACATTCTTCATTCTCAGAAACTTACAGCTTTTCCAGTTTCTTGTTTATGTACAACCACCTCATATTCTATGAGGTCATATTATGTTGATTTCATCTGTTAGTGCACTGAGAGATCCTTCTTCATAGATCATACTCCTAAATACGGAGGTATATTACCTGCAACCATATGACATGATTTCACAGCATCCAATATCAGCATGTATGTCTGCATACCTCATACCCATCTTCCTTGAGTCATCATGTAGCAGTTTCTCTTGAATGAAGAGCTTCATTTCTTTGACCTACTTCAACAATATGTCATCACATCCCAAAATTCTTTCTCCATGATGACCCTAGATCTGATGACTGCTTTACTTTAAGTAGAGAGGTTTTCCAAAAGCTTTTTCCCCGAGAGCTCCTTCCATGCTTTTATCGAAATGCTTCTTAATGTACATGCTATTGTACAATTTTACAACTAATCAAAGATCACTTATAGAGGAAGATGATCTCAATCATAATAGAGATCTCTTGCTTCCTCCCTCTTAGATCTTTTAGCATCAGGTTCTTCTCTTTCATAAGTGGCATGGGCTTCCTCCTTTCTCCTCTTGTCCTTTCCAGATTTAGGACAATCTCTTTTATAATGTCCAAGCTCATCACATCCAAAGCATCGCATGTTGTTCATATTTCTTCTTTTATTCTAAGGGCCAAATTTTCCGAATCTTCCTTTCTTCCTGTATGAAGCTGCAAAGGCATGATTCTCTTCACTTGGTTCTGTATCAGCTTTGGCCTTTAGTCTTATTTCCTCTATTTTACATAGAGACCATAAATCTTGGAATGGAGTGGCTTCTTTCTTCCCATATAGATTGGAAGTGAAGCTTCCCCATTCTTCTGGTAGAGCATTCAACACCATTGTTGTCATCTCAGTGTCAAACATCACTTCTCCTAGTTCTTGCAGTTGATCTCTTATTTCAGAAATCCTCATAAAGTATGGAGCGATTCATGCTTCCCTTGATAATTTCATTTTGTATAGTTCTTGTCTCAGAGAGATTGCTTCTCCAGCAGTATTCACAGAGAATAGCTCCACCAATTTCTCATATATTTGTTTTGCAGTCTTTAGTTTTGATACATAGGGAATGAGAGAGTCTTTGATGGATTCTATGAGAATCCTTTGGGCTCTAATTTCTCCCTTCATGTACTAAGCATGGGCTAAAGTATCTTCTTTTGGAGGTTGAACAGTAGATCCTTCGATATAATCCATTACTTCGTCTTCAATTAAGTTTAAGTCTGTTCTTTTCTTCCATGCACTGAAATTTGATGATCCAACCAGCTTGTTGCTTTCTTTACAAAAAGACATCTTGATAGATAGTGTCATTAATACTTACTTGAGTGGATGAATTTCTCTTTTTTTTTTTTTTTTGGCAACTTTCTTGATGGTAAAGGATGTCTTCTTGAATGTGAATCTTTGATGACAAAGATTACTTACTTGAATGAATTGATATAGCTAGAGAGCCTTCCTTGTAGACTGATTTGATCCTTCAACCCAAACTTTGATCTTTGCTTCTTGTAGTGTTTACAAATGTCAAGCAGCCCTTGCATTCAGTACCTTAGCTCTGAAAACATGTTGAGAATTTGGAGGGTTATAGATTAATACAAATTCTCTTCTTGATAACTACTTGTGATCGATCTTATGTATTTCTTCTTTCACTTAGTTAATCTTTCATCAAGTTAGTTATCAAAGTACTTAGTCAAATGTAGAGACAGAATTATGTTCACTTGTAACTGAGTATCTTTGAAGTGTAGTTAGGAAGGTAAATCTCTGATTTAACTTCCTTACTTGAGGTCTCTATCTTTTATAAAATCTTTTCCTTAGATACTATAATATCAGAAATATCCTTATTGTATCCTTTAGTCAATTTCTCAAACCTTCAATCACTTCTGCAATTAATATCCTTCAGCTACTTCTGTAAACTTCAAACTTCACAGTAATGGTTCCTTAAATATCCGCACTACCTCAAAGATAAGTCCACACTAATTTTCTGTCTCTTATTCGTATTGTATCACGCTTATACTAACACAGCATGACCACAAACCATTTTGTGGAGTCCGCAACATATATATATATATATATATATATATATACACTATGTCTTAGCTATAGCAACCACACGGTCTTCTTATGCACTGTCTCTGATGTGGTAACCGTGTGCATATCCTCTATCTCCGTAAGTCTACAAGCTATATGAGAACCCGTATTAACTTGTGCTATCTGCATTACTTCAGGTCTATCCGTTATTCGATATATGTCTGCTCCTCAAACCACGTTGTATAGCCTCCGTATTATCCGCAAGACTTTCTCCTTTTTCCACGTTATATATCCTCAGTTAGATCCTCAATTCGTTACCCTTCTTTTCGTGCTATTTGACCGCAGGCATCTCTGTTGTTTTGTTCTCTAATGAACCGCAGAAACAGTCATATATATATATATATATATATATATATGACTTGTCTGGCTATTAGGCTGACCATACCATAGGTAATTAGGCCAACTTAGTAGCTTGCAAATAAGGCCGACATGTAGTTTATTTTTCCAACATATTACTTCACATATATTTTCATATTGTTGTAGGTGTTTCCACTATATATATTAAGCTTGTCTGCTAACACTTCTAGAGGGGTTGATGAGAGCTTCTTTACACGGTCTTCGAGCATATTCATCTGAACTGAATCCTTCATGACTTTGACCCTTAGTCCTATTTATACTTTAGAAGACATGAACCTAGTAGACATCAAGAAAAAGTCTATCTACATAAAATATTGCTCATGAAACCCATGAGACAAAAAAAAAAAATCATTTTTATTACCATAGTCTTCTTCTTTTCATAGTTACATAGTTAGCATGAAGACCAACCTAGTTACATTTCACAACACAAAAGACTTATAAAAACATGAAACATGGTTTAATTCCACCTCAAGGAATGCTTATGAACAATCTTCAATTCATACTAAATCAGGAAAGCTTGGAACAAGACTTACAAAAATAGATCCATATGTCTTGGAGGTTCACAAGACTTATAAAAACATGAGATAGAAATTTTATGATAAATCTGGAAAGACAGATGAAGTATGTAAAAACAGAAGGGAAAACAATACACACACCATATGATTTTGTGAATCCTCAAGAGTGTAACTAGAATATATTATATGTTCAACAATACATTGTTCAGGAATGACATGAGAATCAGCAACAGGGCACTTGGCCCTGTGCTACTAACCATCCCCTTTACTTCATAGCAGTTTGTCACATATATACGAAAATATAAAACTGTCATCCCCACAAAAGGAGTAAATTTGTTCCTAAAAGTTATTACCATCTCGTGCAAGAGATGAGGCTTATCCAAAAACTTTTATACAAAGTGCTATGACATAATCTAAATAAACAGCATCAAGACTAACAATTCGAAGTGGTTGTATGATGTAGCAGTCTATAGGAAGACTCCTCCTTTGTTATTGTGCAACCAACTCCACAAAAAGTGTAAACAGCAGTGAAAGTGATGTGTGGTTGTTCCTTGAATGTTGCTTGAAGCCTTGTGGAAACATGCTGGTGGTGAGAGTAATGGTAGAAATTTGTTTCAGAGAAACTATGTCGTTGTTCCTTTCCTTTGGCTTCTTGTTTGTCGTGATAGGGATGGAGGCGAATTAAAAGAGATGGTGGAGTTTCATTTTATTAGCAGGAGGGATTATTAAATAAATGATGAGAGGAAGGAGAAAAACCCTTTATACATATATCGCAATCACAAATCGGGGTCAGAACGTTTAAACATAAGACACGAGCGGGAGGGAACATGATTTGCGATGGGGTTGATGACGAGGCAAAGAGGTGGGGCCACTCGCAAATCGCAAATCGGGAATTTTGTTATGAGAAATGGGAGGTAAGTGTTTAAACTTGCGAAGAGCGATGTGCGATAAGCGGAGGGTGATATGGCAGGGAAAGTGGGGCCTAGACAATACCGCAAATCACGAATCGGGAGTTTTGTTATGAGGAACGGGAGTTAAAGGTTAAGATTCGCAAAGTGCGATGTGCGATGAGAAGAGAGGTGACGTGGCATGACAAGCGGTGGGGCCCATTTACATCGCAATCGGGGAATCGAGAAAACCATAAAACTGCAAACCCTTTCCTTTAGCGCTTCATCGCACATCGCAAAACTTACCTCGTCGCAGCTTCGCAACTTCAACTTATTGCAATTTCACAATCGTCGCTTTACCTTATCGCATGCGATGTGCAATATTTACCGCATCGCACAGATCTTAATTTACCGCTCTTCGCATCGCATCGCCGAACCACATCTTATCGCATCGCAACTTCACAAGTTTAACCATATTGCAAACTTATATCCTTTACCGAATGCGATATGCAATGGAACCTATGGCTGACACATTGCCACTCTTCACAACCTCCGATCCATTAACTCTCTTGCATCTTTATTTGTTATATCCATTCTCGACTGCTTATCTCTGACTTAGATCTCGCGATCTAATCTTGTCCATCCATCTGACTTGCATTTCTGTGCTATGATCTCCGCCATCCATCTCTCTGCTTCAATTTTGCGCTTTGATCCTGACCATCTATTTTCCCCTTTACACTTCCTCCAAAAATTTTAAGTTTTTAAGGAAAATACGCTAGTTCTCTGTCTTCGGGAAATCTGTACGATTTCTTCAATAATGAACACCATTTCATTCAACAGGCCTGCATATGTTCCCTTAACGAATAAATGATCTTAATTACTAATTTGTTTTTCTCCACGGCGTAACCCTCCTGTGCTTGTTCGGTATTCTGTAGCGCTAGTCTCTCCTGAGCTTGGATCTAGTTCATATTTAGAACTATCCGACTGCTATACACTTCTCAGCTCACTATCTAGTTCTTCTCGAACTCCCCTGCACACCACGACACTTTGACAACAACACTTTCATCTTACAACCGAACTGAAAATGCAGATTGATTCCTTGGAGAATGATGACCAGACTTTGAAAATCTTTGAAAAATTGCAGTGCTAACAGAAGGATTGAAGGAAAATCAAAATTTTGGTGTCTCTCTCTCTCACGTGCCCTAGATTGGAAGATCGAAGTCCCTCATTGTTTTTTTGCTGCCAGTTGTTGCATGTTGCTGCTGCCAAAAGAAGAATAGGTTGAAGTTGATTTTCATGGGTGTTGGTGCCTTGAGAAGTTTATTGGGTCAAAATCGAACTCCTAGAAACAATATCGAATTATTTTCTCCAAGATTGAATTCCCAGACGCAAGGTCGAAGTCTCTAGGTCAAAGGAAGTGTTGCATAATGTTGTTGTTGTTACTACTGCCAGGTCGAAAGAAGGATCAAAAGGAAGGATGACTTGGTGTGGAGGAAGTGTGATTCAAGGTCTAGAGTCTCAAGAATACTAATTTATGAAGAATTACTGACTGGGTTTTCCCCTAGAGTGTGGGTTTTCCTTGGCTGCTGGCCTACATTAGGTGTCCTTGATCTATGTGCTATTGCTTTGATATTTGCTTGATGAACTAAGAAGAAAGAAGACAATAAGAATCTAATAACAATAAGGAACATCACAAGTAAATAATCAAGAATAAAAAAATCTTTCTTCCTTTCTGATTTTCTAACATGGTATTAGAGCTTTGGCAAAGAAAGAAGGAAAAGGCGGTCCCAAGGAATTGATCAAGGAAGCATAAGAGGTTCATAATAGGTAACTCTTTAAGGAAAGAAGTTTAACTATCTTCAAGAAAGATGTCTAACACTATCAAGGGAGAAAATAAGCTTGAAGGAGCCTCAAACTACAGATCTTGGAAAAAGACGATTGACCTCATCCTTGAAAAGAATAAGGTATTAGATGTTGTAAAGGGAAAAGTGAAGAATCCCACAGAAGACTCGAGTGATGCAGATAAAGTGAATTCAGAGAATTGGAATTGGTGGCTACGACTCTAATGGTTGAAGGCATAATGGACAACCTTATCCCTTACATAGCAAACAATGATCATGCTCAGGAAATGTATGAAGCCTTGTCAAAACTATTTACCATCAAGAACATTGGAAAAGTGGCAAGCTTGAAAAATGAACTAAGGACCATTAAGATGACTAAGGAAGATATTGAAGCCACTTTCTTTGTGATGATAGCAAGAATAAGAAATGATCTTCTTGCCATTGATGAAATAGTGACAGACAAAGAACTTGTGATCACAACACTATTAGGGTTTCCACCTTCTTGGAGTGCATTTGCTTCAGGTCTCAACAGCTGGAAAGAAGCCCCTGCCTTTGAGGAACTATGGACAGCCTGCAGTCAAGAAGAGTTAAGAATCTCATTAGTAACCAACAATGAAGAAGTCTCAAATGCTTATGTTGCTCATCACAAGGGAAACTTCAAGGAGAAAGGGCCAAGAAAGAAGGTTGATATGTCCTAGATTGCGTGTTATCATTGCCATAAAATGGGTCACTATAGAAGTAAGTGTCCCAACAATCCTAGAAACAAGAAAAGAGAAAGAGATCATGCAAATGTGACCGAAGAAGAATCCTCTCCCAAGAGAGTGAAACCCGAAGAAAATGACATAAGGGACTTACACTACTAAGCCCTTTGATCTTAGCTTTAGATATTTCATTTTGAATATTTTATATTTATTTGTAGGTTTAACATATTTTTGGAAAACACATTTTCTTGTTTTATAAGTTGTAGGTGTCCCTCAAAGCTTTGGAGGGAGCACACAACAACTCCTAAAGATAAGTATCTCATTCCCTCACAAAATTCATATACTTGTTTAAAGTTTTGATCATATTAAATACTAATCACCTTTCTACCTCTATTTCCTTCTCTAGGAATTAACCTGTTGAATGCTCAAGAATCATGAGCGAAGGCCTTGAGGATTAAGAAAGAAGGCCTCACAAGACAAAGCATTGAAAAGGTTTGTCAAAGAAACAAAGGTATGTCTTATATTATAAAGCCTTGATATTCTCTTTTGTATATCTTTTCTATATTACTAACCATTATTGTGTCTATCTCTCTTGAATCTTAAAGATTCTTGCTTGGGATGATTCATCATCTGATGAATCTACCCGCCTTATATCTCTGGTTCTTTGCATAAAGAACCCTAAATGGTTATTTGGAAAACCCTAACCTAAGGGTATGTTAATAATGTGTGAACCCTAAACTTACTTAGGGTTATTAATGAAGAAATTGCTATACTAGTTGATATATTGATGAAGTCATGTTCAGGGTTTTGATATGATCATGAAAGCTCAAACTCATTAGGGTTGAAATGATGTTGTTTGAAATCCCGAACCTTTGAAGTTTTGATATAATAAGGATTTGCTTTGATATGAACCGAAACCCTAGGTTTTGGTTAGGTTTACAAGAAAAATCCTTGTTATGTACTTAAAGTCTTAGGAATGAAACCCTAGGTATGTGTTTATTTGGTTGAACCCTAGCTTAGTCTAAGTCGATATATGTCTATTGTATTAATATTGTGTGACATATGATATGCTTATTCATGATGGTAATCTCCTTGATATGTGTGTTGACCAAATTTCTAATGGTCATAAGTCCTAGGGTTTGGAAACAAACCCTAGTCAAAGTTTGAAGTTCTAGGATGATGTTTGAAAATTCTAGGGTTTTACAACTAAGCCCTAGTAATGGTTAAATTCTCTAGTATGTGTATTCATCTGAATCTATATAATGTTTGCTGAGAATTTATAGATGAAAAATCTAGGGTTTACATCGAACCCTCGTAGAAGATATTCATACTGTGATTGTTTTTGAGTAAAATCTAGGGTTTACATAAACCCTAGTGGAAATTCTATCATATGACTTCTGAAAGTTATTAGATACCTTTATTTTTCTTTTGAATTATTTTCTAGGGATCGCCAAGTCTCATTAGTAACCAACAATGAAGAAATCTAAAATGCTTATGTTGCTCATCACAAGGGAAACTTCAAGGAGAAAGGGCCAAGAAAGAAGGTTGATATGTCCAAGATTGCATGCTATCATAGCCATAAAATGGGTCACTATAGAAGTGAGTGTCTTGACAATCCTAGAAACAAGAAAAGAGAGAGATCATGCAAATGTGGCCAAAGAAGAATCCTCTCCCAAGAGAGTGAAACCCGAAGAAAATGACATAAAGGATTTACACTACTAAGCCCTTCAATCTTAGCTTTAGATATTTCATTTTGAATATTTTATATTTATTTCTAGGTTTAACATATTTTTGGAAAAGACAATTTCTTGTTTTATAAGTTTTAGGTATCCCTCAAAGCTTTGGAGGGAGCCCACAACAACTCCTAAAGATAAGTATCTCATTCCCTCTCAATATTCATATACTTGTTTAAAGTTTTTATTATATTAAATACTAATCACTTTTCTACCTATATTTCCTTCTCTAGGAATTAACCTGCTGAATGCTCAAGAATCATGAGAGAAGGCCTCGAGGATTAAGAAAGGTGGTCTCACAAGACAAAGCATTGAAAAGGTGTGTCAAAGAAACAAAGCTATGTCTTAGATTTTTTTTTTTTGTAAGTAAGTACGGATCATTATATTATAATATGAACAGAGATTACAGCATGGAGGCTCGAAGACTTATGGCTTGACAGTAGAGAGGCCTGCTTCGTTTCGAGCTTACAAAGGACTGAGTTTGACAGAACTGAACACTTGCTAGATTTGTGACCATCTTAGTCCTTTAGACAAAACTTCAAGGCTACCACGCAGGGTTGCCCTATGACAGCAAAACTAGACCAAAACATTGCTGAAGGCCAGAGTGGCCTTTTACAAGCCGAGAGTTTACTGTAGATAGACATAAGTAAATAAAAAGAAATTGACCAGTTGACAGAAATACACATGAACTGCTGAGTTGTTAGAGAGTAGGAGTGGAAGCACCGGAGTGTCCCCCCTCAATTGGAGTAGCGCCCTCACCGCCGGTGGCAGGAGCCCGGGGCTTGAACCGTCTGATCACAGTGGCCTGCGAGTCGTCCGAAGGAAGCTCGATGGACACATGGAGTATATGGCAGAGGTAGATTTCGAAGCGACGGGCGAACTTTTCCAGGGCCTTGCCATGCTGGCGTAATTCCTCGGTCAGCGAGTTGAATGAAACTTCCAGTTTGTCCAGGCGGGCTGTGTTCCGAGCTGACGCCATGGAGGTAGCCGCAAACGTCTCCTTCACTGCTGCCCCTTGCATGGCTATCGCTTTAGCCAGCATCGTTTTCACCTGCCACGCTACGACTTGGGTTTGTAGAAATTGGGTTTGGCGCGTGGAGGGAGTCCCTGGATCCACGAGCCAGTCAACTTCCTCGCTGATGGTAGTATCATCCGTCTTTGTTCGAGCCAGTTCTACTTCTTCCTCCAAAACCTCAATAGTTTGCTTGCCGTGTTTAGACACTGAAGCCTCATAACAGTCCTTGGCCCTTTTGAGGGCCTGTGAAGCTTTAATGCTTCGTAGATTCACCTCCGCCATGGCTCCTGGGTTTGCGCTTGCAACGATCACTCTCCGTAAGCTAAATCCCAAATCAGAAGAAGAGCATACAAGTCGATTATCCAGTGCTAGAATGAGAAAGAAAGGTCGAAGGGAGGAACTAATAAAGAGGTTGGAGTAGATTAGAAGCGTGTTGCGGATAGGCCATTTAAGGCCATAATGCAAGGCAAGTTGCCGAATTGTACTGCCGCCAAAGCTGGGTATGTGACCGGGGATTTCCGTCCTGCGATCCGATCCTTCACACGTTGGCATCCTTCGCTTAATGCGCTTGGTAGAGCTCTTTCCTTTACCATAATTCCTTCTCATTATGGAAGGCTGATCCCAATGGTATCTCGTTAACCGATCCTGCGTGTGCCGCCTGACGTGCGCAATCACCATACCGTTACTCCTGATTTTCTGATGACGGATGACCTGCCGTCCGTCCTACGGAATCACCCGCATTCAAGTCTTGCCTTGAGATGGTGTAGCATTGATCCCGAAGTTGTTCATTCGTGAGATCGTGCCAACACATGTCCCAGGCATTTGTCGGGTTGTCAACAACGTAGTTTGCAAGGTGGTCCGCAAGCGAGTTAGCTTGCCTTCGCACAGATTGCAGTATTATCCCGCTGAGGGATGTCAAATGCTGTGCAATAGTCTCCATGACTGCAGCTAACCTCCAGTGCTTGATCGCCTTGCTTGGCTTCGTTCCGTGCTGGACTTTCTTAATTGTGGTTATGGCCAAATGAGAGTCGCCTTCCACGATAACCTTCCCCTTGCCAAGCCGAACTAAGAGTCGCAGACCCTGTTCTAAAGCCGTGAATTCAGCGTCGTTGTTTGTGGTTTCGCCCATACTTCTGCTCAGGATGTGAATGATATTGCCCATATCATCACGTAGATCACCACCTGCCCCAGCTGGGCCTGGGTTTCCCCTTGCTGCGCCGTCGAAGTTCAACTTGCAGTAGCCATGGGGCGGACATTGCCAAATAACAGGAGGAGTAGCCATGGGGCAGTTTTCTTCAGGAGATGTTCCGCTGAGTCGATGAGCCCGAAGATGCCTAGAATTCTTTTGTCGTTGGGAGAAATCGTTTCAACCTTTTCCTCTTTACACCAGGTACGGGTTGTTTCTATCAGCCCTTGCATGATGACCAGTTTTAATTCATCTAGTTGCCGAATGCTATGCTTTTGGAAAATACGATTATTTCTTTCTTTCCATACATTCCATATTAGGAATCCTGGACTGTTCCTCCAAAGAGTATTTACCATAGTGCTGTTAGAGTATTGTGAACGCCAGCTGGTTATAGTGTCGTGGATTGAATTGCGTTGTCTGTCCGACTGGCGGAAAATTCCTTGAAGCCATTCCCAAAGATTGTTTGTCCAGTCACAGCTATTGAAGAGATGATTGGTGGTTTTCTCCTGTTGCTCGCATAATGGGCAACGGGAGGGCCCTGTAAACCCTCTTTTAGTGAGATTTTCCCATGTTAGGACTTTCCCGTTTTGAATGAGCCATAAGAACATTTTAATTTTGGGCCACAGACTTCCGGCCCAGACATTTTCATACCAGTCCACCTTGTCCCGTTCCTCTCTGTTGTCCAAGTAGTGTCTGGCTTCCTTTAGGTTGAATGAGCCTCCAGAGAGCTTGCCCCAGCGAAGTATGTCCGGACCGTGCATTTCCCTGATAACTCTTTGCCTGAGGGTGGCATTGAGTGTGTCGACCAGATTCTGCAGGGGTTCATCAGAAGGAGGGGGAGTTGGATTCCAGCTCCTCCATTGCTGTGGTTCCCTGCTTTGAGCCCAGTAATGATGGACTTTTATTTTCCCTTTTTCCTGATACCATCGCTGCAAAGGTTGAAGATTAGGGCCTTCCAATTTCGGGAGCTGTTGCCAAGCGTCTTCCCAGAAGAGAGCACACTGCCCGTTTCTTATCTCCCAAAAGCAGTGGTCCTGAATTATATACCGACTGGCTCGAGCCATGTTCCAGATGGGGGAACCCGTCGGGACGTCGGTTATTCGGACTAACTCTTCTTGTTGCCAATGTACTGCATATCTAGCTTTCCACAATTTTACCCATGGAGTATGCGGCTCTGTTAACCATCTCCACCATAGCTTAGCGCCACTGGCCTTGTTGGTTGTTCCAGGATCCTGCAGTCCTATCCCTCCAAAGATCTTGGGCCTACATAGCTTGTCCCAAGCCGCAAGCGCCCATTTTTGCTTCCCAGAGTTGCCCAACCAGAGAAAGTTTCGCTGGATGGTTCTGATTTTCTGAAGGATCCCTTGAGGGGCCGGGAGAATCGATAGCATGTAGTGAGGAATAGCTTGGAGAACTGCTTTGGTCATTACCATACGACCTGCCAGATTGAGGACCCGGTTGGTCCAGTGGTTGCATTTGTCAGCGAGCTTGGTAATTAGCTTCTCCCAATGAGACTTATGCCACGGCTTGTCCGTGAGGGGAACCCCTAAATATTTGGAAGGCAGAGTGCTTCGCTTGAAACCGAGGACCTCAGTTAAATGTCTTTGAACCGCCAGATGGGTGTTAAAAAGAAAACCGAGGATTTGTCAAAGTTGAAATCCATTCCAGATGCCTGACTGAACAAGGTGAGAATTTTCTTAAAGCCTTTCGCTTCTTTTACAATAGGCGTACCATGCAGCATCGTGTCATCCACGAACTGCTGGTGCATGGTGGCCGGAAAATTGGTTAATGGCTGCAGGCCCTTTATCAGATTGTTCTCCTTAGCTGATTTAATGAGACGGCTGAAACCTTCCATAAGTATAACAAAAAGGAAAGGGGAGATAGGGTCCCCCTGCCTTATACCCCTGGTCGGGTAGAAGGGTTGAGTTGGGGCTCCATTAATTAAAATTGAATGGTTGGGCGATTTGATTAGAGCTGAGATCCAAGTTATCCATCTGGTACTAAAGCCAAAAGCCCTGAGGACATCCTCTAGATAGTCCCAACTTACTTTATCATACGCCTTTGAGAGGTCCAATTGAATTATCATGCCTGCCTTTCTTAGTGTCTGTAGCGTGTGAATCATTTCGTGGGCTAACAGAATGTTATCCATGATCTGTCGCCCCTCCACGTAACCTGATTGTTCCTCTGAGATGATTTGAGGTAAAATAGGTTTTAATCTATTAGCTATGACTTTCGAAATGATCTTGTAAACCACATTGCAGAGCGCAATGGGCCTGAATTTGGACGGAGTGCAGGCATCCCTCTCCTTGGGGATTAAAGCAATAAAAGTGGAGTTTAGTGACTTTAAGATGGAGGAAGATATTCTTGAATCTTCCACCACTCCCCATATGTCTTCTTTCACAACGTCCCAGCAGGCCTTAAAGAAGTCCACAGTGAAGCCATCCGGCCCTGGCGCCTTCCCGTTGGCCATTTCTCTGACTGCTGCCTCCACCTCCTGGAGGGAAACCGGTCGTTCCAGGGCATTGTTTTGCTCATCTGAGATGAGATTGGGTATGGTTGAGGTTACCTTGGCAATGGCCTCCCTTCGATCGCAGTCTGGTTCAGTGGCAATGAATTGAAAATGACTGCGGAGTTGATTGGCGATGTCCTGGTGTGAGCTAAGAACCGCTCCATGCTCTCCTTGTAATTTGGTGATTCTATTGCTGCATCTATAGTCAATAGCAGACCTGTGGAAGAACTTAGTGTTCCTCTCGCCCTCCTTCAGCCATTGATTGCGCGACTTTTGCTTCCACAACATTTCTTCCTGCTCACATCGTTCATTCCATTTCTTCATGAGCTGCTTTTCCATCTCGATGGACTCCTGTGATGTGTTGCCTTGAATCCAACTACTATGGATCCCTTCCAGTTGCTGCTCCAAATGGCGTTTGTCTGCAAAGATATCTCCAAAGACCTCTCGATTCCATGTTTTTAGCTGTGCCTTAATGAACTTGAGCCTTGCTTGTAAATTGAACATCTTTGTTCCCTCTACAGGCAGAGGTGTCTTCCACCAAGTTTTGATATTGCGGAGAAAGTCTTTGTGGGTGAGCCAGAATCTTTCGAAGCGGAAAGGCCTGTTCTTAGGGGTACCCGAGATCGAAACTTGCAGAGAGATGGGCCAGTGGTCTGATCCCCCAGAAGGGAGGATTTCAGAACTCATGATGTTCCCTTCAAGGAGAAGGCTTTCAGAGACTAGAAAACGATCCAATCGGGATGCTATAAGCCTATCTCCTCCTTTTTTGTTGGTCCATGTGAACAAACCATTGCGAGGTCTGATGTCTACCAAACTTACTTCTTGAATGAAGGCATTAAAGGCCCGGGCATCATTGCTGAGAGCTCTGGTGCCCCCCTTCTTTTCCTTGAGAGAGGTTATCATATTAAAGTCCCCACCATAAATGGCCTGAGAGGTGTTGTGCCTGTGATGCAAGCTGGTTAATTGACGGAGCAGCAGAATTTTATCTTCCAGACGCTGAGGGCTGTAGATATTGGCAAATAAGAAGGAGCCTTTTTCCCCGATAATCTGCATTTGCAGGGCCAGGAAGTTCTTTGATGCTTCTGCGTTAATGAGATGGTAGAAATTCGGATTCCAGAGGATGGCTAAGCCTCCGCTCATGCCTGTTCCTTCCACAGCTAGATGCTCGAGATGTCTGCCCAAACGCTTAGTTATCTCAACTAATTTCTGATTTGTGCACTTGGTTTCCTGGAGGAAAACCATATCTGGTTTTTCTTGTGTGATTTTCTTTTTCAGGAGCCTCTGTTTCCTGAGGCTTCCCAGTCCTCTTGCATTCCATGAGAGGACTTTCATAGTTAACAAAAGTTTAGGAGGAGAAGGAGAAAGCCTCAAGGGCTTTCATCTTTCCCGAGTTTATCAACATTTGACCCAATTCGAGGAGAGCATATTTGTCTGATCTTCTCCCTCATTTCTTTTTATACTAGCTGCTGGCCTGCGTATGGTGTAGGGTTTGTGACTTGATGCCCAAGCCCTTGGTAACTCCACGACCTCGTTTCATTCCTTTTGATACTGTATCCTATCTGGTTAAGAACAGATGGTTAACCCTGTTAATTTCCTCTTCTGGTATTTTGTCTAACCCTTTCTGTTTCCACTGTTCCACTATTGAATTAAGATCTAGCCCCTCTTTTTCCAAAATCTCACCCAATTCTAGGTCTTCTGTGCCCTGTTCACTGAGGACCATGTCCTCATCCCCTTCCTGGTCTTTGTCTTCTGAGTTCACTGTGTTTAGAGCCGCCGATTCGAAGGCTTCTTTAGTTTGATCATCTGTCTCTGTTACCGGCTTTACTGCTGGAATTTGTTCTACCTTATCCTTCTGAGATTCCTCGCCCAGTATTCCAAAGGAATTTGTTGTGCCAGTGTTTGGATCTACTGTTTTAGGAGGATTTCTGCGGTTGGCTCTGTGTCTACCTGTGGGTCGAATGAATCCATCCGAGGTCGAGGAGGGTTTCCCCTTGGGGTTTTCCTCCGTTTTGTTTTGAGGGCATTCTCTAATTAAATGCCCATGCTCATGGCATTTCCGGCATCTAAATGGTATCTGCTCATAGTCAATAGTTTGAAAGTAGGTTTCATCTCTATAATCTAACCATAGTCCTTCGTGCAGAGGTCCAGAGACATCCATTTCAACACAGATGCGAGCATAAGTTGTGTACCTTTTTTGAAGAGTGGCTTCAGAAGCACGGACGAAAGTGCCCAAAGTGTTGCCAATTTGTTCCAGCGCTGCTGGCCTCCAGTAGTCTATTGGCAGGGAGAAAAGTCTGATCCAGACTGGCACTTGAGTAAAGGTCTCCTGCTCGGGTGCGAAGTTAGGTTTCCACGGCCGCATATAGAGGCCCGCAGAAGCGTAAAAATAGGGGCCTCCTTCAAAGATCCGGTCCTTATCGTCCAGATTGGTGAAAACGACAGTGAAAAAGCCCTTGGCTCCCAGGTGAAGTTGTACTTCTCCTCGTGGTTTCCAGACTTGCTTGATCCATTGACAGAGAGCTTTTTCACTGGGCCAAAACCCCATGAATTTGCAGATCACCGCATAAACAGACATATGGTCCCGATATTCTTGCAGATCTGGGTCAGTGATGTTAACCCTAAGGCTATCAAGAGCCTTTGGTTTACATCGACCTTGAAACTTTGGTTGTCCACTATTTTCTCCAGAATCTCTAGATCTACCAAGATCGGGGCCTTCGTGGGCATTATTGTTCAGATCTGCTGCTTTTCTTAGCGGATCTACCCCTTGCGAGGGTTGTTCCAAGCTAATTCCGGCTTTTCTGGCTGAACCTTCCACCGTCTCTTTCGTAAGGCCGCCTGAGAACAGCTGATCATTGCCGGCACGATTTTGGGTAGCTGAGGAACCGGGAATCTTCGAACCCTCAGCCATCTTCTTACCTTTGTCTATGATGACTTGCTTGAAAGTGGGGGCTCCAGGGGCCCCCGGCCGTCCAACTTTTTGCGCCAGTTTGAGACCTCGTTGCTGCAGATCTTGGAGGAGATCTGGGCTTCTTGCCAGTGTTCTGGCTCTGGATCTGAGATCGTTCCTGCTCTCTCTTCAGATCGCTATCTGCTCGACCACACTCAGACCGCTCCGCGTTAAATGTTTGTAATATTCCCCTGAGTTTCTCAAGCTATGTCTTAGATTATAAAGCCTTGATATTCTATTTTGTATATCCTTTCTATATTACTATCTATTGTTGTGTCTAGCTCTCCTGAATCTTAAAGATTCTTGCTTGGGATGATTCATCATCTAATGAATCTACCCACCTTATATCTCTGGTTGTTTGCATAAAATAACTCTAAATGGTTCTCTGGAAAACCCTAATCTAAAAGAATGTTAATAATGTGTGAAACCCTAAACCTACTTAGTGTTATTAATGAAGAAATGGCTATACTAGTTGATATATTGATGAAGTCATGTTTGCGGTTTTGATATGATCATGAAAGCTCTAACTTATTAGGGCTGAAATGATGTTGTTTGAAATCCCGAAACTTTGAAGTTTTGATATAATAAGGGTTTGCTTTGATATGAACCGAAACCCTAGTTTTTGGATAGGTCTACAACCAAAATCCTTGTTATGTACTTGAAGTCTTAGGAATGAAACCCTAGGTATGTCTTCATTTGGTTGAAACCCTAGCTTAGTCTAGGTCGGTATTTGTCTAACGTATTAATATTGTTAGACATATGATATGCTTATGCATGATGGTAATCTCTTAGATATGTATGTTGACCAAATTTCTAATGGTCATAAGTCCTAGGGTTTGGAAACAAACACTAATCAAAGTTTGAAGTTCTAGGATGATGTTTGAAAAGTCTAGGGTTTTACAACTAAGCCCTAGTAATGGTTAAATTCTCTAGTATGTGTATTCATCTGAATCTATATAGTGTTTGTTGAGAATTTATAGATGAAATATCTAGGGTTTACATCGAACCCTAGTAGAAGTTATTCATACTGTGATTGTTTTTTAGTAAAATCTAGGGTTTACATAAAACCCTAGTGGAAAGTCTATCATATGACTTCTAAAAGTTATTAGATACCTTTATTTTTGTTTTGACTTGTTTTCTAGGGATAGCCATATGACAAAACATAGCTTCTGTCATTTTGATTAAATTGATGATAACAAAACCTAGACTAGAAGTTGAAATATTGAAGTATAGCTTTTTGTTTATATTTGTAAAGTATAATGCTTCCGTTACTATACTATTTTGTTATGACTAACTTCATGCTTTTATAGAATTGGTTGTACTTGTTGTCTAAGTTGTGGAGGCACATCATATTGGTGAAGAAGTCTGTAAGAGAAGTATGATGAGAAAAATGGAAGCCATGAAAGATTCTCCAACACTGAAGAAAAAAGTTAATCCCCCTACATTAAGAGGGAGCCTGGATAAAAGTAATCTCCTTGGTTAAGAGGGAGGGCATAACATAGTTTTTGATTGGAGAATACATTCCAGAAAAAGATGTTGCTACATGTAGGCAAGAAAAGGAATCTTCTCTCAAAGATTCAACTGATAGTCCTGTTGACCACACTTTGTCAACGACCCCATAGCAGTACACCCCCATTTTTTCAAATGGGATTCATCATGTTCGACGTGTTCGCGCCATTCAGATTCCATCAGCAGCCGACATTTTCATAAATGATGTAAACCCATTCTGCATGTTTATGATGTAAATGATCTAAGTAAGACCATCATGTATGTAACAACCTAGGTAAGCCTAGTATGTTGGTGACAATTTCTATCCTAGGAGGTTTTTTGTCTCACTGATTTACTTGTGTTTCTCGGCACAAGTGATCGGCAGAGTTTTCCCTCCAGCTTCACCCCAAAGCTAGGGTGGATTTTGTCATCAAGATGCTAAGTGAGTTCTAGTGTTCTCTTTCAAGTCCTTGTAAAAGTAGTTTGGGAATAATCCTAGCTAGTTGGCTAGATTATTTTATTACAAGCTATTTGATCTACTAGATCACGTTTTGAGTCACAGAATTGGGTACCTATTTGAGGGTCTATACGAAAGGGTATTCCCCTTTTATGTGTCTAAATGTATTTATCTTATGTAAAGAGGGTTGGAAAAAATAATTAAATCTCCTCTCGGTCAATTAATTAAATTTTCTGGCCAAATTAATTAAAAATCCCAAGCCAGAAATTTAATTAATTTTAGGTCCTAGGTGAGTTAAAATTCTTTAAAAGCAAAATTTGTTGGTCCTTAAAATATGAACTTTTAAAGGTCCCAGGCCAAGGGAATATTGAGAGTTTCAAGAAATTTTGGACCCTTGGGCCTAGGTGGTTAAGTCAAAGTCAAAATTTTGAGGTAATTAACTCAAAAATATTATTTTTGAGTTAATTAAAATGGAATTAAATGATAAATTCGTTTTTCCTAAAATTTATAATTTCGACGGCCCAGATTAAAAGATGATCAAATCTTTTCGACGGTTGAGATTATTTTAACATGGATCAACCGAACTAGCCGTTAGAGATTTTATCTTATAAATTAGAGGTCTTTGTCATTGTTTCAATCATCCGATATCTGGATCGTGCACTCACTCTTGAAGCTCTCCTGTAATATTTTCTAGAATAATACAAATGAAGACTTTGGGGTTTTATCTTGATGGTGGTGTTCCTCTTTAGCATTTTATGGTAAACTTGTTCTTAATATTCTGCTGGTGATTATTTTAATGGATTGTTGATTAATGGCTTTTGCAGAGTAATTTTGGGTACAGGTATCTTGCCCAGGCTACTGGATCTAGGGTAAAAATATTAATTGGATCGAGCTAACTGTTATCTCTAGCTCATGAAAGTTTTATGTTTTATCACTATTTCTCTATTAATCTGACAGCTTAACTTTAAGTTCGCAGAAATTTTCCAGATTTAGGACTAGGCGTTTGGGGAAGTCCTAGTTTGGACCAGCTGACTCCCAGGAGATAAGATCTGAAGAGCCCTCCGGATCTAATTCCCCGAGCTTATCTTAAATTCCATTTTTTGCAGGGTTCTTTATTGGGCTTGTGCCTATCTCTTAAATTTTTATTTTCTAAATTGTGCCGAAAACAGTTTAAATCTGGCCATGAGGGTCTCAAATCTGTAAATTAGCATTGTAAATTTGTATATTTCCTCTAGGGTGTAAGGATTTACTATTTTTTTTTGTGCATAGTTTTGGTTTTGTTCTGGTTTTTTGCAGGTTTGCAGGGGGCTTCTTAGAATTTTTTTTTAGATCTGAGCCAGATCTAACCCCAAAGGGTAAGATCTAGCCTCAGGATCGCTTCTTCTGGTAGATCCGAGTACAAAAGATAAAATCTCAGGCGCATCTAAATCAATATTCCAAAAATCTAAGTTATGATGGAAAAATTTTAATTGCTGGAGGAAATTTAAAGTGTACTGGGTTTTTTGGGATAATCTTTGCATTCTGCAGTCATCTTCTTGCTCAAATCTTCTGCACTGTCCCTGCTTCTGCATATGCTCCCTCTTTATCTTCATCACTGCTCCTTGTCTTCATGCTTTCCTTCAAGCCGCCTCCATCATCCATCTCCTACGTCAAAACAGCTCTTCCTTACGCTCTTCCATTCTACATCACCCTCAATCATGTCGTCCATATAGTACGGACGTCGTACAGACGTCCCTTCGACCCCTCTCTGTTGTTGTTTAGCCATCGTCCAGCCTGCTCCTCTGCCGTCAAAAAAGCTCCACCTTCGCTGCCCTCCATTGCGCTTCCCTTGCCTACATTTCTCTGCCTTCACACCGCCTCCATCTCCGTCATCGACCTGCAAAACGAGTGCACACATAAAAATAAATAAAACGACAGTCACGTGTATGTAATTTGCGTTTCTTCTTTTTTGGGTTGGATTTTAAATTTTTTTTACTTTAGATTGTAGATTTTAATTTAATTTTAGATTTTTTTAGTTTTCATTTAAAATAGTTTTAGTTTAGTTTTAACGTTAGTTTTAGAATTTAGATTTATAAATTTTATTTTTTATACTTTTAGTTTAATTAGTTTGGTTAGCGTTAATGTTTAGAATTTCATTTATTTAGTTTTAATTCTTAGTTTTTTAGATTTAGGATTTTAGATTTTAATTAACTTTAACTTTAGTTTAGTTCTAAATTTTTTGTTTTAGATTTAATTTTATCCATAGTTTTAGTTTTTGCTTTTAGATTTTTTAATTTTAGTTTCTTTTTAGTTTAAATCTTTAGATTTTAATTTTTGTGTATATATATTTTGTTTAAAAAAAATAATTAAAAAAAAATATAAAAATTTAGAAAATTCCCCAAAAAATTATTTCATAGTGAAAGTGAGCTTTTAAATTTTTATCTAAAGGTTGACTATATGAAATTTTGATTTTCGAAATGGGATTATTTGGAACATCATAAATTCAGAAATATTGGAAGTATCTAGCATTTAAATTTGATGGTATCCTCATGATAATATTTTGTTTCAAATTTAAATCGTTGATTCGAAGTTTAATGCTTAGCTGTGGTTGATGATTTTTGAGCTATATTTAATTGTGGTTTTAAGTTGCTTGAAATTGGTAATTAATTGTTTAAGTTAAATTTGGAAATATTTCAAGTAATGATAAATTGCATGTCTTTATCGAGGATGGTTAATGCATAATTGTGAAGGTGTTTCATCAAATATCATTGTGGTCAATCTATTTTTCACAGCAGCAATTACATATCAGATACTTGACTTGAATTTCATAACGGGATATTTTGACTCCATAAGGCACTGGTTTTAAAGTTCTGAATCTAAATTGGATCTGTAAAATCTCGTAAATCTTAACAAGTATTTGGTTATCTAGCTGTGTCTTCTGAATTGGTTGGTCTCCAACCAGTTCTCCTCTTTCATTTTCGTCAGGGTCTACCTCCCTTAGTCTGCAAGGAGACGACTTAGATAGAGATATTAGAGATCAGGGTGACAGCCCCCGATCTGAGCCATTGTCGCAGTGCCTAGACATTCTGTGCGACAACATTTTTTGGCACCGTTGTCGGGGATAGAGTTTTTCTGTCCTTGGTCTTAACGACATTTTCTAATCTTCTAATCTTCTTTCACCATTCATTACCCTGTCACAAGGGATCATATTTTCTGGCGTCATTTCATCTCTTCATCTTTTCATCATCTTATCTTTCATCATCTACTAATCATCGTATCTTTAGCACCTGGACATTTCTGTTGGCTTCTTGTTTGGGTGGCGACTCCACTTATTCATCTATTTACTCCCAGACAATAATCCCCTCTGATATCCATCTGCTACTCTCGATTATTTCTTCTGTTTTAGAATTAGTTTCATATTGAAGTGGCGACTCCAATTCTTTCATTTCTTACAAGAGTTCCTGCTAAGAAGCTCGCTTCTTGAGGACCTTTTGACTATTCTTGAACACGGATCTTTTTCTTTAACATCCACTTAACCTTTATGTTGGGGTCCTGTGATTTGGCCGATTGGTAAACCAGATGACAAGGCAACATATAAACCAAGCTTTAGAGCTCTTGGACCTAGCCATCCTAGTCTCAAAGAGGGATCTCTCAATATACTTGTGGGATATAGCTTTGTGCTTTAGGGGTTGATTTTAGGCTAGTTGTGAAGTGCAAATTTGTTTGGTTGTTGGTTGGACAGAGATGATTTAGACAGCATAGATATAGTATGGGAATCTACAAGCCATTCGGAAATGGAGTCATATGGAAGTCTAAATAGTTCAGATTGATGAATTTGGGGAACCAAAGGGAAAATCTAACTTGGTCAATGGATCTGTGAAATCATATAAGTGGGATGAGATGAACATCAAGGATTTGGAAGGAAAAGTAGAGCTTTAAGGGCTGTCTAAGGCTCCTTAATTATGTATACCTTTCAACAAAGGGACTTGCAACACTTATCTAACATAAAGAAATACTCAATAGTCAGGGCTAACCATGAATTCTACCAACATACTTTATGCAGATAACAGATACAAGACAAACTCTTTAAGCAAGACAAAGAAGGAGAGGAGCGCTCTGTATCTTCTAATTGTTTCACTTAAATGAATTAGAAAACATATAAGAAACACCACTAATTGCATTCATAAAAGGGGGAACACCCAAGAATTTAATATTTCAATTATAAGACCTTCAAATACAACTGTCTTAGCAAAGAACAGAAGTTAAGATCAGAGAAAATCCTTTCTGCCAAGCTGTGGACAATAGCATTTGAAAGGTGTTTTCAGAAATAGTTTTCAAGATGCGGCAAGCAGGCAGGGAAAACCATAATTCAACCTTGACAGCAACTATTTGAACTATTCTGAAATGGACAAACTTAAGGGTTTCAAAAGTAGTTACACTACTTAATAAAACCTTTCAGCAAATGAAAACATAAAGGCAGTGAAGAATAAACAGGCCTAAGGTGCTTCTAGGGAACATTTCTTAGCCTAAGCTTTTTATTCTACCGCAAGCGAAGGAAAATGGAACACAATGAAAAAATAGGAAATAACATGAACGAACAGAGAGTACTTCACCAACACCAGGTTTAGGGATTCGATGGTCTAGCCTCCTTCATCAACAGAAAAGCAAAGACATCCAGACTTCTTCAAAACACCAATTCTTCTTCAAAACAGTGGTCTATCTATCACTTCATAATTCATCAAATGCCAACATTTTACAATGAGAGTTCGAACATGATTTATAGGTGAATGGGAAGGAGAGGTGACAGATATGGCCTCAATGGTTAATTAAAACAAAGAATAAATGCATCCGGATGCCCATTATGTGCCATAAATATTACATTAACTTTCTTGCCCATTCTAGTAACTCTCGTAGACTTTGAGGCTTTATTGACAGACTGGTAATAAATCCAAAGAGTGTCTTTGTAGAGAAGTCTTTTGGCTACTGTAGTCCTGTCTTTTCTTTTGGTACGAGTAAAACAGACAGTATGGGTTTTGAGACCACCCATACCTTTACAATAACTTCCTTAACAGTTTTAAAGAGGTTTTGTCAGCACAATAACTGTCAAGGTGTCTTTTAGTCTCGGGAAGAGTAAATAGCTTCACGGATGTGTCAGTCGAAGCTTTCCTCTACTGATTTATCCGTCTTTTTCCTTTAACATTGATTTAGCTTTGACTGTGTTTTTATCTTTAAAATGCGGGTTAAGCTTTGATTTCTTGATTTATGCTTTAACCTATGACTTTCACTGATCTTCTTGTCTTCCTTTGTGTACAGGTGGCTGTGCTGGAGGGTTTACTGTGTAACCAATGCCCATGAAATTTGATTAAACTTTGAAATTCAACCCCTTGGCCCCCTGCCACCGTTTCGTTGGCTGTGGGAGACTTTTAACGCCATTAGCCACCATAAAAACCTACAAAACAAACAAACTGGTTATAAAATCCCGCGGATGTGGATTTACTGCTTCAGGAGGCTCTAGCGGAGGTGGAGGAGAAATTGCAGAGAATGTGTATGCAGCAGAGAAAGGTTTCATGGCGCAACACCACGAAAACCACGGTTCAAACTGAGTTTGGCGCGAAGATTTGGAAAGGTGGTATTGGAAAACCAGTAGCATTTTTCACGTGGGGTGAAGGCGGTAAGCGGTTTGGGGTGGGGGAACGTGATACGTGTAAATGGTTGACACGTATGCAAGGGAAAACCGCCTATTTCACGTTCAAGGTGCACAGAAGGGAAGGGGGAGAAACATGGACGCGAAATGGGATCTGGGTCGTTGGATATGAAGGATGGACGGTGGAGATTAATTTCGGTGGATCGGTGATCGGAGGAGCAGAGGGTCTGGGGATGAGGATTTTGGAACATGCGATGGCCGATGCCGATGGGAGGGGGAAACTGCGATGGGTGGAGGACCGTAGGATCAGGATAGAGATCAACAGCTAGGATTCGCTCGGAACTTAGCGCATCGGCGGTGAAGAGGGTCAGGGGGCATGGGAAAAGGAATTGTCGATGAGCGATGAGCGATGTGGTGGGGAAGTGCCAATACGATGAGGGGTAGCGCAGACCGTCCAATTGGGTTCAGGATCGACGGTGGAGATCGAATCAGGGAATTGCATCGGCGGAGAAAAGGAAGGCGGAATGGAATAAGGATGATGCCCGATGCAATGGGGAATAGCCATCAGATCTTAGGGAAAATGGACGGCTGAGATGGAGTAGGGGGATCGCATCGGTGGAGGAGAAAGGGAAAGGGACGCGGGCCTGGAGGATTGCTGATTTGCGATGAGGCGATCTGCCGACGACCGTAGGATTTGCGAGATCAACGGTGGAGTTTGATTTGGAGGGGAAACCATCGCGTGGAAGAAAAATGAATATACAAAGGAAACAAGGGGGTGGAAAGACCTCCAATAGTGAAAAAGGGGCCAAAGCCTTTAGCCGACGGTCGCAGACCCTGGGTTATATGGAGAAAAAGGGCTGGGAGCTAAGCCTGCAGGGGCTTAAGTCTGTTTAATGAAAAAAGTTGGTTTTTAAGCCAAAAATGGATTTTTTGAGCTTTTTCAGGTTCCCATAGAAAGGAGAAGGAGGTTTTAAACTTTGTAAAATGGGTTCACAAGGTTTTGAGGGAAATTTTTTAGGAAATGAAGGATAAGATAACAGGAAAAATGGGCTCTTTAAGGGGGAAAAAGAACACATGTGGTGGAGGAGAAAATGAAAGAAATGAGGAGTTTGGATCAGCTTTCCTTTTAACCAGCAGGGTTATTTTGAAACTTTTCTTGTGGAAACAACAGTGAAGATGATTTGTAGGATAAAAGACACCAAAGAGGCAAAGAATGTAATATTCCTAATTAGTGACAGCTAGTTGGAATATTCGATTTTGTTCAATTTTGCTGTCTATAGTTTATTAATAAATAAAAAGTGAGTGAAGACGGTCTAACTCACTTAGTGGAATAAAACACCCTCCCTAGTAGCACAACGTTGTGACTTAAAGGAGAGCCAAGGGGGGCCAAGCACCACGTAGAGAGGGGGCCCACGTATGCTCTAGAAGCTACCGCGCAGATGAGGATGAGCACGTGGCAAGAGAGAGAGGCTACGTTGAGGAGATAGGCCTTAGGGTTTTGGAGGAAGGCCAACGTTATAAAAGAGGGAGGAGCCTTCTCATTTCAATCATTCGTTGTTGATGATATTGAGCTGGTCATTTCGACTTCTTGAGCACGCTAGCTGTTTAGCTTGTTTGCAGCACTGTTTAGTGCGTTGAGTGTCTTCGGTCGGAGATCTCGCCCTTAGCCCCGGGGGACTTCGAGTGCCTGCTCGGGCAAGGTTATTTCTTCAGCATTTTGTGGGAGATTTTGGTGTTTGGTTTTGTTGCGGAGCCGTGCATTCATAGAGACTGCGCAGTCATTGAGAGGGAGCACGCAGTCCATCTAGGAGGTGTTCCGGATTGGGGTTTTTGCAGGAGATTTGAGCCGAGATTTTGAGCAGAGGATCAGCCTTTTCTTTTGGGAGGATTTTGGTGGGGTTTGAGGCGGTATTTCAGCCATTCCTATTTAGCCTCTGCGCAGAGCCTTGGAGGCCAGTGTAATTCCCCAAGGGGGTATTTTTCGGAGGTTGGCCATTTTTGATATGGTTTTTGGGTTTTGTCGAGATTGGTGAGTAGAGGAGGTTTCCAGATTTTCAGCTCATTCCGGCAAAGGGAAGCAGCCCCTAGTTATCAGTTCATTTCAGTGGTCGCAGCTACACGGCAGTTTTCCAGCAGCTGGGACGCAGTTCAGAGAGCCGCCATTTCTGGTGTATTCTGAGAGTATTTCTTCACTTGCCTTGAGCAAGCTTAGGTGCCATCACTCTGATCATCTATTGTACTTCATTATATTTCTCAGTTTAATAAAATGGCTTAGCATTTCCTCTCTATATTTCTGGATGAGTTGCCGTACATTCTTTCTATGTTATTATATGTTTGCTGCACTGTTATTTTTATATATATTTGAGCATCCTAGTTCTATACCACTTGGTGTGTTTATTTTATACTCTTAGACAGAGTCTGAAAAGGGCCAGGTGGCCTCCAGATTTTGTCCTCTTTCAGAGGCGGCATATCTGGTAAACTCCCTCCCAGTCCATCTCTGGTTGGAGTTTGTCTTGTTTTAGAGATATCCCTGAAACGAGATATTACAGTGGTATCAGAGCATAGTTCTGGCTCAGCCTATGGAGCTAGTTGTCTATGACACCTGGAAAGAGGCCATATATTTGTTACAGAGGCAGGAAGTACAGAGACCGTGAGCGTAGGTTGGAGAACACTATGGAAGGGAAATTGTGTTCGGGTGGTGTACACGACGGGGACGCATGACGGTCACGAAACAAGAGGAGCTTGTAATGGGTCGTGGGACGAGAGAGAGCCGATGGCAGATGACACTGAGGCCAAATAGTTTAGGGAGGCACTCCTCAAATCGGTGCAGGATTTAGCGAGGCAGATTGAGGTGATGGGTCAGAGATTCACCGCTGTAGAGGCTAGACAGCGTGAGAACCCACGAGTATTCCAGGTAGGTGAGGGATCAGGTACATCCCACCATTTGCCGAAGCATGGTTCTGCTCAGCGTGATACTATTCAACCGATGGCTTCCCATGCACCCACATGCTCTACCATGCCCACTTTCTTGGGAGCAGACACAGGGGCAGGAGCTTAGCAGGAGGCAGAGCCCGGACACATGGGCGAGTATTTGGCAGAGTATCAGGCATATGGGCAGGAGTTCAAGGATGCTCTCTCATTCCAAGATTTTGTTCAGCTCCAGCAGGACAGTAGACCCCGCGACCATCATAGAGGGCACCGACATTATCATGATGGAGATAGCCACCGCACATCTAGCAGATTCCATTTGCCTACTTTTGATGGGTCATCAAACAGTTCGGCAAAGTCTTGGGTGGAGAAGCTGGGCATCTATTTCCAGCTTAACCAGATGTCGGAGACGGAAGCCATCAAGGTGGCGACATTACATTTGGATGGTGAGGCCCAGGACTGGTGGTTCCATGGGATGGTCACACTCAGACACTCTATAGTGACGACATATGCCGAGTTTACCAGGAGATTGATGGAGCGATTTGACCGGAGGGATCTGGAACAACACTTTGTTGAGCTGACGAGGCTCAAGCAGAATGGGAGCCCCGAGACATACATTGCAGATTTCTTGAGGGTTTCAGTGATGGTGCCAGATCTATCCGCAGCACAGATGATCTATATGTTTGTGGAGGGGTTAGTAGAGCCACTTCAGGGTTTAGTGAGATCTACTAGACCAGCTACACTCCAGGATGCTATCAACAAGACGCGGGACTTACAGGATGCATTGCCCAGGACTCGTACACCTTACCCCCAAAGACAGGGTTTCCAGTCCAAGGGGAAAGATGTGAGGGTTCCACCTCCAAAGGGGAATCCAGGACGGGCACATATAGATGATGATGCCAGGAGGGAGCTTAGGAAGAAGCGGTTGTGCTTCACTTTTCAGAAGCCGTGGGCACCAGGGCATAGGTGCGCTGCTGGCAAAGCGTACTTCATTGAGTTCTTCTCCGATGATAGCAGGGAAGAGGATGAGGAGGATGATGAGGAGGCAGGAGATAGTCAGACGGCCCAGGATCAGTTGCCACCTCCACCTCCAGGGACAGGAGGTGCAGCTTTTGCACCCACAGGGGGGACTCTTGCAGCCTTGCGAGGACCCAGAGAGTATTTGACCTTTGCGTGTATTCTGAATGATGCATTGACGACGATGGTCAGTTTGGTTGACAGTGGGGCAACCCACAGCTTCGGTGATGCACGAGATGGTCGAGGCGGAGAGGTATACCGGCGAGAGCTGGCGGATTTTTAGTTTTGGTCCGGGAGCCCCAGGACGATGCGATTGTGCCCAGTGTAGGAAGTTGGCGGTGGCGATGAAAGAAGCCATGGCCAGTCTTTCCCGTGATGTGGATCACCAATGTGGTGGAGGTGTTGATGGTTACTGAGAGGGTCACCACAGTTAGGAAGCTGATGGATGGAGTGGGATGATAAGAAGACCAGGAAGCATGAGAAGATCCGCGGGATGCACACTTACCCACCTCAGACTGTTTCGGCACACCGGATGGAAGCAGATTTCCAGAAGGGAGACATAGAGTGGGCGGTTGAGTTGCGGGCCTCAGAGGCAGAGACCACAGGTCAAGCAGTACAGGCCATCCTTGACAGGTATGAGGCAGTGTTTGGGGATATACCACCAGGTCGGCCACCAGACCGAGGGTTCAAGCACACCATAGAGCTTGAGCAGGGCATTCAGGCGGTGATTACTACCCCCTATAGGCATCCCAAAGCCTATCGGGATGAGATTGAGCGGGCCATCTAGAAGTTGCTGGCTCTTGGGCACATCAAACCGACCATGAGTCCATTTGCTTCTTCCGTGGTGTTGGTGAAGAAGAAGGAAGGCACCTTGAGGATCTGTATTGACTATAGGGCCCTGAACAAGAAGACCCTGAAGAACAGGTATCCTATACCTAGGATCGATGAGTTGATGGATGAGCTGAGAGGAGCCAAGTTCTTCTCGAAGATTGATTTGAGATCGGGGTACCATCAGATTCGCGTGAGGGAACAGGACATTCCCAAGACCGCCTTCAAGTGTCATTATGGGCACTTCGAGTTTTTGGTTATGCCTTTTGGGCTAACCAATGCACCAGCTACTTTTCAGTCTTGCATGAACCATATCTTCCGCAATCATCTGAGGAAGTTTGTATTGGTCTTCTTTGATGACATACTCATATATAGCAGGACTTGGGAGGAGCATCTCCAGCATATAGAGGCAGTACTACATATCTTGGAAGAGCAACAGTTCTATGCTAAGCTCTCCAAGTGTGAGTTTGGGATGACGGAGATGTTGTATTTGGGTCACATTATTGGAGTGGATGGAGTGAGAGTCCATGAGGAGAAAATTAGAGCCATCAGGGATTGGCCGGAGCTGAGGAACGTGACGGAACTTCGAGGATTCATTGGCATATGTACTTATTACAGGAAGTTCGTCAAGGGTTTCTCACAGCTTGCTACACCCCTTACATATTTGACGAAGAAGGGGGCTTTCAGTTGGTCGGATATAGCGCAGCGAGCCTTTGACAGGCTCAAGGAGGTGATGAGTAGCTCCCTAGTGCTTGCATTGCCGGATTTTATGCAGCCATTTGTTTTGGAGTGTGATGCGTCAGGAGAGGGGATCGGCGCAGTATTGATGCAGGGAGGACACCCTATAGCCTTTGAGAGCCGGAAGCTCCTTCCGCACGAGAGGTTGTATTCTATATACGACAAGGAGATGTTGGCCATTATGCATGCCTTGGCCAAATTCCGACAGTATTTGGTAGGGAACAGGTTCAGGGTGAGGACTGATCACAACAGCCTCAGGTTCTTTTTGCAGCAGAAGCAGCTACAGGAGAGGTAGCAAAAGTGGATCAGTAAGATCCAAGCATATGACTTTGACATTGAGTATGTCAAGGGTAAGAATAACGTGGTAGCAGATGCTCTTTCACGTAGACCAGCCACGTTATCTCTTATGAGCTTGGATACAGATTGGAGGGCTCGACTACTAGTGGAGTACTCCAAGGACGGATTTGCATGTGAGGTTCTGGATGGACAGGTGGCGGATGACAAGTACAAGGTGGTCGATGAGATCATCTACGACAAGGACAGGATCTTCTTGACTGAGGGATCTCAGCTTAAGAAGAAGATACTCCAGGCATTACATGATTCACCATTGGCAGGCCATCAGGGGTTTACCAAAACCTACAGGGCCATTAGAGAGACGTTCTCATGGAAGGGCCTCAAGGAGGACGTACTCTAGCACATCAGGGAGTGTGATGTTTGTCAAAGGAACAAGGGGGAGATGAGGCATCCTGCAGGATTGTTGCAGCCTCTTCCCATTCCGAAGGGGAAATGGGAGAGTATCTCGACGGATTTCATCACAGGGTTGCCCATGGTGCAGGGCAAGTATTGTATCTTTGTCGTCGTTGATCGGCTGACAAAGTATGCCCACTTTTTCGCCATATCCGCGCATTACACAGCAGCACAGGTGGTCGAGCTGTTCTTTAGAGAGGTTTTCAGGCTACATGGTCTTCCTAAGACCATCATCAGTGACAGGGACATCCGCTTCATGGGTGGATTTTGGCAGGAGCTTTTCCAATTAGTGGGGACGGAGTTGACACCGAGTACCAGTTATCACCCACAGACGGATGGACAGACGGAGATAGTTAACAAGTGGTTGGAGGGCTACTTGCATAACTATGTCAGTGGGCAGCAGCGAGCATGGCTGAAATTGTTGCATCTGGGGGAGTACTGCGATAACACGACACATCACATGTCCATTGGTATGTCACCATTTTATGCTTTGTATGGGTATCATTCCTTATCTTTTGTTGATGTGATGTTCTGTGCTAGCAAGGCTCCTAGAGCCAAGATTTGGATCCAAGAGAGTCAGGACATTCTCCGAGCTCTCAAGGATAATATGGCTACAGCATAAAACCAGCAAACGCTGTATGCCGCCAGAGGTCTGGTGGAGAGATAGTTTGAGGTAGGGGACTTGGTCTACCTACGATTACAGCCTTACCGACAGTCGTCACTGAAGCAGAAGGGAGCTGAGAAGCTCAAGCCCCGCTTTTACGGACCATACAAGGTGATACGCAGGATTGGACAGGTTGCATATGAGTTGGAGCTGCCCCAAGGCAGCAAGATCCACAACGTTTTTCACGTATCATGCCTAAAGAAGGCACTAGAGCAGCAGGTGACAGTGACAGATGAGCTACCACCCACAGATGATGAGGGGCATTTGATGTTGCAGCCAGAGGCTATTATTGATACCAGGGAGAGGCAGCTACGGAGCAGGACAGTCCGGGAATTCTTGGTGAGGTGGAAGAATTTGCCGGATGAGGGTGCCACTTGGGAGAGTGAGAAGATTTTGCAGCATCCATCACTTCAGTTGCTTGAGGACAAGCAACATTTTGCCGGGGGAGACTATAATATTCCTAATTAGCGACAGCTAATTGGAATATTCGATTTTTTTCAATTTTGCCGTCTATAGTTTATTAATAAATAAAAAGTGATTGAAGAGGGTCTAACTCACTTAGTGGAATAAAACACCCTCCCTAGTAGCACAACGTTGTGACTTAAAGGGGAGCCAAGGGGGGGCCAAGCACCACGTAGAGAGGGGGCCCACGTATGCTCTAGAAGCTACTGCGCAAATGAGGATGAGCACGTGGCAAGAGAGAGAGGCTACGTTGAGGAGATAGGCCTTAGGGTTTTGGAAGAAGGCCAACGTTATAAAAGAGGGAGGAGCCTTCTCATTTCATTCATTCATTGTTGATGATATTGAGCTGGTCATTTCAACTTCTTGAGCACGCTGGCTGTTTAGCCCATCTACAGCACTGTTTAGTGCATTGAGTGTCTTCGGTCGGAGATCTCGCCCTTAGCCCCGGGGGACTTCGAGTGCCTGCTCGAGCAAGGTTATTTCTTCAGCATTTTGTGGGAGATTTTGGTGTTTGGTTTTTTTGCGGAGCCGTGCATTCATAGAGACTGCGCAGTCACTAAGAGGGAGGACGCAGTCCAGCTAGGAGGTGTTCAGGATCGAGGTTTTTGCAGGAGATTTGAGCCGAGATTTTGAGCAAAGGATCAGCCTTTGCCTTTGGGAGGATTTTGGTGGAGTTTGAGGCGGTATTTCAGCCATTCCTATTTAGCCTCTGCGCAGAGCCTTGGAGGCCAGCGTAATTCCCCAAGGGGGTGTTTTTCGGAGGTCGGCCATTTCTGATATGGTTTCTGGGTTTTGTCGGGATTGGTGAGTAGAGGAGGTTTCCAGATTTTCAACTCATTCCGGCAAGGGGAGCAGCCCCTAGTTATCAGTTCATTTCAGTGGTAGCAGCTACACGACAGTTTTCCAGCAGCTAGGACGTAGTTCAGAGAGCAACCATTTCTGGTGTCTTCTGAGAGTATTTCTTCACTTGTCTTGAGCAAGTTTAGGTGCCATCATTCTGATCACCTATTGCACTTCATTATATTTCTCAGTTTAATAAAATGGCTTAGCATTTCCTCTCTATATTTCTGGATGAGTTGTCGTACATTCTTTCTATGTTATTATATGTCTGCTGCACTGTTATTTTTATATATATTTGAGCATCCTAGTTTTATACCACTTGGTGTGTTTATTTTATACTCTTAGACAGAGTCTGGAAAGGGCCAGGTAGCCTCCAGATGTCGTCCTCTTTCAGAGGCGGCATATCTAGTAAACGCCCTCCCAGTCCATCTTTGGTTGGAGTTTTCCGTGTTTTAGAGATATCCCCGAAACAGGATATTACAAAGAACTAGCAGTTTTCCATGAAGATTGCTTCTTGAAGGCTTAAGCACATATTTAGCCATCATTGGGTATAACATAAATTATAGATGGCTAACAATGGCTCCACTTGGGGAGGACAGCTTGCCTTTTAGGTGTCCAGAACCTCAGTTGATCAATCTCTGGCTTTTAGCAGACCAATGCCTTATCCATTGGGCAGAATTTCTCTGTTTTCTTGCTGATTTTCTTTGTATTTTGAAAAATCTTCAATGACCTGCAGCATGAAAATACTTTAAGATAGCATCTCTACCTACCCACGTTATTTGTTCTAGCATTTTTTCTTTTCTTGAGTGCATTGGGACTGGCATCTCTTTTACATATTATTTTTGAAAACAGAAAGATAAAGCTATCTAATGCTACCCTTATTTCTTCCAAGAGTCCAGATTAAACAGTTGGACCCTAAAGCTTCTCTACCTAATCTACTATCAGCCAAGATTAAACAGTTTGACTGATCTACATTCTCCACATTCTAAAACAAAAATTTAAACACAGACAAACCAGGATTAGACTGTCTGATTTGTTGTGGTGTTTATGGCATAAGAGACCAGCAGCATATAGACTTTTATTTGCAGAAAATTAAAACAAAACTAGGAAGACTTGAGATATGAAAATAGTAAGCATCCTTCCCTTCCTTTTCAGCTCTGATTTTGATCTTTTGACCTGTCCTCTTCTTCTTCTCCTGGTTCAGGTTTTAGCAGATTAGAACCAGCCATTCCTTTCTTTGGCTCAAGTCTTTATCATGTTAGAGCCATCTTTTTCTTTCTTCTTCTTTTGATTCTTTGGTTCAGATTTTGAGCATGTTTGAACCATTTTAATTCTATCCGAATCTATTCTACTGATAAGCCAAGATTAAACAGTTTGGCAAATCTCCTTCACTAACCTATCAGCAGTAAATTGAAATCTATCTAGTCATGATTAGGCTATATGACTAAATAGCAGTGCTCCTTCAAATAGTGGCATTTAGGCTTGCGCACTTTCAAATTTTTCTCTTTTTGGTATGGAGCTATACCTTTCTTCTTTTCATCTGCCCTCTTTTCTCTTTTTCTATTGTTTTTGTAGTTTTTCATTTTTCTCATGCAATGGTATGTACAATGGATGAAAAACTCTGAAACTAAGAATCTTGACAGAAATAGTGTTTGAGCATCCTACCATTGGCAAGACCTCCAAACACATCTTCCCCATTCAACTCCTGCAGAAAAAATGCATTGTGGCCTCTTATGGAATGAATAATGTAAGGCCCCTTCCACAGATTTTCAAATTTACCATGTTTCTCTTTTTCTTCCCTTCTGGAATCCCATTTTAGAACTACATCCCCAACTTGGAAGTCATTTTCTTTGGTCCTTTTATCAAATAATTTCTTAATTCCTTCTTGGAATACTTGTGTCTGTTTATATACTTCCTCTCTTGTCTGCTGCAGATGAATGGTCTGACTGATCCTCCTCAGCATATCGTTTTCATCAGCTTGGACCTCTTGAAGGCGTTTCATGACAAGGACTCCTAGAGAGGTTGGGAAAATTGCATCCAGGCCATAAACCAACTGATAGGGAGACATGCCGATGGACTTTTTAGTGGTCAATATATCAGCCCATAAGGCATGGACAAGCTTACTATGCCAAGATTTCTGATTCTGTTCCAACAATTTTTTGATGATATTAACGAGGCTCTTGTTGGACTCAGCTAGACCATTTCCTTGGGGGTAGTAGGCAGTAGAATGGCCTAATGTGATTTGATATTTATGGCAGAAGTCTACCATCCTCTTGGACTTGAAGGCAGCAGCGTTGTCCGTGATTATTTTCCTGGGACAACCAAATCTGGATAGTATGTTGGTTTCAAGGAGTTTGATGACGATAGAGTCAGTGGCATTCCTAGTGGATATGGTCTCTATCCATTTGGTAAAATAATCAGTGGCCGTGAGGATCCATTTCTGTTGGGCTGAGGATGATGGGTGGATTTCTCCAATGAAGTCCAAACCCCATTGTTGAAAGGGAGCCTCCACACTGATAGGCTGCAAAGGTAGTGGCAAAAGTTTTCTCCTGCCCTCAAAGATCTGGCACTTGTGGCAAGACATAACTAACTTATGGGTATCTGGGAAGAGGGTGGGCCAATAGTATCCAGACTTGAGGATCTTGTTTGCTGTGGCTTTCCAGTTAAGGTGTCCTCCACATTCTCCTTCATGCAGCTCATGCATGATTTTTCCTGCATCAATCTCAATTAAACATTTAAGTAAAATCCCCACAGCGTTCTTCCAATACAAAACTCCATCTAATATACAATAACTTAAAGCCTTCTGTTTGACAAATCTAGCTTTTGTTTTTGACAAAAAAGGAGGAGCATTCAGATAAAGAAATACATATACGATATCAGCATAACAAGGAGAGTTCATGAATGCTTCTTTAATGAGTGGTGCTATACATTCTTCTATTTCTTCCAAATCATCAACCATGTTCATATCTAAAGCTTGGAAGTTTGACTCAGCCATGAGTTTTGCTAGTCCCTGCCCTTTGGTGAGTTTGGTGAGCCTGATTTCTAAGTCATATTCTAGAATAGTGGCAATCCATTTTCCCCTTTACCCATCAAGGTCCTGACTTAGAATGTCTTTGACTACGGTGTGTGGCACAAAGGCAATGATATGTGAATGTAAAATATACACTCTAAAGTCTTTTAATGCCTTTACTAGTGCTAACGCCTGCTTCTCCATGATATTTTATTTGAGTGGAGCATCTCTCAAAGCCTTACTAAAGAAAGATATTGGTTGTTCCTGCCCTATGCTATTCTTTTGCAATAATACTGTAGCTATGGTATGCTCAGATGCAAAAGAGAAGATACATAAATCTTTGGTGAAATCAGAACTAATGAGAACCGGTGTTTGAGTGAGGGCTTGTTTTACCAGTTCAAATGATTGTTTAGCCTGCATTGTCCATTTAACACCCACTTCTTTCCTAAGCATATTAGTGATGTTTCTTAATAGCTCAGCCAGGTTGGGGATGAACCTCCTTAAAAAAATTATCTTACCGATAAAAGATTGCAATTCTTTGAGGTTTCTTGGGTGGTTGATATTCAATATGCCTTCAACTCTTTTAGGATCCACCTTGATCCCTTCTTCAGAAATTATGTGACCAAGAAGCTTTCCTTCTTGGAGGCCAAAGAGTGTCTTTTTGGGATTCAAGGACAAACCAAACCTTCTGCATTTCTCGAAAACCTTTCTTAAATGGATCAAATGTTCTTCATCAATTTTGGAGAAGACAATAATATCATCAAGGTAAATAATTATAAAATAGCCTATGTCTTCTGAGAAGGCTATGTCCATGGCCCTCTGGAAAGTGGCCCCTGCATTCATCAAACCAAATGGCATTTTGACATACATAAATGTCCCCCAAGGTGTAGTGAAAGCAGTTTTATGTTGATCACTTGGGAGGACCAGAACCTAATTGTAACCCGAAAACCCATCCCATAATGATATTCTTTTAGACCCAACCACCTTTTGGAGTATGTGATCCATCTTCGGCAGGGGATAATTATCCTTCAAGGAGGCTCTATTTAGATTCCTAAAGTCGATACACAGCCTAATTTCCCCTATCTTCTTCTTAACAAATACTAGGTTGGAAACCCATTCTGAGTATCTAAGAGAAACTATGATCCCAACGTCGTACATTTTCCTAATCTCTTTCTCTACTGAAGGTAATAAAACGGGGTTTATCCTTCTTAGTTTCTGTTTGAAAGGCTTCTAATTTTCCTTAAGAGGGATTTTATGTTGGATGATGCTAGTATCATAAGATTTCAAGTCTTTATAGTCCCATGCAAACACATCCACGAATTCTTTGAAAAGTGCTATGTACTGCTGTTTGACATCAGCTGGGAGGGTGCTAGATAGCTTGATCATTTTGGGTTCAGTGGGGCTGCCTATGTTATGTTCCTCAACGTTAGTTTCCATAGGCTCTGTTTTTGGTTCTTTGGCCACATCGTTGAAATCGAATAGTTGTTCTAATGGTGCAAGGCCCTTTGGTATAGTATCACCTTTACATTGTAAAACTTCAAGGTCCTTTTGGTCTGGGTTGTCAGATAACTCTGCTTTAAAAAGGCGCTCAAACTGATTTATATCAGCAGAAAGGGAGGGCTCTGTTTCAGGGGTTTGTTCCTCATTGCAACAATCTTTTTCATGGTTGGGACTTGGGGCTGCTGTGGAAAATTCATTCCTTGATTGCAAGAAATCATTTATGTGTTTATCATTTTCAAACACTTGCCAATAATCTTCATTATCGGGCACTGCTGGTTTGTTTTTCACCTTTATATTGAACTATTCATTTATCTGTGGTATCTGGCAGTTGCCAGCAGTAAAAGCAAGTTCATTAGCTTGATGATTTTGGGCTCTTGGTATGAAGATGAGTTCATACTTTTCAAAGGTTTTAAGGAGGTCAAAGGCAGCGTTTCTATATTCTCTGAGTCTGGGGTTTTTGGCTGAATATTCCCCTTTAATTTGCCTGATGATTAACTTTGAATCCCCTTGGACGGATATCCTCTTAACCTCTAAGTCTTTGAGCAAATGCAGGCCGAGGAAGAGGGCTTCGTATTCTGCAATGTTATTCATGCATGGGAAATCCAGTTTATAGGAGTATCCCTTGCTTGTGTTGTGTATCCATACGCCAGCCCCTGAACCGACCTGGCTACAAGAACCGTCAAAACTCATCTTCCAGAGTGTTTCTATCTCGTTCTCCTTTTCTTTTTGCTGCCCAAGGCTGCTGAGATTTGGGGCATTTCCTGTTTGAGTGAAAGGCAAATTTAAATGTTCTAGTGCACTAATTTCTTGCTTATTTTCCCTTACTTACTGAGCGATTTCATCTTCGTTGAATAAGATAAAGGAATCTAAGTCTGAATGTGTGGAATAGACAGGCAAATTGTTGGGTTTGTCTTTGCTGCTCACCATGTATTTCATGAGGGATTCCCTATATAATCTTCTGGTTTGACTGAACACTGGTATGGTGGCATAGGACATATCCATTTGAAGGCTCCCCTACACTTTGGCTCCCCATGATCTAGACAAAAGCATGCCATATTTTGGGGGAATGTCAACTACCACTATATCCATCACTAGGCTTTTAGCAAGAATTTGTGACAGGCTAACACATAGATCTTTGATTAAGCCCAAGCATTTGACCCTTCTTGAATCAAAAGAGTATAAGTCTTTATATGGTCTAGTAATTTCTATGCCTAGGCTTTCCATTACTGCTTTGGGCATAAGGTTATGTGATGCTCCCGAGTCTAGCATGGCGTTGTGTAGGATCTTCTCATGTATGTTTAGACTGACATAAAAGGGAGGGACAGACCCTTCTTGGTATTTTCCTTCAATTCGAGGACCAAACAACAGCTCTGGTTTGTCATCTGTCAGGTTTAGAGTATCAGTATCGATGTTTATATTCAGAGCTTTCAAGACTTGATTCTTGTACACGTCCTGAGTTACCAGCTCAGCTAGAGGCATGCTAATTTTAATCTTGGCAATCTCACCTTCGAGGCTGAAAGGAAGTGTTATTTTTGGCATATTCACATCTGTTTTTTTGCTTATGTTTCTTTCAGCAGTTTTGGTTGGTTGAGTTTTATCAGGACTGTTGATTGGGACTGTTTTGATAGGGCCACTAACAGAAGTACTAGGGCAGCTCTTCTCAACACTTGGTTGGTTGTTTTTATCTCTGCTTAAAATAGTTTTCTTGGCCAAGGTGTTGGTATTATTAGCTGATTTTTTAGGCTGATTTTCTGAGGTTTTTTCAACAGCAGTGCTAGTGTTCTTGTCTTTAGCAATTTTTGTGTTCTTTTTGCTCCTGAAATCATATTGTCTGTGAACTTCCATAATTGCGTTTTCGAACCCCAACCTATAATCTTTTGACTTATCCTGATTGTGTCTGTTTTGTTCTAATGAGAAAAATCCCTGTTCTTCCTCAGTGAGGAAGATATCATCTCCGTCATCAGATCCTATCAAGTTCACATGATTTTCTTCCAGCCTATCAGTTTCCCCTTCATCCTCTTGTTCTACATAGTTTTGTTGAAAGGGAGGCCTAATTTGTTGGTCATTGTCTTTATGCTTATCTTGATTGGAATTTCTCCTAGAGTTCTGGTTTTGATTCTGAGATTGGTTCCTATTCTGAGCATTTTCTTGGACAGCCAACCTTTCCATCATTCTTTCCAACCTATCCAAGTTCTTGGCTACATGGTCTAATTTTGACTCAGATGTGGAAGGTGCAGTGTCTTCCCTATATGTTACTTTCTTTTCGGCCCTCATCCTAGCTCTCTTTTCAATCAGATTTGCTTCCACACTAAGAGCTCCTTTCTGCATGTCTTCTAGAGTTAAGGATCCCTTTCTCTTAGCTGATATACCATTTCGAGATCAAATCCTTCAGAAAATTTGGCCAAAGCTAAGCCTTGTGGAGGCTTCAACTCTGGGGGTAATGCGTTATACACACTATTAAATCTAGTGCAATAAGCTTGAACACTTTCCCCAATGTTTCTCTTGAGGTTGTTGTAATCTGACAGTATTTGGAGAGGGTTCTTCCTAGTTTTCCATTTGTTTGTGAACGTCTGATGTAAAGTAGGGAGATCATGTATGCTATGGGGAGTTAGGCCTTTGAACCATTTTTTGGCTTCTCCTCCCAAACTCTGGGCAAAAATTCTCATTTCGATGGTCTCGTCTTCTATTTCCATATAATCAAAGGCATCGTTCATCTTGTCTGCGTGCTGTTGAGCAGTGGTGGGTTCATTTCCAGTGAAATGGGGAATTTTGGACAGGTATTCATTGGGTAAAGGAACCAGAGGTTGGGGCAACACTAAGGGAGCATACCATGCTGCCATGGCTGGAAAAAGTGGGGGATTTACAAGAGGGAAAATGGGTTGAGCTGGAGTGCTTTGAACAGTGTGTGTGTGAACCGGAGTGGAAGAAACACTTGGGCCAACCAACTGATGATGAGCAGATTGGTTATGGAAGGAGTTGAAATGATGAAGAAGCTGAGAATCGGGCCGAGTAGAAGGTGAAGCTTCTCCGCTAAAGCTCTGTTGCAAATCTATGGGTTCAAGGTCAGACTGATTTAAATCACTCTAAGACTTGCTTCTAGATATGTTTCTGGTGTGAGGTAAGCCAAAGTGAGGATCTTTCAAGACTGTGAGATCTTTCGAGACAGACCTTGTTCTTGGGACGGTCCTATCAGTAGTTGGTTTTCCAGATTTAGAAGTTCGTCACAAAATTCTTTCTGGATTACCAACTATGGTGGGAGGATTAGGATCTGGATGGGATCTAGTATTGACCCTATGTGATGCCAGATTTCAGTTTCCAAAATTTAGAGAGGATGAGGCTCTTAGGACTGTTTTCCTCTTCTAGTGATTTCTATAGGCCTACTGGGGTTGGTGGAGTCGCCAGGTGTAAATTTTTAGTCTTTTTGAGAGTAAAATGTTTATGGGCCACCACCAGTGTTTATTATGAAACCAATTTGAAATATTGTTGGGTTTTCTGAGTTTCTGTGGTTGTTTGAAGGACTACAGAGTCTATAAGAGCTTGCTGGACTATTATGTACTCAGAGGTCCCACCATGATCACCAAAATGTTGGGGTCCTGTGATTTGGCCGATTGGTAAACCAGATGACAAGGCAACATATAAACCAAGCTTTAGAGCTCTAGGACCTAGCCATCTTAATCTCAGAGAGGGATCTCTCAATATACTTGTGGAATATAGCTTTGTGCTTTTAAGGGTTGATTTTAGGCTAGTTGTGATGTGCAAATTTGTTTGGTTGTTGGTTGGACAGAGATGATTTAGACAGCATAGATAGAGTATGGGAATCTACAAGCCATTGGGCAATGCAGTCATATGGAATTCTAAACAGTTCAGATTGATGAATTTGGGGAACCAAAGGGCAAATCTAACTTGGTCAATGGATCTGTGAAATCATGTAGGTGGGATGAGATGAACATCAAGGATTTGGAAGGAAAAGTAGAGCTTTAAGGGCAGTTTAAGGCTCCTTAATTATGTATACCTTTCAATAAAGGGACTTGCAACACTTATCTAACATAAAGAAATACTCAATAGTTAGGGCTAACCATGAATTCTACCAACATACTTTACGCAGATAACATATACAAGATAGACTTTTAAGCAAGACAAAGAAGGAGAGGAACACTCTATATCTTCTAATTGTTTCACTTAAAGGAATTAGAAAACATATAAGAAACACAACTAATTGCATTCATAAAAGGGGAACACCCAAGCATCTAAGACTACAATTATAAGACCTTCAAATACGACTATCTCAGCAAAGAACAGAGGGTAAGATCAGAGCAAATCCTTTCTGCCAAGTTGTGGACAATAGCGTTGAAGGATGTTTTCAGAAATAGTTTTCAAGATGCAGCAAGCAAGCAGGGCAAACCATAATTCAACCTTGACAGCAACTATTTGAACTATTCTGAAATGAACAAACTTAAGGGTTTCAAAAGCAGTTACACTACTTAATAAAACCTTTCAGCAGATGAAAACATAAAGGCAGTGAAGAATAAACAGGCCTAAGGTGCTTCTAGGAAACATTTCTTAGCTTAAGCTTTTTATTCTACTGCAAGCAAAGCAAGATGGAACACAATGAAAAACCAGAAATCACATGAACGAACAGAGAGTACTTCACCAAAACCAGGCTCAAGGATCCGATGGTCTAGCCTCCTTCATCAACAGAAAAGCAAAGACATCCACACTTCTTTAAAACACCAATTCTTCTTCAAAACAATGGTCTATCTATTACTTCAGAATTCATCAAATGCCAACCTTTTACAATGAGAGTTCGAGCATGATTTATAGGTGAATGGAAAGGAGAGGTGACAGAGATGGCCTCAATGGTTAATTAAAATAGAGAAGAAATGCATCCGAATGCCCATTCTGTGCCATAAATATTACATTAACTTTCTTGGCAATTCTAGTAACTCTCGTAGACTTTGAGGCTTTATTGACAGACTGGCAATAATTCCAAAGAGTGTCTTTGTAGAGAAGTCTTCTGGCTGCTGCAGTCCTGTCTTTTCTTCTGGTACGAGTAAAACGGACAGTATGGGTTTTGAGACCACCCATACCTTTACAATAACTGCCTTAACAGTTTTAAAGAGGTTCTGTCAGCACAATAATTGTCAAGGTGTCTTTTAGTCCCGGGAAGAGTAAATAGCTTCACGGATGTGTCAATCGGAGCTCTCCTCTACTGATTTGTCCGTCTTTGTCCTTTAACATTGATTTAGCTTTGACTGTGTTTTTATCTTTAACATGCGGGTTAGGCTTTGATTTCCTGATTTATGCTTTAACCTCTGACTTTCACTGATCTTCTTGTCTTCCTTTGTGTACAGGTGGTTGCACTGGAGGGTTTACTGTGTAACCAATGCCCATGAAATTTGATTAAACTTTGAAATTCAACCCCTCGGCCCCCTGCCACCGTTTCCTTGGCTGTGGGAGACTTTTAACGCCATTAGCCACCATAAAAACCTGCAAAACAAACAAACTGGTTATAAAATCCTGCGGATGTGGATTTACTGCTTCAGGAGGCTTTAGCGAAGGTGGAGGAGCGATTGCAGAGAATGTGTATGCAGCGCAAAAAGGTTTCATGGCACAACACCACGAAAACCAGGGTTCAAACTGAGTTTGGCGCGAAGATTTGGGAAAGCAGTATTAGAAAACTGGCAGCGGTTTTCGCGTGAGGTAAAGGCGGTAAGTGGTTTGGAGCGAGGGGGACGCAATACGGTCCAGTGGCTGACACGTATGCTCCTAAAAACCACTCATTTCGCGTTTAAAGTGCACGGAGGGGAGGAGGAGAAAAATGAATGCGAAATGGAATCTGGACCGTTAGATCTGGGGAGAGGAAACCGATCAACGGTGGAGATTTCACGGAAACACAATGGGAAGGCCCTGCGTGGTCGAGTGGAACCAGCAGGAAAAATATGGAAATGAAAGAAATACACATAGCGGGGGCACTTGTAAAGTTATTTTATGCATTGATAGTGTTCGCGGGCGAAAGAAGAAGGATTGATGTGGGTCGTCGGATCTATAAGATGGACGGAGGAGATTGACCTCGACGGATCGGCGATCGGAGGGGCAAAGGGTCCGGGACCAAAGCTTTTGGAACTTGCGATGGTCGATGCCGATGGGGAGGGAAATTTCGATGAACGGAGGACAGTCGGATCAGGATAGAGATCAATGGCTCAGATCCGAGCAGGGCATCGCACATCGGCGTCGGAGAGGGTCAATGGGCATGGGAAAAGAAATCGCCGATAAGCGATGAGCGATACAGTGGAAAGCGCCGATGCGATGGAGCGTGGGCCGTCGGATCGGAACTGAGATCGACAGCTAGGATTAAAGCGGGCGTCGGCCATCGGCGGAAACAAAAGCAAGGGAAAGAGGAAACAGGATCTGCGATGCGTCGATGCAATGGAGGAAATCGCTGGCCGCCGGATCTCGGGGGAATGGACGGCTGAGATGAAGTCAGGACTTCGCATCAGCGGAGAAAAGAAGGAAAGGGACGCGAGACTAGTGGAATTGTCGATTTGCGATGGGCGATCCGCCGATGGCCGCTGGGTCTATGAGATCAACGATGGAGATTTGTGCAGAGGTGCAACCATCGCGCGGAAAGAGAAATGAATATACAAAGGAAACAAGGGGGGGAAAGACCTCTGATAGCGAAAAAGGGGCTAAAGGCCTATAGCCAACGGTCGCGGGTCCACGGTTATATGGAGGAAGGGGCTGAGAGCTAAGCCCGCGGGGGCTTAAACCTGTTTAATGAAAAAAGTTGGTTTTTAGGCCAAAAAGGGATTTTTTGAGCTTTTTCATGTTCCAATAGAAAGGAGAAGGAGGTTTTAAACTTTGCAAAAGGGATTCATAAGGTTCTGAGGGGAATTTTTTAGGAAATGGAGGATAAGATAACAGGAAAAATGGACTCTTTAAGGGGGAAGAAGAGCACTTGTGGTGTTGGAGAAACTGAAAGAAATGAGGAGTTTGGATCAGTTTTCCTTTGAACCAGCAAGGTTATTTTGAACTTTTTCTTGTGGAAACAACAGTGAAGATAATTTGCAGGATAAAAGACACCATGAAGGATTCAAGAACTAGCATTTTTCCATGAAGATTGCTTCTTGAAGGCTTAAGAACATATTTAGCCATCATTGTGTAAAACATAATTATAGATGGCTAACACTTTAAACAGGTCATCATGGATGACACCTTTCATGACATGCCAGAAGAGGCCATTCCTAAATTGCCTTTTTTCTCAGGTGGTGATCCAGCCATTGCTCTAAAGCATCTAAGGACGGTCACTTTTATAATAAATAAATATTGTCGTCCTTCACAATATAATCATGAAGATGTCAAGATACGTATCTTTGGCTATTCCTTAAAAGGTGATGCTATCGATTGGTTTCGAAATTGTCCTAAGGAGTATTGTTTACAACACATCATCAATGCTTTTAAAGATAAATATATAAAACAAGCTGTCTCGCCTTGTGCTCCCAGTATTATGCAAAATAATGAAATTGATCTTGTAGAGAACTCAACTATCAACAGGAGGTTTCTGGACAATTCTCAGGATAAATCCACTTGTACCACGACAGCACAAATCTATGATAGTGGTGAAGCAGAAACAACTTGTCAAATCAGTGTTGACAACAATAAACATCTTGTTAACGAATTTATTCAGATGGTTAAGGATATACAACTAAATCAAGCTCAGGTAATCAAGAATATGGAGGCCAACCAGGCTCAAATCATTAAGAATATGGAACATAATCAAGAAAAAATAATAGCGGATCACACCAGGGAAATTGGTTCTATGCAGAGCAAGTTATTGGCCTTAGAGGAAAATATGATGATCATGGAAGCAAATCATGAGAAGGAGATGAACTGTATGCAAAATTTCTTCATGGCCATGAAAGCGGATAATGATGAAGCAATAAAAAACATGGAAATTAGTCAGATGTCTCTTCAACACAAATTGTTAACTATTGAAGAGAGTCATCCAAAGGAAATCAGTACTATAAATATTAAGCATTCTAATCAAATGACTGCTATTCTGAATAAGTTGGAAAAAATGGAAAGATCACACATGCAGAATTTCCAACCCAAGTCAGATTTGTCAACAGATTATAGGCCTCCCAGTTTGTTGAAGCAATTTCCATCTCATCACACGGAGGTCACTTTTCCCATTAAGGAAAAATTAACTATGGCTACAAAGGATGTTAAGAAAGACCAAGCTTATGTGTCGCCTTTAACAGAGTATATTCAGAATAAGATTGGTCACACTCCAGGTTCATCAGACGTTTTACACAAGCATTTTCAAGATAAGGACAAGATATCTACAGTGGTCTCATTAATGACATCGCAGCTCACTAAGAAGAGCAGAAAAAAGCAAAAAAGAAGTAAGCGGTTTGATTCGTTTGATGGCCGAGAGCAGCTTGACATTCGGACAAGACAGAGTCCTACAATTAGCAAGATTGGACACGGCACATCTAAAAAGCAGCCTACAGACTTGCCTGAAAGTAGGTAAATGCTCAGCATGCACTATATTAAGCACATATGATGCCACAAGGGCATCATTTGTATTGTATCTCTAACCCTACACCTTGTTATTTCAGCATTTCATTTTGTAGTTAGAGTAGATTTACTTTTCATGTTAAGTAGAATAATAAATAAAATAAGAGCTTCTATTTTTTCATGCGCTTAATGTTATATGACGATATTTGAATGGACGCTACTTATGTAATTTTGTGTGTTGCTTGGATACAGATTCTGGATTCTCACATTCCTCCGATGAAGCAACGTGTCTTCAAGTAGAGCCAGATGTTGACCACACTTTGTCAACGACCCCATAGCAGTACACCCCCATTTTTTCAAATGGGATTTATCATGTTCGACATGTTCGCACCATTCAGATTCCATCAGCAGCCAACACTTTTATAAATGATGTAAACCCATTCTGCATGTTTATGATGTAAATAATCTAAGTAAGACCATCATGTATGTAACAACCTAGGTAAGCCTAGTATGTTGGTGACGATTTCTATCCTAGGAGGTTTTTTGTCTCACTGATTTACTTGTGTTTTTCGACACAAGTTATCAGCGGAGTTTTCCCTTCCAGCTTCACCCCAAAGCTAGGGTGGATTTTGTCATCAATATGCTAAGTGAGTCCTAGTGTTCTCTATCGAGTCTTTGAAAAAGTAGTTTGGGAATAATCCTAGCTAATTGGCTAGATTATTTTATTACAAGTTACTTGGTCTACTAGATCATGTTTTGAGTCGCAGAATTGGGTACCTATTTGAGGGTCTATACGAATGGGTATTCCCCCTTTATGTGTCTAAATGTATTTATCTTATATAAAGAGGGTTGGAAAAAATAATTAAATCCCCTCTCAGTCAATTAATTAAATTTTCTAGCCAAATTAATTAAAAATCCTAAGTCAGAAATTTAATTAATTTTAGGTCCTAGGTAAGTTAAAATTCTTCAAAGGAAAAATTCGTTGGTCCTTAAAAAATGAATTTTTAAAGGTCTCAGGCCAAGGGAATATTGAGAGTTTCAAGAAATTTTGGACCTTTGGGCCTAGGTGGTTAAGTTAAAGTCAAAATTTTGAGGTAATTAACTCAAAAATATTATTTTTGAGTTAATTAAAATGGAATTAAATGATAAATTCGTTTTTCCTAAAATTTATAATTTCGACAGCCCAGATTAAAAGATGATCAAATCTTTTCAACGGTCGAGATTATTTTGACATGGATCAACCGAACTAACCATTGGATATTTTATCTTATAAATTAGAGGTCTTTGTCAGTGTTTCGATCATCCAATATCTGGATCATGCACTAGCTCTTGAAGCTCTCCTGTAATATTTTCTAGAATAATACAAACGAAGACTTTGGGGTTTTATCTTGATGGTGGTGTTCCTCTTCAGCATTTTATGGTAAACTTGTTCTTAATATTCTGCTGGTGATTATTTGAATGGATTGTTGATTAATGGCTCTTGTAGAGTAATTTTGGGTACAGGTATCTTACCCAGGCTACTGGATCTAGGGTAAAAAATTAATTGGATAGAGCTAACTGTTATCTCTAACTCATGAAAGTTTTATGTTTTATCACTATTTCACTATTAATCTGACAATTTAACTTTAAGTTTGCAGAAATTTTCTGGATTTAGGACTGGGCATTTGGGGAAGTCCTAGTTTGGACCAGCTAACTCCCAAGAGATAAGATCTGAAGAGCCCTCCAGAACTAATTCCCCGGGCTTATCTTAAATTCCATTTTTTTGTAGGGTTCTTTATTAAGCTTGTGCCTATCTCTTAATTTTTTATTTTCTAAATTGTGCTGAAAACGGTTTAAATCTGGCCATGAGGGTCTCAAATCAGTAAATTAGCATTGTAAATTTGTGTATTTCCTCTAGGGTGTAAGGATTTATTAAAAAAAAAATTGTGCATAGTTTTGGTTTTGTTCTGGTTTTTTGCAGGTTTGGAGGGGGCTTCTTAGAAAAAAAAATTAGATCTGAGCCAGATCTAACCCCAGAGGGTAAGATCTGACCTCAAGATCATTTCTGCTGGTAGATCTGAGTACAAAAGAGAAAATCTCAGGCACATCTAAATCAATATTCCAAAAATCTGAGTTATGATGGAAAAATTTTAATTGTTGGAGGAAATTTAAAGTGTACTGGGTTTTTTGAGATAATCTTTGCATTCTGCAGTCATCTTCTTGCTCAAATCTTCCACACTGTCCCTGCTTCTGCATACTCCCTCTTTATCTTCATCGCTAGTCCTTGTCTTCACGCTTTCCTTCAAGCCGCCTCCATCATCCATCTCCTACGTCAAAACAGCTCTTCCTTACGCTCTTCCATTTTGCATCACCCTCAACCACGTCGTCCGTACAGTACGGACATCGTACAGACGTCCCTTCAACCCCTCTCTGCTGCTGTTTAGCCGCCGTCCAGCCTGCTCCTCTACCATCAAAAAAGCTCCACCTTCACTGCCCTCCATCGCGCTTCCCTTGCCTGCATTTCTTTGCCTTCACGCCACCTCCATCTCCATCGTCGACCTGCAAAACAAATGCACACATAAAAATAAATAAAACGACAGTCACGTGTATGTAATCTGCGTTTCTTTTTTTTTTGGGTTCGGTTTTAATTTTTTTTTTACTTTAGATTGTAGATTTTAATTTAATTTTAGATTTTTTTAGTTTTCATTTAAAATCGTTTTAGTTTAGTTTTAACGTTAGCTTTAGAATTTAGATTTATAAATTTTGTTTTTTATACTTTTAGTTTTAATTAGTTTGGTTAGCGTTAGTTTTTAGAATTTCATTTATTTAGTTTTAATTCTTAGTTTTAATTAGTTTGGTTAGCGTTAGTTTTTAGAATTTCATTTATTTAGTTTTAATTCTTAGTTTTTTAGATTTAGGATTTTAGATTTTAATTAACTTTAACTTTAGTTTAGTTTTAAATTTTTTGTTTTAGATTTAATTTTAGATTTTAATTTTATGCATAGTTTTAGTTTTTGCTTTTAGATTTTTTAATTTTAGTTTCTTTTTAGTTTAAATCTTTAGATTTTAATTTTTGTGTATATATATTTTGTTTAAAAAAATAATAATAAAAAATATAAAAATTTAGAAAATTCCCAAAAATTTTATTTCATAGTCAAAGTGAGCTTTTAATTTTTTATCTAAAGTTTATATGAAATTTTGATTTTCGAAATGGGATTATTTGGAACATCATAAATTCGGAAATATTGGAAGTATCTGGCATTTAAATTTGATGGTATCCTCGTGATAATATTTTGTTTCAAATTTAAATCGTTGATTCGAAGTTTAATGCTTCATTGTGGTTGATGATTTTTGAGCTATATTTAATTGTGGTTTTAAGTTGCTTGAAATTGGTAATTAATTGTTTAAGTTAACTTCGGAAATATTTCAAGTAATGATAAATTGCATGTCTTTATCGAGGATGGTTAATGCATAATTGGGAAGGTGTTTCATCAAATATCATTGTGGTCAATCTATTTTTCATAGCAACAGTTACATATCAGATACTTGACTTTAATATGAAGAAATATTTTGGTAATAATCACATTATCATGAACAAAGTCGACGCGTTTCGAACCAACCAGTGTGGTTCATCATCAGGACTAGGTGAGAGATCAGATCAGTGGTTAAGTTTAAATAGATGTAGGAGAGGAAAAGAAAACCGTTAGAAACAGCTAATTTGACTAAGAAAACCAAAACAGTTAGTTATAATTTTTTTTATTTTTATTTTTATTTTTTTTTTAATATTTGTTATATATATATATATATATATATATATATATATATATATATATATATATTTTAGAATTACAATATAATAATATAAAATAATAGTTGTATTTTGAATAATCGATTATCGATATTAATAAAAATAAAATTTGTTATTTATAATGATAATTTTTATTTATAATTAAACTATTAATTTGAATAATCAAACTAGCCGTTTCAATTTGTATTTGAATATTTAAATTAATGGAACTAATTTTGTTTTTATTTTTATATATTATTATTATTATATACTTTCAATAAAATAGTATGTAATTATAATAAGATAATATTTGTATTTTTAATAATCAATTAATAAAAATAAAATAATTTTTAATTAAACTATTAAATTGACATATAATTATCTTTATTTTCATTTTTAGTTATTTATTTATTTATTGTTATTTTTTAATTAAACTATTAATTTTAGAATTCAAACTAGCCGTTGTTGATTTTTTAATTATTATATTATTATAACTAACTGTTTTGGTTTTCTTAGTCAAATTAGTTGTTTCTAACGGTTTTCTTTTCCTCTCCTACATCTATTTAAACTTAACGACTGATCTAATCTCTCACCTAGTCCTGATGATGAACCACACTGGTTGGTTCGAAACGCGTCGACTTTGTTCATGATAATGTGATTATTACCGAAAGATTTCTTCATATTTATTGATGGATCACAGAAGCCAAAAATCTATTAAACTTGACTTTAATTTCATAACGGGATATTTTGACTCCACAAGGCACTGGTTTTAATCTTCAAGACTATTTGAATCTATATAATCTCGTTAATCTTAACAAGTATTTGGTCATTAAATTGTGTCACCTGAATTGGTTGTTTTTCAACCAGTTCTCTTTCTTCATTTTCATTAGGGTCTACCTCCCTTAGCTTGCAAGGAGACAGCTTAGATAGAGAGATTGGGGATCAGGGTGATAGCCCCTGATCTGAGTCGTTGTCGCGGTGCCTAGACAATCTGTGCGACAACAAGTCCTACTAAGATTAGTTGAAGAGCAACATCGAAACCACGAAGGTTTGTTTTGATTATATATTTAAAAGTGTATTGTTGATTGGGGTTGTGCTTGTACAGGAGAATCTCTCGAAGGTTTGATAGCATTCTGGTTGTCGATCAATTTGATCGGGAGAGATTTGTTGTTAAGGCTTTGTGAGTGAAGCATTGCCTGGAAAGACATTGGGTCGGCACTTTGTTTTGATGCCGGTAGGGAGGGTAGCATTTTATGGATGTGCACCTAGTTCCCTGGGTTGACGGTTAGTAAGTAAGCCTGATGGTACCTATAGAGGTTGAAAGCTTAGTCCATCTTAGTCCCACTTGGATAGATTTCCTTGGTCAAGAATATAGTGCATGGCATTGCGATGCCTAAACTATTGAGAGAATAATGGATAGACTGCCCTGGTCAAGAATCTAGTCCATGGCATTGAGGTGCCTATAAAATTCTTCATAGTTCACATAGTTGAGATCTTCCTTGTGTATTATGAATACCTCCCTAGTTAAGAGGGAGTGATGAAGATTGTAACTAGATTCGGTCTTCATAAATTATATTTGAGTCAATATTTAATGTACTTGTGAAAAGAATAAAGAAAATAATTTTATATTACTATTAAATGACATATTAAAGCATGGGTTTCATGCTTGGATAATATTATTTTAGGTCAAAGTCCCCATTGTGGACTTCTAGGATTTATTCTAAGTTTATAGAGTCATTACAGATTTAAATTGACCCATACTGGGCTTTGAATCATGTAATTAGATTTAGTATTGATTCAAATATGATTTATGAAGCCTCCACACCAAGTCGGCCTTCAAGTGATCAAGTCGGCCTCAAACCCAAGAATTCGAGCTCATCAAAAGCCTATATATATAGGGAGGTCGAACTCATTTGGAAGACTCAATCTCTCACACAAAAATTTGATATCTGTTGTTGCATTGGAAAAAGTGTGAAGTCAAGAAAGGGGTAAAAAGGAGTGTGAGTTTGGACAAGTTGAAGGATAAGTAAAATCGAAATTTGGTGTCTCTCTCTCTCTCTCTCAAGTGCCCTAGAATGGAAGATCGAAGTCCCTCATTTTTTTGTTGTTGCCAGTTGCTGCATGTTGTTGCATGTTGATGTTGCCAAAAGAAGAATAGGTCGAAGTTGATTTTGCTAGGTGTTGGTGTCTTGAGAAGTTGTATTGGGTCAAAATCAAACTCCTAGAAGCAAGATCAAAGTATTTCCTACAAGATCGAAGTCCTAGAAGAAAGTTCGAAGTCTCTAGGTCGAAGGAAGTCTCTCTGCTGCATAGCGTTGTTGTTGTTTTTGTTGTTGCCGGGTCGAAAGAAGGATCAAAAGGAAGGATGACTTGTGTGGAGGAACTCTGAGTCAAGGTCTAGAGTCTCAAGAATACTAGTAAAGGAATAATTACCGACTGGGTTTTCCCCTAGAGTGGGGTTTTTCCCTGGCTATTTGATGCAGGAGCAAAAACACCCCAAGTCAAAGTTGAAATTTGTGAACCTTCCAGAACGCAAACGTGGCATGAGAACGAGATTTACTCATGTTCGTTTGAGTTTGTTAAATGTTTATTAATGAAATTATTATTTTAAGCGATTGTGAACGAAGTTAGGGGTTGATCGGATCTCACTTGATCCGATCCATACTGTATTATTCTATTTAATTGTAAGTGTGAGTGCTTAGAAGGAGAGGCCCAATGCAATGTAATACTAGGGCGAGTGTGTGTGTTTAGGCCCACAAAGGCCGTAGTACTGTAATCGAATTCGATTTCAATGAAGATTGAATAACTCTGTCTTTATTATGATTTGTTTTAACCATGGTTTATAAATCCTGTGTTATTGCGTGAATTGTGGTGTGCCATATGGTTTAAGTGGAATTGTTGTTGAAGTTTCAGAGCCGAATCGACCAGCAGAGTGGGATCCAAATTGGTGGCTATCATGGAGTCTTGAGACTCTGCGTATTGAATCGAGGATTGCACAGCCGTGGAAATGTTGATGGTTGCGTAACCAGCTGGAGCATCTAGAACGAGTGGTGATGGAACGCCTTGCAGGAAGCAGTGGACAAGTGTCAGGCGGAGGTCCATGCGCATATCGCACATCGCATGCGATATGGTTTAACAGTTAACGGCATAGACTTAAGTTTGCAAAATGCCGAATTGCGATAAGCTTTGGGTTGCGATGTTGCGATGTCATATCGTCATCGCAATTTCCAATCGGCATTGTTATTGTTTGTTGTTAAAGTTATTTGTTATAAGTTGCGACATGCAATATAGTAAAAATCTGCGACCTGCAATATTGTTTTGGGAGCCGATTGCGATCAGTTTAAAACTGTTGAAGCTGTGATATAGCAATCCACCATGCGAGTTGGAAATTTATGTGGGCCCATAACTCACAGGTCCGCGGATTATATAAAAGATGCAGTTTTGCTACATCAAAGTGGTATCAGAGCAGAAAAAGGTTCTGTGTGCAAAGGAAGGAGGTACAAATATGTCAAAGATTGGTAAGTGTGTGGTCTTTATATTTTTATGCAGGTAGCAGCCAAAGAAGGTGAGAAGATTTGCAGTAAACTAGAGCTAGGAGTGCTCAAATTGTTCCAGAGGAGAGAACCAGAGAGATGGCGACAGACTGAGCTCAGAGGAGAGAAGCTTAGTGAGATATCGTGTAGCAATGAGGAGACTTGTTACTCCAGAGGTTTTGTTGCAACTCACGAATGTTGTTACGAAAAGATCACAAAGGCAATTCCACAAAGAATGTGGGTAGAATTGTTAATAGAAAGAAGAGGACTTGGTACTGATAGCAAGTAGCAAACTTGTTACAGAGATCAAGAAGGCATATGACAAGGAGGTCATAAAATTTTTGCACCTCGAGAGTCTAATGCAGGAGCAAAACCTCCCCAAGTCAAAGTTGAAATTCGTGAACCTTCCAGAACGCAAACGTGGCATGAGAACGAGATTTACTCACGTTCGTTTGAGTTTCTTAATTGTTTATTAATGAAATTATTATTTTAAGCGATTGTGAGCGAAGTTAGGGGTTGATCAGATCCCACTTGATCTGATCCATATGGTAGTATTCTATTTGATTATAAGCGTGAGTGCTTAGAAGGAGAGGCCCGATGCAATGTAATACCAGGGTGAGTGTGTGGGTTTAGGCCCACAGAGGTCGTAGTACTGTAATCGAATTCGATTTCAATGAAGATTGAATAACTCTGTCTTTATTATGATTTTTTTTAACCATGGTTTATAAATCTTGTGTGATTGCATGAATTGTGGTGTGCCATATTGTTTAAGTGGAATTGTTGTTGAAGTTTCAGAGCCGGATCGACCAACAGAGTGGGATCTAAATTGGTGGTTGTCATGGAGTCTTGAGACTCTGCATATTGAATCGGGGATTGCACAGCCGTGGAAATGTTGATGGGTGCGTAACTGGCTGGAGCCTCCAGAACGAGCGGTGATGGAACGCCTTGCAGGAAGTAGTGGACACGTGTCGGGCAGAGGTCCATGCGCATATCGCACATCACATGCGATATGGTTTAACAGTTAACGGCATAGACTTAAGTTTGCAAAATGCCGAATTGCGATAAGCTTTGGGTTGCGATGTTGCAATGCGATATCGGCATCGCAATTTCGCATTGGCATTGTTATTGTTTGTTGTTAAAGTTATTTGTTATAAGTTGCGTCATGCGATATCGTAAAAATATGTGACCTGCGATATTGTTTTGGGAGACAATTGCGATTTGTTTAAAACTGTTGAAGCTGCGATATAGTGATCCGCTGTGCGAGTTGGAAATTTATGTGGGCCCATAACCCACATGTCCGCGAATTATATAAAAGATGCAGTTTTGCTGCATCACTGTTGGCCTACATCTGGTGTCCTTTATCTATGTGTTATTGCTTTGATATTTTCTTGATGAACTAAGAAGAAAGAAGACAATAAGAATCTAATAATAATAAGGAACATCACAAGAAAATAATCAAGAATAAGAAAATATTTCTGCCTTTCTGATTTTCTAACATGGCAAAGGCATTGAAAAAGGATCTAGTGAAGCATGTTGATCAACAAAGTGTCACAAGTTCTCTCTGATCATGAAGCTATAGAGTGTAATACATCCAAAACAGATCACCATCATCTTGTCAAAAGAAAATATTGACTAAATTATCATGAGAAGTACCTAGCTCCCCCATGAGAACAAATGGCCACTAACCTAAAAATGTCAGTATTAACCCGTTTTCCCATGGGGACACCCACCCCCAAAAAATTTCCTTTTAAGACCCCTTGATGCACAAAGAATTATCCAAATTTGTTTCCCACACGTTTCATTAAGAAAACCCTATGTTTTCTTCTAAATTCCTTAACCCCCTTACTAGCAATCCCTCAAAGGAAATCACCCTAGACGTAAAATCCCCCACACATTGCATACTTTGTAATAGCCTAACTTTGCAATTTTTAACCAGATTGAATTTAATGTGCTAACTGTATAATTTCAAACTGGACAGTGACTAAAATTTAATTTCTAGAAGAAACTTGGAATCAGTTGAAGGTGTCTTGGACTGGTTGTTCTCGTTGTTTGGGTTGTTCCCACTACTTAGACTATTTGTTCCAACTGTTGCAGATACCAAACCGAACTTTACCTCCCAGCCTATCTAGGGTCTACCTGTACGGTCCCCAAATCTAGAAGACAAATCTTCTAGCCCTCGTGCCCAGAATTCCAAGAACAATCAAGCTCAATGTGCTCAACCTCTTCCTATGTGCCTCTGCTGTAAATTTTTGCCTACCTCCTCCCTTTTGTCCCCCTTTCCAAAAATTTCTTTCGCCTTATATTCTTGACATCACCATCTTTCAATCCTCCACCGCCCTGGTACTGAGGCATGGTTTCTTGTTCGTTGCCTATAACGTGGCTCCCCCCCGGCGTATTTAAAAAGGATGGTCATACATATATTGACATTCACCAACAAATATCTCGATCAAGTCAAGTCATCTTTGGCCAAGTTATAAATACTTTTTAAAGAATTTTTAATATATTATTAGTTTATACCTTTTTAAAATTTAATATTTGGTTAATACTTATATGTTTGGTTATTTTTATAGTAAGTTAGTTCCTTCCCTTTTAAATTTAATAATTCAATTTAGGACTCATGGATTTATATAGTTATCTCCTATATATATATATATATATATATATATATATATATATATATATATATATATATATATATATATATATATATATATATATATATATATATATATATATATATATATATATATATATATATATATATATATATATTTCCTTTTAATATATTATTAGTTTATACCTTTTTAAAATTTAATATTTGGTTGATACTTATATGTTTGGTTATTTTTATAGTAAGTTAGTTCCTTCCCTTTTAAATTTAATAATTCAATTTAGGACTCATGGATTTATATAGTTATCTCCTATATATATATATATATATATATATATATATATATATTTCCTTTTAATTAATCAATCCCTTGTATATATATATTTTTGAATATTGTATTAATTATATTATGATGGTGGTGTAACAAATACTCCACAATATATATTTGTTAGATTCTGGTAAATTGGCATTAGCTTATCTTTTTAATAATTAATTCATTACCTTATACTTGGACATTTTCCATAATTAATTAGTATGCATACTAATGCAGTATATGTGATACATGCATATGCAGCTATCATATGCATGTCTCGTATGCATGCTAATATTTCTATGTTCCTGATAACTGGAGGTCGGTCATTACATACTTGTCTTAAGCACCTATGCAAATTCCCTAATTTGTGAAGCTCGAACAAGGTTTTTTAATTATAAGTTAAGTCACATGTATCTCTCAAGCATTTGTCTTTTGGATACATCACATAAATGAGTTGAATTCTCTCTTCATCTAATAATCCTGATGATGAACCACATTGGTTAATTTGAAATGCGTCGACAATCAGCTCATTTATGTGATGGACCCATAAAACAAATGCTTAAATAATTCTGCTCACAAAATCATCCATTCAAATATCACATGCATCTTCCTGGTATGTGGGTAGATCAATGGTAGTGCAAGGATGAGATCTACATTGTGGCCCTTACATGCTTATCTAGATAAGATGTTGAGAACAACGAGACATCTCTCCCATGATAGGAGATCAACAAATGAGATGCATTCACATGAGATCAGGACAAGGATGTTTTTCTCTCCCACAACCTCCACAAACAACTAAGATCTTTCTTGTTGAACACAATCAATGACATGGATCTCTTTGAATTATATTAGGAAAGAGGAAAATTCAAGTCCTAGAAAATCCATGAACAACCTTGAAATCTCCAAAAAAATTTCATATATAGTCAATAATGATCACACTAAAATGAAGGGGGAAAGGGAATGAGGTAGAAAAATTGCCACAAATGACCCAGATCTCCATAGGATTAGATTGATAACCCTAATTTTTTCATGCAAAATCTTAAGTCCCGAGGATTAGTCAGTAATGGTCCATGCAACATTAAGGGGGCAAGGGAATGAGCTACAAAAATTTCCACAAGTAACCCACATCTCCCTTACAAGATTAGATCAACAACCTTGATTTGTTCATGCAAAATCCTAACTTCCAAGGAAAGGTACCCCCTATCACCTTAAATAGCCATAATCATCCCTGCAAGATCAAATCAATGACCCTAGATCCATTGGTAAGAGTTTCTTCCCCTAGTTAAAAAAATATTGTGATGCAAAGCAAATAAGCACCAACTTATGAAAGGAAATAGTTCATTGGGATACGAGATACTAAATCTCCCCACCCAATCAACGAGTGCCATGTGGCCAACCCCTTTCAATGATTGGTAATGTTTGCGGTAGTTTCATTAATGAGGAGATCCCATTCTTAAACACTGCATGATTTCAGCATTTGTGGAATTAAAGCTTTGTAAAAAGGTTATTCTCTCTATCATTTGAAGGATTATGCAAGGAGAAATTAAGCTCTAGAGAAAATAGAAGTCTACACTATATTCCATACTTTAACCATTAAAACCATAACTAACCTACACAATTGGGATCAGCTGGTCAAACAACCAATTGGGTCACACCTTTTGATCAAGTAAGTCCTACATTTCTCCCTTTGTTTGAAATCGTAATCTCTAAGAGAGAACAAAGAAGGATACCTAGAGCTTAAAATATTGTGTCAAAGTTTGAGACTTGAGTAAGACATCGTTATCAAAGTTACCTTCTTTCTTCAATAATTATGCCTAAATAGCAACACATTATTAAAATTCTCTTCTACTGAAAACCTTATAGGGTCTACATATGACCTCTCCGTGAACAATGTTTAGATGACCCCATATTGGTCGTGAAGTCTAGCAGAACATGTCCCCCTCAATTTTTTTCCTTTCCTCAAGTTTGTAGCCCTCTATGATCAAATTTATGACTTTGACACGACCTTTATTATGACTAAAGAGAGGTCCAAAGTGATACCATGTCATTGCCAACACCTTGACAACTATGCCAGAGACTCATCAAATCCCAAAACTTGCGCTAAGAAATCTAATGAAATCAATATGTTGCCCTCAATGAGGATCAAACAACAATTTTACTCATAAATTTATGGCCTAAGAACCTTCTCCTACCTAAAGAGCCGCCTCCTTAAAATGTTTAAGGCTTCCTTAAATGGGTCCAAAATAAATTTCAAATTTCTCCTTTGTCTTGAGGTGCAAAGATGATCAAATTGTATACATCCACATGTCATCCATCCTAGAATTTTTCATGGCCCACCAAACAAGATCCCAACATTGAATATATAGAAGCTATTTTGTGAGTCAATCAAGGAACAACTAGAGAATTTTGAGGTAAACAAGTTATTCAAGTTCATAACAAAAACTGGTCTAGTTATATGTCTTTCAATAGGCAGCCTCCCTGGAACATTTCATATTGAATAGAGTAGATGAAAATGGACTAGCCAATTGATGCATCAGTCAATTGTCAACTGTTATGTTGGACTCAGATATGGAAAGTCTCACGATTTAAGTCAATAAAGTTATGCATGTTTTTGTCTGTATAAATGGTAAGATGTTTGCAAGGATGCCCATAAAGATAAGATCTTACTTGAAAGTGGGTAATAAAGTAAAGAAGAAGAACTAGTTCCTTCAGGAAACTTTTATAATGGTAGGAGTCTATGGGTAAGACCTGTTAGTTTTTGTAGCATCGGATGTGTTCTAGCCACGAGATTTGGCAGAGTGACTAGAATACATGTAGTCTCCAATACCCAAAAATCATTTCTGGAAATTCCACATAGAGACGACTTAATTAAATTAATTAGTGATTTTTTAATATTTCCTAAGTCTAAACTTAGACTTAGGAAATATGATTAATTAAAAGGAATTAATTAAGTCATGGTGAGAATGTTCTAGAAAAGTGCATGGATCGATTTCTAATTAATCCCAGCCATCAATTAAGATTTAATCGTGGTCTTTGAAGTCTCAATGGAGGATTATAAGAAGAACTCGATGGGGCTTGGAGAAGATACACCAAATCAGTTCAATATTCGATTTGTTGGGAAATCAATCTCCAGAGTAGCAGTGTCCAGTTGCTAGAGGTGATTCAGTAAGTCAAAGCAGTGAGAGAGGGGCAGAGATAGTGAGGCCGGAGGAAGCTTTTCCAGTTCTGGTGAGTACATTGTGTTGATTTTTGTAGCATCTGATGTGCTCTATCCTCAAGATTTTGTAGAGTGGCTAAGACACATGCATTCTACAATACCCAAAAATCGATTTGGGAAATTCCACCCGGAGAGGATTTAATTAAAATAATTAATTATTTTTAATGGAGTTCTAAGTCTAAACTTTGGAAAAGGAAACAATTAAAAGGTATTAATTATATCGGGTGTAAATCTTCAAGATGAAGACAAGGATCCTATTGCAATTATCTAATTTGCATTACCTACTTGTATTTTCCATTTAACAAGTTATTTTCTAAATACTTCAGTAAAATATTAATGCAAATACTAAGAAGCCTACATCGATATACAAATCAAGTACTGAAAATTAAATGAAGCAATCACACAAAGGACACACTTGTTTTTGGACATATGTCCCCGGAAAAACCCAATGCGGGAAAACCAGTGTAGCAGATTTGAGGGTTTTTATTGTCAAGCAGCAGTTTTCAGAGTACAATCTCTGGATGCCTTGCTGGCCATCTAGTACAAAGAATTCACGGCAGACAAAAAATAGTGAGTTTTACCTCACACTACAAGTCTTGGCTGATCCGGATCCAAACTGGTGAAACCCCAACTCCCTCTATGTTGCCTCTGCGCAATAGATGCTTAGGCCTGTGTGCGGATGGTTGCAAACTACGTCACATCTTCTCTAAATCGATCTGCCTCTCGGAAAATCAAGTTTCAGCCCTCCCGACTCAGAAACCCTGATCTCCAGCTAAATCTCGGACTGTCTCTTGGAAGCTCTGCGTTGCCCTTGCGTGGGCCTGCATCACCTATCCTAGTGGTTGCGCTACTTCCTCTGTTGTCTTTGTTGCCCTAGTTCTGCTATGTCCTTCGACCAATAATTGCTTCTACCCCTCGTTGCAACTGAATCACTTAGATATTATCTTCGTCCAAGCACTGCTCCATCAGAAGAATTCAATCTCTAGATTCATCTACTTTGTGTGTTCTCCAACTGAACCTCAAGCCTTCCTTTGTAATTTTCCTGTTGAGAAATCAACGATAGTGATCTAATCCTTAATCAACAACTAAGATTAAATTAGACTTGATCCTCGTCACTTAGAAGCTTCTCACCCACATGTTAAAATAATTCACTTTAATTATTTTTATTCCCTAAGTTTTAACTTAGGCTCCATTAAAAATAATTAATTATTTGAATAACTTTCACTCCGGGTGGAATTTCTCCAAACGATTTATGGGTCTTGGAGATCTCATGTGTTCTAGCCCCTCCACAAAATTTCGGAGCTAGAGCACATCCGATGCTACCCAAAAATCAACACTCCATCTAAGCGAGGAATTTTCTCTAGCAATAGTTCTTTACCAAAAGCATCACTCTGATCCACAGCATCGGTCCTCTGCGCTGCTTCTTCTCAGCCTGTTGCCCCTCATCCACTGTGTTGCTGCTATCTGTACTGCTACCCATGACTCTGCCACTGTCACTACTGCATCTGTACTGCAACTCCCTCTCAAAATGTTGCATCATGTTTCCCATAGCACTGCCACTGTTAACTACTGCACTACAACTCAGCTGCTGAGAGTTAAGCAACTGAAAGACATCCCAAAAACTGACATATTGGTAAGTCTGGATGCACCTCGATGTTGAAACTACCTCTGCTGCTAATCTGCGTTGACACTTTGATGCTACTGTGTTGTTGTTGCTCTCCACTGCGTTGTTGTTGTTGCCTCTGCTCTACGAAGCTTCATACTTTTGCACTCTAGCCCTGCCACTATCGCTCCATCATCCCTCCCACCAACTGACACTCATCATTTGGCTATTGTCATTAAGGGTTCCCGTAGTCGTATGTGATCCAAGAGTTTGGGCACCTCAGGGATCTTGCCCCTTTCTCGTTGTAGCTAATCTACAGCTCCATGTCGCCCCACTTCTTAAGTGCATGAGCACTCATGGCACATCCATCATCATCATCCTCATTAGCCTGAGCTGAAGCAGCCTTCGAGTCAGATTCCTCCTTGCCCTTCTTCTTTAGAGGGCACTGTGTGGCGAAATGCCCTAGTTCCCCACATCTAAAGCATCTAACCTTCAATAGGTCATTCTTCTTCCTTCACTGCTGCCCTTGCTGTCCCTTAGATGCGAGAGTCGCATCTTCCTCTTCCTCCTTCTTGATTTTGATCCCTTTGTCCCTGCTTCCCGCCTTGGTCCACCGTCTGATCTCTTCTTGTCGAAGAGTTGCCCACATCTCTTCCCAACTTGGAAGAGCCACCCTGCCCAAAATACCTTGGACAAAAGTCTCTCGGTCTTCAGTGACTGCATTTAGGGTAGTCCTGACCATAAGTCCACCATCTAGTGTAGCCCCTACAGAAGCTAGCTGATCTTGGATCTCTTGCAATAAAATGAGGAAGGAGTCGATGTCTTCTCCCTTCTGCATCTAAAATAATCTCAGTTGGTTCTCAAGCAACATATTCTGCTGAACGGAAGATCCTTGGAACATAGTGGTCAAGGCCTCCCACATTTCTCTTGTTGTGTTCTTCTCAGCAATATGTGGGATCACATGATCCTTGACTCTATCCATGATCATGCGTTTTGCTTTTGCCTGAGCCTCCTCGTACTTCTTGAGAGGATCAACATCTACTGGAACAACAATCATATTCAAGGCATGATCCTTGATCCCTTGTTCATCCAAAGCTGCCAGGTTCCTAGCCTTCCAGATGACAAAGTTGGATGCTCCATCCAACCTGTCATGATCCCTCAGTCCATTCACGGCCATCTTTGCTCAAGTAAGTGTCAAACGAGTTCCTTTCTCCCTCTTCCGTTGCTACCCCAGCAAAACTTAGATATGGATTTCTTTCGCGCTAGAAACCATCTAAGGAACAAGCTCCCTCTGAATTTCAATTTCCTTGACCAAAATCCTTCTGCCAACAGATGTCGAAGCACTCCTCTCTAGTCTTTTTTTGCTGCTGCTCACCACTAGATCTAGACTTCTTGGAAAGAAATCTTATGAGGAACTGCTTCCCTTTACTTTGCTTCTACCCCACTAGGCACTGTTCTGCACCAAAAAAACCAATGCCCCACCAGCAACTCCAGAAAGAAACTGTACTGCGCCTCCAGCCACAGCAATCCGGAAATTTAAGACTCAACAACCTCTGCACTGACCCAACAAGCACTGCGCTGCCTTCTGCAGCTACACCGTCACCCAGCAGGTTGACGCAGGCTTTGCATGAGCCTTCCCAGGTGACTGTGTCACCCTTCCTCTGCCTCTCCGGCCTAGAGCTGCACTATCTCTCGGGAGGGCTATTTTCCCGCTGCAGACTTTCTTTTGTCCTTTCGCTGATGGCTTCAGTCCTCCTTGATCTGCAATCGCTCTGATACCATGTGAAAATTTTTGAATCTCATAAACAGAAATCCTATTGCAATTATCTGATTTACATTACCTACTTGTATTTTCCATTTAACAAATTATTTTATGAATACTATAGAAAAATATTAATGCAAATACTAAGCAGCCTACACCGATATACAGATCAAGTACTGAAAAATAAATGAAGCAATCACACATAGGACACACTTATTTTTGGACAAATGTCCCCAAAAAAACCCACTGCGGGAAATCAGTGCAACAGATCTGAGGGTTTTTAATATTAAGCAGCAGTTTTTTGAATACAATCTCTAGATGCCTTGCGAGCCATCCAGTACAGAGAATTCACGACAAACAAAAAATAGTGAGTTTTACCTCACATTGCAAGTTTCGGCTGATCCGGATCTGAACTGGCAAAACCCCAGCTCCCTCTGTGTGCCTCTATGCAGTAGATGCATAGGCCTACGTGGGGATGGCTGAGGACTGTGTCACCTCTTCTCTAAATCGATCTACCTCTTGGAAAATCAAGTTTCACCCCTCCCGGCTCAGAAACCCCAATCTCCAGCTAAATCTCAAACTGTCTCTCAGAAGCTCTGCACTGCCCCTGCGTGAGCCCTGCATGGGCTTGCACCACCCTCTCTGGGGACTGCATCACCTCTCCTAGTGGTTGCATTGCTTCCTCTATTGTCTCTCCTACCTTTACTCTGTTATGTACTCTTGGTCCTCTGACCAATAACTGCTTTTCCCCTCACTGCAACTGAATCACTTACATCTTATCTTCATCTGAGCATTGCTCCGTCACAAGAATACAATCTCTAGATTCATCCACTATGTGTTCTCCAACTAAACCTCAAGCCTTCCTTTATACGTTTCCTATTGAAAAATCAACGGTCGTGATCTAATCCTTAATCAACAGCGAAGATTAAATTAGACTTGATCCTCATCACTTAGAAGCTTCTCACCCACATGTTAAATTAATTCACTTTAATTATTTGTAATATTCCAAATTAGTAGTCAGCTAATTGGAATATTAATTTTGATTAATTTTGGCATTTCCTAATGTTGGGCGGAAATAAAGTGGGTAGGGAACCCCCAAATAATAATTAAGCGAAATAAAGTATTTTCCTAAAGTCCCTAAGGGAAAATTGTGGCTTTAGTGGTGGGGTCGAATTGGCCTTAGGTGGCAGTGCAGAAGAGGCACGAAAAGGACAGCGTGGGATTGGCTGGAGAAAGACAGCATGTGATTGGCCCAAGGAGAGGCAGCGCAGGCCAAGGTGGGGCCCAAGGAATACGTTGGGCATCAATGGACAAAAGGAAGAAGGAAAGGCTCATTTTGGTATGCATTCATCTTATTTTCTCTTAGTCATTGTGATTGAGCACGCTTGAGCTGGAGAGCCAAGTCTACAGTGTTGTTTAGCAAACGAGATCTTCAAGCAAAGATCTCAACCTCTACCTCGGGGGACTTCGAGTGCTCGCTCAGGAGAAGAGTCCTGCATATTGATGAGAGAATTACACAGCAGCAGCAACAGGAAGAGCATAGCCCCTGCAAGATTGCGTAGAGGTAGAGTAGACTACACAGTGATTGCGCAGTCGAGTTTGGTGTGGGCGTCGGGAGTGTGGAGAGCAAAGGAGTTTCAATAGGATATTTGGAGGGGAGGTTAGCCAACTCTTACCAGGGATTTTGGTAGCATTCCGGAGGCATTTCCCAACAATTTCATTCAGAGGTTCGATTTCCCCAGCAAAGCAGCGTGCCAAGCCCAAAGGGGCCAATTTCCGAGGTTGAGATTTTAGCAAACCCTTCGCGGGTTTTGGTGGGTTTATTGAGGAGAGTCCGGTGTTCAATTCCCTGAATTTTCTAAGCATGGGAGGCAGCCTAACCAACAGTCTGAAAACAACCGGCAGCAACATTTTCTGGGCTAGGCAGCACAGTGATTGAGCCACGCAGAGCTACTTATAGCAGGAGTTTTGCTTGGATTTGAGTTTCCCTTCAACCTACCTCGAGCAGGCCCAAGTGCAATTCCTTCAATACGACACTTGTACTCTTTTCCAGCATATTAATAAAATGACTCTGCACTAATTTTTGGTTCCAAATTCTATGTTTAATGGTGTATTTCTTTTTGCTATAGTTTTTGGTCTATTTTGTTCTATATTACTATTAAATCCCAATTTGGGATATTACAGTGGTATCATAGCTCATAGACTTGGCTCAGCCTGTGGAGCACGCAATCTATAACACCAGAAGATAGACAGAACATTACCCATCGAAGGCAGTAGAGGTGGAAAATATGGGGGAGTTAAGGAGCAAGGGGGAAGCAACATTTGGTAGCCTCTTAAAGGCCCTGAATGATATAGCCAAAGGACAGAAGGGGATGTTGGAGGGACTCAAGCAATAGAATAGGGATAAGGGCATCCATCATGAGTTCCTAATTGGAGAGACTTCAGGGGTCTCACAACAGTGTGACCACCCTTCACCAGCCACTCACCCACCAACCTTCAGTAGGCCAACCAGGACCATATTGCCTATATTTTTACCTCCAGTACCGAGTGAACAAGGTAGGCAAGATGATCAGATAGCCATGGGAGATTATTTCTAAGAATGGCAGTCCATGGGGGAAAACTTCAGAATAGCTTTGTCCTTCAAAGATTACTGCCAGCTCAAACAGGACGAGAAAGGCAAGCATAGTGGGGTGTCTAGCATGCAAGGTTCAGAGTTCCAGTGTACCAATGGGAGGATACCTTTTCCCACGTATGATGGATCCACCAAGTGCACAGCACAAGCTTGGGTGGAAATGTTGGATACCTCCTTCCAGCTTAACCAGATTACAAAGGGGGAAGCCATCAAAATGGCTACCTCACCCTTGGAGGATGAGGGCACACAGGATTGTGGGGAGTTCGTAGATACACCAGTGTGATGCAAGAGTCACCTTTGTTGGAGACTCCTTTGACCGCTCTGATTCACATCTTAGAGGAGAGAGTGGAGCATACACCCATAGGGCCATCCATTGATGAGGTGCCAAGGGATACAATGGCATTAGATGATGGTGGCCCACAACAGTGTCATCAATTCTAGGCAGACCTTCTTGCATGGAAGAAGAAGGCCACGAGAGTGCGAGAGGTTGTCCTGCAACAAAACGAGGGGTTGGAGATCATGAGAGAAATTTGTTCCGAGTCAGCATCCAAACTGACTGACGTTGGGGGACGATTGGATTCCCTAATGATCCAGCTAGAGTGCACACTAGAGCATCAGAGCAGCCCTCTTCAGACATACATAGATGGGGCTTATAGCACTAGTAGGTTGCCTTTGCACAGTGGAGAGGGAAAGGCAAAGTTCGCTCGATATATTTTGGGTGTTAACCAGGATGGTGAGATGAGGAGACATGAGTTGCAGAGGGTGCAGCACTCGCAAGATGGAGGGCTTGTTCTATGTGCGAGGACTCTTTCATTCGATTCCTCTTGTGGGGTTGGATAGTAAGAGATTCTGAGTCGATACCTAGTAGAGTATGATGGACTCATGGAGATGACAGTAGTTTGGAGTAAAGCACAGTGGGGGCTTTCAGACACTGAGGGAACTAGAGGTCCAGGTTGGCATTGGGATCCAGGTGGGGCATCCTATCCAATATTAGACATGCAAGATGGCTATGGCATTGATGAGGTAGTCGATCTAGCGACTGAGCACATGCATTCCTTAGGGAAGTTCCAGTCGGAACTAGCATCCAGGCGGTTTGTCAGCAGACTCCATGGGTTGTATTGGCATGTTGTTTGTGCATGGGGTCACAAGATGATTAGCATTCCCTAGCAGAAGATGGTGGGAGGAGGTGGCATGGGTAGGCCACTGGACCAAGCATTGTATAGAGATGATGTTCTCCCATTGTGGTATTGGGCACATGAGCCACCAAAGATCGGCACAACAAAGATATCCCCTCTAGTAGGTGTGGCGTTGGGCCGCTCAGGTTTACATAAGCAGTTGAGGAGGTGTAGATCACATCATAGCGGATGTACTAGTAGGATGATGGGTGCATGGGCACATATGGGATTCCCTATGATACATGGGGGCAGGGCACTGAGCATTCGTAACCAATGGTTAATGGAGTTGTGCCACGGAGTTCATCGCTTTAAAGAGGAGTGTCGGGGTGTGTACTTGTGTGCAGCCAAACATGATGATACTCCACAGGTTGACGAAGTGTTGTCATCAGAGAGATCTGCTGACGAGGGCATCATGCACACCATTGGGTTTGGCACACTCAGATTTGGAGCGCGAGTTGATCACAGGGCCAATCGTGAGCTTCCATTTATCACTCCCCGGCATTGCACACTGACACAGGAGACTTGGATATCATCTCTTGATGCTCTCCTCATGAGACATAGGTCCTAAGAGGATCATCAGGGACAGTTAGACGGGTCACGGTACATTGGAGAGAGAGGTTGTTGAGTTGTGGCATATGGTCAGGACGCGAGTTGGTGGATGTAGCCTTGGGGGTAGTCTGATCTTCTGCAGAGGTAGCACTTGCACCACCTTTGAGCCCACGCTCAGGGAGATACATGACCTCCTTCTAGCTAGACAACTTAATGTGTCACAGGAGCTTGAGGACGATGGATAGTAGACTTCATCTACCGGAGGGCACCCAGACTCCGAGCAGTGTCCAGGTGTACCCTTAGGAGTTGGGATAGCAGATTTCACTGCGTGGTTTGGAAAGACCAAGGCAAATTTCCTTGCATGGGACATACTCCTGATACTTGGGGTCTACCCATGAGTTACCAGTAGGGGACAGAGATGAGGGCCAAATGGGTTATAGTAGGTAGCAGCAATACACAACATCATTCCAAGAGGAGTCGGAGTTATGAGCTCCCAATATGGTTGGAGGATCCAGGGACCTAGTTGGCGGGTGGATCACTCTATTGTGTGATCAGCAGGGTCATGGCAGAGGGTAATTCATTTCACCTTGGACTTAACCCATGGAGGATCACTGAGACCACCACTTCTTGGCGAGGCAGACTTATCATGTTGTTACTCAGGGTCAAGATCGGCAGCGAAGGGGTAGATATTGGCATCATGGAAAGGCCCGGGCAGGATGAGCTTGGGTCTCACAGACCTTCCACCACTAGGCCTCAGGGGAGGAGGATACAGTATGTGTGAAAAATCCGTAAACTCAAGATCCTACTGCAGCAACTGATGGAAAACCTTCTATTTGTTATTTAATTGAACAAATTATTTACTGTGTTCTACAAGCAAATATCGAAATCCATTCACTACAGCCTACACAAAGAATACTGCAGAAGAAATATAAGTGCAGAAACAAATCTGAACATACACAAATTACAGAACCAGTCGACCCAATTATTTTTGGACAAATGTCCCCAGAAAAACCCAATGCGGGAAAACCGGTGCAGCAAATCTAAGGGTTTATGTTATTATGCAGTAAATTCTAAGTACATATCTATGATTGACGAAATTGTCAAATCATTCAGCAAAACTTATGAAGGAGATATCATGAGACAAACCTCACTCCTCCACGAGAAACTAGCACTGATCTGCACCAAGGCTGGACTACCCTGCGCTTCCTCTACGCAGTGACTATGTCACTCTTCGCAGTCACTACGTCATAACTCGGTTGTCCTTCCGCATCTGCGCTGGTCAATTTGCTCGCTTGGAGACTGAGCCTCCGGAAAATCTCTTTGGGGTCTAAACTGGCTTTATGCTCTCTCTGGTAGGAAAACGATTTCTCCTCTGCAGTGACTGCGTAGGCTCTGCGTCACTGGCTCTATGTAATGTTGTGACTCTCTCTGTCTTTGTTGTTGTGTACTCTCTAGCTCAGGAAAACTTCCAACCGATGATACTACCCCTCACTGCAACGAAGAATCACTTAGGTCTAATCTTCCTCCAAGCACTGCTCCATCAAAAGAATTCGATCTCTAGATTCTTTGTGTCCCTCGAATGTGTTTTCTAAATGACCCTTCAAGCCCTTACAACCTTCTCGTTGAAGATTCAACGAGCCAGATTAGATCTTAATCAATGGCTAAGATTAACTTTTGACTTGATCAATTTCTTCTAGATCATTCACACTCATATTCTATTAATACCATTTAATTATTTTATTTCCCTAAGTTTTAACTTAGGGTCCCTTTAAAAATAATTCATTATTTCTATAAAATACAATCCAAGTGGAATTTCATTATTTCTAGGTTACTTAGAATACGTGTGTCTAAGCCTCTCCGCAAAATATCAGACTTAGAGCACATCCGATGCTATCCCAAATCGACACTCCCTCTTAGTGAGGAATGTGCTCTAACAATATGCCCTGCTACAAAATGTTCTGCCTCTGAAGCATCTCCCTCTGTGTTGCTGATGTCTGACTCTGTTGTCCATCAACTCTACACTAATGTTGCATCTGTAATGCTGCTGACACTGCATACTGTGCCAATTGCTACTGTACTGCAACTCCCTCTAAATTTTGCATCCGTGTTGTTGTTGACTCTGCCACTGCCAACTGCTACTGCACTACAACACAGTTGCTTACTACAACTAAAAAACATCTGAAATTGGACAAGTATACTGCATCTCAGTGATGAAGATCTGACTGTTGCTAGCCTCTGCATTGTCCTTCTGAGGTTGTTGCGTTGTTGCAGCTCTGCACTGCGTGAGCACTGCTCTGCACTCCGTTGCACCACTGTGCACTACGCAGCTGATGTTGCCTCTGCTTTGCGCTGCTAACTACTACATTGTCTCTTCTCACTCCTCTACATTCATCCATCCTGTTACTTCTGTTCTGGGCTCTCGTAGCAAGGTGATGATCCGAGAGGTGGACTCCTCAAGGATCCTGCCCATATTGTAGATTTCTGGGTCTACAACTCCAAATCAGCCCACCTCTCTCCTGGAGGTATATGAGCCATCATTGCACAATCATCCTCTTTTGTCTTTGTTGCTCCAGCTTGAGGATCGTGTTTCTCATCTTTGTCCTTCGTCTTGAGAGGACATTGTGTGGCGTAATGAACCATCTTGCCACCTCACCACACCGGAAACTCTTGATCTTTGACAAATCCTTCTTCCTCCTACGCTACTCTTGTTGCCCATCTGATGCAAGGGTCGCATTCTATTCCTCCTCCTTCTTGGTCTTCGAACCACTGTTGTTGCTGCCCTCAAGTTGACACTTGAGTAAATCTCTTTGTATCTCTTCTTGTTGAAGAGTTGCGCACATTGTCTCCCAGTTTGGAAAGTTTTCTCAACTCAGGATACTCTGGACAAAAACTTGGAATTCCTCGGACACTGAGTTGAGGGCCAATCTAACCATCTATGTGGCCTTAGGAGCTAATCCTATGGCTGCCAGCTGATCTCGGTTTTCCTGAAGCCGAGACAAGAATGGATCAATACATTCTCCCTTCTGCATCCTGGTGGTGCGCATCTTCTCCTCCAAATACATCTTCCTCTGCACAGAAGACCCTTGATACAACATCTCCAGCCCATCCCACATCTCCTTGGTTGTCCCTTTGCTCGAGATGTGTGGAACGATATGATCTCTCACTCCATCCAGGATCAATCGCTTAGCCTTTACCATATTCTTCTTGAAGGCTCGTAGTGGTGCTGCATCCAGCGGCTCAGCCTGAGCATTGTCGATAAAGTGCTTCAGATCGTGCTCATCTAGAAGGAAGGAAATCCTTGCCCTCCAGATCACATAGTTGGAGGCACCCTCCAACCGGTCCTGGTCACGCAATCCGTTGGTGGCGATCTCACCCTACTGTTGTCGATCAACTGCCTCTCACCCTTTGCGCAGCTGGCTCTACCCACTCCTTGAGGAGTAAGCCACAAAAATTGTTGCTACTGCACAGGGAACCTGAGTTTCTTGGGCTAGAAACTCACTGAGGTCATAAAAATCCCCCAAACTGTGTTTCTTTTGTACTTCCTGACGCTCTACACTAGCAATCACTTCTTTGCAGCAAACTGCGTCCCTCCAGCTGCTGACCTACATTACTGCCTCTGCCTCGAACAAAACTGCGATCTGGAAAATCCTACCTCTCTGTCGGCTCACTCAGAGAGAGATTTCCTTGCATCTACTAGCCCTCCTGGCTTGGACTGCACAATCTTGTGGGAGATGAATCTGCAGCTACTTCAGCTGTTTGATCCCGGCTTCACAAATGCTGGATCTACTGGATTTGTTCTTTGTCTCGCCTACACTAAGCTTACGCAAGCTCTGATACCATGTGAAAAATCCGTAAACTCAGGATCCTACTGTAGCAACTGATGGAAAATCTTCTATTTGTTATTTAACTTAACAAATTATTTACTCTGTTGTACAAGCAAATATCGAAATCCACTCACTACATCCTACACAAATAATACTGCAGAATAAATATAAGTGCATAAACAAATCTGAACATACACAGATTACACAGCCATTCGACACAATTATTTTTGGACAAATGTCCCCAAAAAAACCCAATGCGGAAAAACTAGTGCAGCAGATCTGAGGGTTTATGTTATTATGCAGTAAATTCTGAGTACATATCTATGATTGACAAAATTGTCAAATCATTCAGCAAAACTGACAAAGGAGATCTCATGAAACAAACCTCACTCCTCCACGGGAAACTGGCACTGATCTGCTCCAAGCCTGGATCACCCTGCGCTGCCTCTGCGCAGTGACTACGTCACTCTAGGCAGTGAATGCGTCACAACTCGGGAGCCCTTCTGCCTCTGCACTGGTCTACCTGCTGGCTTGGAGACTGAGCCTCCTGAGCCTCCAGAAAATCTCTCTGGGGTCTAAACTAGCTCTGCGCTATCTCTCTGGCAGGGAAACGATTTCCCCTTTGCAGCTCTGCGTAATGTTGTGGCTCTCTATGTCTTTGCTGCTGTGTACTCTCCGACTCAGGAAAACTTCGAACCGGTGGCACCACTCTAAGTTTGGCAAGGGACCTAATCACCACCGCTCTTCACAGATTAATACCCCTTAGGGATGAGCTGGCTACTATAGGGGGGGATCATGAAGATCTTCCATTGGGCTTTAGCGAGTCACCCATGGTGCAGGGCAAGAACTGCATCTTCATCGTAGTTGATCGGTTGACGAAATATGCACCTTTCTTTGTTATCTCAACTCGGTACACATCCTCACAGGTGGTCGAGTTGTTTTTCAGAGATATTTTCCGGCTACATGGTCTTCCAAAGACCATAGTCAGTGACCAGGACAGCAGATTTATGGGATGATTTTGGCAGGAGTTGTTCTGACTGCTGGGCATAGAGCTCACACTGAGCACGAGCTACCATCCATAGACCGACGGGCAGACAGAGATAGTGAACAAGTAGCTGGAAAGCCACTTGCGTAACTATGTTACAGGGTGGCAGAAGGCCTGGCTGCATTGGCTACACTTGGGGGAGTATTGCTACAACACCACTTTCCATATGTCTATTGGTATGTCCCCTTTTCGTGCTTTGTATGGTTATGATGCATTAACATTTGTTGATTTGGGGAAAGTAAGGCCCTCAGGGCCAAAGACTGGATCCAAGAGAGTCAGGACATCCTCAGGGCTCTCAAGGATAACTTGAGGAGCAGGTTACTAAAGGAGTAACTGATCAGATGGAGGAACCACCCAGATGAGGATGCCACTTGGGAGGGGGAACAGATTCTTCAGAACCCATCTTTGCAGTTGCTTGAGGACAAGCAACATTTTGGTGGGGAGGACTGTAATATTCCTAATTAGTAGTCAGCTAATTGGAATATTAATTTTGATTAATTTTGGCATTTCCTAATGTTGGGCAGAAATAACGTGGGTAGGGAACCACCAAATAATAATTAAGCCAAAAAAAATCTTTTCCTAAAGTCCCTAAGGGAAAATTGCAGCTTTGAGTCGAATTGGCCTTAAGTGGCAACATAGAAGAGGCACGAAAAGGACATCGTGGGATTGCCTAGAGAAAGGCAGCACGTGATTGGCCCAAGGAGAGGTAGCGCAGGCCAAGGTGGGGCCCAAGGAATACGTTGGGCCTCAATGGAAAAAAGGAAGAACGAAAGGCTCATTTTGGTATGCATTCATCCTATTTTCTATTGGTCATTTTGACTGAGTACGCTTGAGCCGGAGAGCCAAGTCTGCAGTGTTGTTTAGCACACGAGATCTTCAAGCGGAGATCTCAACCTCTACCTTGGGGGACTTCGAGTGCCCGCTTAGGAGAGCAGTCATGTTTTTTGGTGAGAGAATTACACATCTACAGCAACAGGAAGAGCGTAGCCCGTTCAGGACTGCATATAGGCAGAGTAGACTACGCAATGATTGCGGAGTCCAGTTTGGTGTGGGTGTTGGGAGTGTGGAGAGCAGAGGAATTTTAGTAGGAGATTTGGAGGGGAGGCTAGCCACCTCTTACCAGGGATTTTGGTAGAATTCTAAAGGCATTTCCCAACAATTTCATTCAGAGGTTCGATTTCCCCAGTAGAGCAGCGTGCCAAGCCCAAATGGGCCAATTTCCGAGGCCGAGTTTTCAGCAAACCCTTCATGGGTTTTTGTGGGTTTATTGAGGAGAGTCCAGTGTTCAATTCCTGGAATTTTCTAAGCACGGGAGGCAACCTAACGAGCAGTCCGAAGACAACCAGCAGCAGCATTTTCTGGGCTAGGCAGCACAGTGATTGAGCCACGCAGAGCTACTTACAGCAGGAGTATTGCTTGGATTTGAGTTTCCCTTCAGCCTGCCTTGAGCAGGCCCAAGTGCAATCCTTTCAGTACCACACTTGTACTCTTTTCCGGCATATTAATAAAATGGCTCAGCACTGATTTTTGGTTCCAAATTCTTTGTTTAATGGTGTATTTCTTTTTGCTATAGTTTTTAGTCTATTTTGCTGATTTTTGGGTAGCATTGGATGTGCTATAGCTCTGAAACTTTGTGGAGGGGCTAGAACACATGAGACCTCCAAGACCCAGATATCGTTTGGAAAAATTGCACCCAGAGCTTAAGTTATTCAAATAATTGATTATTTTAATGGAGACCCTAAGTCTAGCTTAGGGAAATTAAATAATTAAAGTGAGTTAATTTAAACATGTGGGTGAGAATATTCTAAGTGACCAGGATCAAGTCTTTTCTAATCTTAGCCGTCGATTAGAGATTAGATCACGACCATTGATTCGTCAATTGGAGGATATACACACAGAGCCGTAGCACTTGAGCTAAGTCGAAATTCTGGGGCGCAGTTTGCTGAGAATTTTTGAGTGAGCTTGTAGTGCAACAAGGGGCAGATCTGCAGAGGGATTTCAGATCCGAGGCCGAGAATACAATAGCAGAGAGGCAGATCTGTACCACAGAGCAGCACATGCCCAGGAGGGGTGACGCAGAGGCAACGTAAGCCTAGGAGGGGTGACGCAGAGGCAGCGTAAGCCCAGCAAGGGTGACGCAAAGCCAGAAGGGCTCACGTAGAGGAACGCAGAGCCGGAAGAGGTTGAGGAAATCACTCATAGAGTTGCGTTGGGGTTTCAATGGGCCAGATAGGGCTCGTATTCAGCAAATCCAATGTAATATTCCTATTTCGGGAATGTCAGCAATCAACAATCTATTCCAGAGATTGACTGAGAGGGCATTTACCGGATGTGTCACCTTCTCAAGGAAGTGTGAGATCCGGAGGCTATCTGGCCCTTTTCAGTCTCTGTCTATAGAGTTGCTTGAAGGATCCCACTCAAGGGTGAGTTACAGCAATATGCAAATGCATATATGAACATACCATGAAGAGACAGCGTTATACAATGAGCTATGAGACAAGAAGATGGACATATAGCCAAGAATAATGTATAGCAGCAAAGAGTGTACAAGTCTTGAGGAAACCTCTCAAGAAAGGCAATGCAAGCCTCAATAATACATGTACATGAATATGAAGGAGCAATGTTATTTCTGCATAAAGCCAAGCTATGAGGACGCAGTTTATAAAAGGTACTGATCCATAATAACTAAAAGATATGACATTATATGGCTCAAATACACTAGGGGAGCAAAGCTCTAACCCTTAGAAGCACAAACACATCAATCCTTTAGAGGATTGGCTGAAATATACAAAATGGCAAAGATGTCGGAGTTGCTGGGCAGCTGCTGCAACTCAAATCTGGATCTCAATAGAGAAGGCTGAATAAGATGAAAGATCTGAAGTAAACCCTCTCCAATGGGCTCCAAAGTGGAAGGCTGATCCTTACACGTGAAATCTCGCCCTCCAATCAATCTGTAAAACCCCGCAGAAATTGCACTATGAAAATAACGCAGTTACTGGAGCAAACTGCGCAGTAGGGGCAAGAATATGAGTTGGCCTGATGCCAAGATCTGCAAATGAGCTCTAAAGCTTCCAAAGGCAAGAAAGACTCTCCCTCTGAAAAACACGCAATGGAAGAGGTGTTGTGGAGTCTCCACGGCAACACCCTACAACACAGTATTACGCTGCTGCAGAAATAATGTTGTGGAGGAGTTATGAATATGCTACTCCACTATGAAAGCCACACACCAATTCTCCTGCAAAATACTGATGGAACAACCTCACCCGAGCAGGCACTCGAAGTCCCCCGGGGTTGAGGGTGAGATCTTCGAACGGAGACACTCGGTGCACTAAACAGTGTTGCAAACTAGTTAAACAACTAGCGTACTCAAGAAGTCGAAATGACCAGCTCAATATCATAAACATATGCATGCCCCACAATGGCTCTCCTCCTCTCCATATATAGCAAATGAAGGCTCTCCATGGGCCCTACTTCGAATTAGGGTTTCCCTTCCTCTAGAAGCGTCCCTCCTACGTTGTCCATGTAGTGCTTTCCACCTCATACCCTACGCTGGTTGACTAGGTCAAACCTCTTTGCAAATGTCTCTTTTCACACATGGGGGTGTGAAATCTAGTTCCATGGCTTATCCCTTTTCATACTAGAGGGATTTCATTTATGTTTTTATTATTATTGGGCCTCCTTTCCCAATTATTCATCTCCTAAATGAATTTAGACAAAAATTAATGTTCCAATTTATTGAAGAAAAATTTGGAACATTACATCCAGAAGGGGTGATGCAACCACACTAAAGGGTGACACAGTGACTGCGTAGGCACCTGTGGGGTTCTTCATCCTCAGCTGAATCAGCCATATTATCTGTCTTCGGAGATAGAGGTACTTCTGTCAAGATTTTCTTTGTTGGGTAAACCACTACTGGTACCCTAGATTGTATTCAGAATTCTACAGAATAATAAAACCATCAAGAGATGTTTCACTGGTTTTCCCGCATTGGGTTTTTCCGGGGACATTTGTCCGAAAAATCTTGTGTGTCCTTTGTCGAATGTGATTAATTCTTCAATACTTGATTTGTATGTATGTGTAGGCTGCAATGTGTTTACTTCAATGTTGTCTGAATATTTCTGAAAATAACTTGTTAAATTAAAAACACAAGTAGGAGAAGTAAACCAAATTTCTCCAATAGGATTTTTGTAATAAGGATTCAGAAATTTTCACAAAATTTGTTCTATATTACTGCAAAATTCCAATTTGGGATATTACATTATTTTAATTCCCTAAGTTTTAACTTAGGCTCCATTAAAAATAATTAATTATTTGAATAAGTTTCACTCCAGGTGGAATTTCTCCAAACGATTTCTGGGTCTTGGAGATCTCATGTGTTCTAGCCCCTCCACAAAATTTCGGAGCTAGAGCACATCTGACGCTACCCAAAAATCAACGTAGGTCTCTCTATCTCGTCCCTATGGGCCTTGGGATGTCATATGGAGTCGTAATCATTGTTTGCACTCTTGGTTCAAGCTCAATAGTGTGCTCAAACCCCCTGTCAGGTGGTCGTTCAGGCAGAATGTCCCCAAAAATTGTTGGGTACCTATCTAAAATAGCCTGTACATCGAGGTGTGGTGGTTGGGGCTTACCCCCTGCATCAACTATTCTCAACTCCACTGCCCACTCTACATCACCATGTCTCAAATTGGCCTCCATCCTGTGCACTGACACTGTCTGTGGAGGGTACGAGTGCATGCCTCTCAATAAGACCATCTTCCCGTCAGGCCTAGTGAACTCCATCTACAGTTTCTGATAGTAAGTGGTCACACGCCCAAGTCAGTACAGCCACTGCACACCAAGCACCACATTAGTGTCGAGAACATCAACCACAAATAAGTGGTCCCTCATAGAAACACTCCAAATCTTCAGTAAATGATGGCCCTAGGCTACCCCTGAAAGCCCAACAAATCTTCGGCTCCACAACCAGCTCCTCCAAATGCAAGTTTTCTCCTTCCCTGCGTCCCACCTGCTGAACCAACTCCACGAATTCGCTTGGCAAGCTCCCAGAGAAACTCGAGGTGATGTATATTACCTCCTTGGGTTGGCACTCAAAGTCCACCGAAGGTAGGGTGAGATTCTCGCATGAAAATCTTCTGTGCTCAACAGCACCTGCAGACTTTGCTCTCAGCTCAAGCATGCTAGTCAAGAGTGAATATCAAATGAACAAAGATAGCCCATAGATGAGTGCCCCTCCTATTTTTTCATTGAGCAATTTCCCCATGTGGGACCCATCCATCGATTTTCCCTCTCTCTTTCCCTCCATGAGTGCATACTACGAAAAGGGGAGTGCATTCCCTTTTGGGGTGGCCCCCACCATCCACTAGCCATTCAATTTCGTCCCTTTCCCCTATGTTGGGCCCTTACTTTAGTTCAAAACTTCAAGTGGGGTCCCACAACAAACTTTTCCACAGTAGTAATCCAAAAATTGACAAAATTGATATTTCCCTTAGCAATATTGCTAAGTGGGAAAATCACATAGTGGCAGTAATTTTCTAGGTCAACACAGAGGTTTGTGGTGGAGTCATTCCAGCACTTGGGCATCACAATTCCAACCTGGGCTTTTCCTAGCTTGTTGTAGCAAGCCCAAGTTCCTCTTTCCATGCTCATTTGTACTCCATTTTGCTCATAAATAAATAAAATGGCTCAGATTTTGGGTGCATTTCCTCTTGTGTTTTGATTTCTGTGTATGTGCTGAATTTCCTAGTTGTTGTTATAGTGCATGTTTTTGTTATTCACTTAATATTTCTGTTAGGAATATTACACTAAATCAACCAACAAGCTCTCTCTGATCACATGCAAGGATCAGACTAGGCTTGCAATGGCAGAGAGCATAATAGAGCTTGATGGGGTTCGTTACTTGCAAAACTGAACAGTGAAATCTAATCTAAAGCATAAAATGAAATCTACTCTAATTTTTTGTGGTGTCAAGTTAATTTTAAGCTCAAATAGAAGCACACCATGAAAATGAGACACGAGACCCCTGCTGGGTAGAGGGATTGGGATGCCTCGGAAACTCTTCTAGCTCCTTCAAGATTACAATGCTTTTTAGATGATGGGTATCCCTTATCCAATGAAGGGAAAATAGTGGTTTCAAGGTTACAATGATGGTAAAACTCCTTGTTTTACAAAGGGGAATGTTTGAGGTTCTTTTTGGGTGCTTGAATGCTTCAATTTGACCAAATTTCGGCAAAACCTCCCCTTGTAATTTCGCTGACCTGCTAAAAACCAGCAAGCAAATCAATGTGAACTCAAAATCGTTAGTATATAAAACCCAAAATTTACCAAGTGAAATGCTAATGAAATGAAATAAAAGTCCTACTATAAAACAACCAAGAAGAGCTTATTTTAATCAGCTATTATTGGCTGATTTGTTGCGGTTAGGATAGCAGTAAAAATGAGCCTTTAACTTGCTAGATTCAACAATAATGTCTCATAAAATCGAAACAAGAATGAGAGAAAATTTTCAGAGTTTTATGTGCAAGAAAGGAAGGAAAATTCTTGGAGAAATCTTCAAAGAATTGGAGGTGAAACTTGATGCAAGGTGGTACTGAGATTTTTTGTATTTGAGGATAGGTACTCCAACCAAGGAGGATCCCAAATCTTCAAACTGTGAGACACCTACGATTCCTTAAGATCTTTGCCAAGAAAAATTGTTAGTGGATAGGTGCTCCCTACACATGAAATTTTGAAAATGTCAGTCAGCCGAGATGAACATATAATTTAGGATTTCAAAGTATAAGAAAGCAAATATACTAACAACCAACCAAATTTGAAAGTTTATTCCGACTGGGTAACAACACCCCTTTAAAGGCATATTACAACAATAATCTTAAAGTAAATACAACTAAAACAATTACACCTCCATTGTACTCCAAGCAGCCACACAAGATTCAAAGCACCGTGTAGCCTCCGAAGCCTTCTTTTATTAAAATGATGGAACAATACAAAATGTAGCAGCAATTCCCCAAGCTCTTCCAAGCTTCCAAAACAAGTCAACAATGGAGGAGAATGCTCAAATTTATATGAAATGAGTGAATCTAAAGAATTTGATGATCCCAATGAAGAGCAATGAGTTCCCAAGTGGCAAGGTGGAGATACCAAGAGAGGGTTGTGTATGAGCCCAAGTGTGCAATGCATATCTCTCAAGGGAGCAGCATTGCACATGGGAGAAAACCAAGCTTCCAAGTGGGGAATATGTAGGAGAAGAGGGAGTGAACCCTCATTCTTCCGTCCCAACACATCCTCTAACTCATGAGACAACCAGCAAGTGAACTCGGCCTCCATGTGGGCCTCTAACTCGCACTTGATGGCAGCCCACTCATCCTTCTTGATTTGGCCTTCAATTCGACCTCCATTTGTGGCTTAACTTAGCTTTAAGTTCTTACTCACCCTACGTAAGTGATTGAGAGACTCAGTTGACTAGGAACATGTTTACGGCGGCAGGTTCCTAGTTATTTAATACCCTGAATTTTTACGTCTTTTTCTCACTTTTATAAGTAAAAGTGATTTTTCATGAGGGCAAATTAATATTTTCCACCCCAAAGTGGGTACTAGGGTAATGTTAGTAATCTGAGCATGAAAATCGAGTACTCACATGCCATACAAGTCTTCCTAGTACAACTTTTTTATTTGTTACATAAAATTTAATTAAAAGTTCTCGTTCTGCGGGAAGATTTTAATTATTTAAAAATCCTACTAAAACTTAATGCAATTCCGTGAGACTGAAGATAATGGCCAGCATGATAATATACATTGACCCTAAACTTAGAAAACACACTCAAGGCCTAGTTATTAAGACGCACTCCAGCTTTGGAGGTCATGAGTGCAAAAACTCAATTAAATATTTATCACTGAAAAGCAAAAATAATTAATTAAGTGAAAAAACACTCTGACTCTGGAGCAACTTCCTTAGTAACCAGGTCCCGAGGGTCTAAGTATTTTACATAAGTTCATCATGCTAGTGACATTTTTTACAACTCTCCCATGTGGGTACGGAATTTTCATAGAGAAAAAAGCGAAGAAGATAGAAGAATAGAGAAGAAGAAAGGGGCAAGATTGTCCTACTGGACTTCTGAACTTAGAAAATTTGACTGATGCCTTGTCCATTAGGCCATGGAGTCTTCATTCCTTGCTAGGTACATCTTAGCAGGTAACAATGCTCAATAAAGGATTAAAGGCCTATTAAAATGCAAAACAAACCATGCATTTTTAGAGGGGCAACACAACATATGCTATTGCATCCCCCTTTTGTACTCTCTTCATATCGTGCACTACTTGTATGGATTATTGTGCCTATGTGTTCTCCCCCACCCACTCTCACACTCTTTCCTCATCGCATTCTCATTTTTGTCTAGTTCTTGTGATGATGCTAATGTGACTTCTTAACTTTATAAGTTGTTACCAATTATTGGGAAAAAATTAGAAAGATAGATAATGAAGAACAAGTTATGAACCTTCCAAATCACTAAAAGAATATAACAATAATCGACAAGTTGCAATCACAAGATCAAAAATTTTATGAATTAATTATGAAAAGAAAAGGAAGAAAGCAACATACCAAATGGAATATCCGTGTGCTCAAACCACATTGGTGACATCTCATCTGTCTCATGAGGTTCACCAATGAAATCGAAAACTTGAAAGACATGCACCTACATCACAGATGCATACAAGTTAAACTTCCTAGGTGTTCAATTCTCTCTAGCATTGAATATTAATCGATTGACTAAATTATCATTTCTACCAAAGGACATTGTATGAATGTTGGTGAGATTATATATTATATCTAAGCAAAAATTTAATTTTTCAACTAGAATCTCATAAGTTAGAAATTAATTAAAATCAAATGCATAATGTAATATAGAAACATTTGGAGCTAGAGTTTGTTTATGTGAAATCAAAGTGCCCCAGTGATTGTCATAATTGAAATAAGCACTTGAATGGACCCTAGTCTTAGACTTATGCTAGTGCACTATACTCAAGTAGCTCAATTATCATGATACCTAATAAACTTTGCCACAGTGCATTGTTCAACTTTGCACTGGAATTCACATTTTCAGTCGTCAACAACCTTGCAGCGAATGTTTCAGCTTTCCATTCCCACAATAACATAGATATTGATCTAATTTCAATCCATTTCAATGTATAAGAGTCATATAAAGAAATCATTTGATAGAACATTTATTCTAGCAATTAAAACATGTATGTGGTAACAAGAGAAATGGATTTTATATCCTCGAGGGATGAAACAAAGATAGCATACAAAAATTACCAAAGATTCAAAACAATATTATAATAAACATTTAGATAGTGTCACTCTACAGATCTCTCCAATGCTTGCTTCATCCAAAGTACAATGGAGTCATAGAGGCATTCACATTGCAATTCCATGGGTCCAAAAGTAGCTTCATCCAAATATTACAATTGCATATTGCTAAAGTAGGCATCGTTACCGTCACCACAAAAAGTACCATATAAGCAATACATGAATAGTCTTGCACCTTAGTCTCACTATAGCCCTATAAGCACGCTGCACAACATATAAATGTATCCACGGACTTCAAATAAATGTATAAGTATAAAAGAAAGATAGTTAGCATATAATGTAGCCTACTTAGACTCCATGAAAAATTAATGAATAGATAGATAGATAGCATGTGATGTAGCCTACCCAGACCCCATAATTTATTGTAGGTCAATTGCCTACAATTATGAAGGTTGGCCTGCTATATATGTTGTACAAAGGCCTGCAATTTGCATTTATAAAGGAGTACACCGACCACTTGAGGACAATATGACTTCCATTTTGTTGACTTATGGTAGCATCGGATGTGCTCTAGCCTTGTAACTTTGTACATAGGCTAAGACACATGAATTCCATAATACCCAGAAATGGTTTTGGAAAATTCCACTTAGAGATGGTTTAATTAAATTAATTAATCGTTTTTTAATGTTTTCCTAAGTCTAAACTTAGGGAAACTGATTAATTAAAGGGCATTAAATTTTAATTAAACTAAGTGTGAATCTTCTAGATAAAGTCATGGATCACCTCCAAGTTAATCTTAGCCCTTGATTATTTTTTAATCTTTGTCGTTGAAGGGTCAACAAAGGATTATAAGAAGGAGGGTGAAGGACCTATGGAAAACACACTGAGCACATTGAGCACGTAATGCCCATAATTTTCACAATTAACAATCATTAACAGAATTGATACTACACAATCAAGCGTGAAATTTTGAAGCAGAATATATATCAATTCACTATTTAATACTTACCTGGAACTGTGTTTGAAGATGTTCCTGACCCGTCATGGCTCCCACTCCCGTTACCAAACCGTCGTTTTCCTCCCAGCCTATCTGGGGTCAACCTCTCCGGTCCCCACATCCTGAAGACAAGTCTTCTGACCCTCGTGCCCAAAACTCCAATAACAATCGAGATCACTCAATGACTCTGTTAGAACTCACTGCTCATGTCTCCCATATTTAGAACTCCTCTGACAGCATCCGGGTCAATTTTCCCACCTCACTGACCCATGCCCATCAAGTTTCCCCCCCCCCCCCCCCTTCTCCTTTTATACACAATCTCCTTTCAAGATATTTATTAAAATATCCTCTTTTAATAAATATCTTGGATTTCTAAAATATCTTAGATTTATTAAAATATTATTATTTAATAAATATCTTGGATTTCTAAAATATCTTAGATTTATTAAAATATTATTATTTAATAAATATCTTGGATTTATTAAATATCTTGGATTTATTATTAAATATCATCATTTATTTGCATAAGTCAATGCTTTTTACTTTCCTTTGAACAAAATATTAGTTATATTATGATAGTGGTAGGTATAACTTTTACCTTACAATACCTTCATTATATTCTGGTGAGTTAGGTATTTACTCAATGCTTCAATAATCCACTCATTACTCTATATACAGAAACTTTTCATAATTGATTAGTGCATGTACTAGTGCAGTACACGTGATACATGCATATGTAGCTATCATATGCAGGTCTCATATGCATGCTCATATTTCTATGTTCCATATAATTCGAGTTGGGTCATTACAGAGCATTTGGCATTTTCGAGCTTATGAGAGAAACACAACTTTTTGATCAAGATCGAATCACTAGGGTTGGGTTTGCTAAGTGATTTGAATCAGTGATGAGTTTTAGAGAGGTGTAGATGCAGTAACTAGTCAGGAGGACCAGGAGTACATTTCAGATAAAGGCAGCAGTGATGCAGAGAGAGGCAGCGCAGTCACCTTGAGGGGTGACGCAGTTCCTGAAGGGAATCACATAGAAGTGACGCAGTGCCTTTTGTATTCAGTTCAGAGATAGCTGGAAGCTGGGGTTCCTAAGCCAAGAGTGCCAAAACTCAGTTTCAGAACAGCCTTGATCAGTTGCAGAGGAGAGGTGACGCAGATCTTCAGCTTGCCCACGCAGGCTTACGTAATTGCAACATAGGCATCACACAGAGGCAGAGAAGGGCTTCACCAGCGCTGTTTAGATCAACCGAGGATTTGTAGAGTGAGGTATACCTCACATTTCTTCTGTTGCCTAGATTTTCTCTGAAGGGTGAGCTGAATATTGGCACCCTAGTTGTACTCAAGATTCTGCTGCTTAATAATACAAAACCCTCAGATCTGCTGCATCGGTTTTCCCGAGTTGGGTTTTTCCGGGGACTTAGTCCAAAAATAATTGTGTCAAATGTGGTTGTTTTTCATTGTATTTTGCTCAATTTGTTTCAGCACTTGGATTTATTCCGCAGCATCATTTGTGTAGACTGCTTCAGTAATTACTTCGATATTTCATTGTAATGAAATAATTATGAAAAATAATAAGATAAGTAATTCATATTTGTTGCAGTAGGAATCCAGATTTAGGATTTTTCACATGGTACCAGAGCTTATTCAAGCCGAAGTGCAAGAGAAACAAGAGTGAACCAGCAGATCAGTGCTGAAGAGACTGGGAACTGCGTAAGCAGTAGCAGACTCCCCCAAAAATTATGCAGTCCAGGCCAAGAGGGCAATCTCGCACAGAAAAGGGCTCCCTCTGAGAGAGTTGGCAAAAGGGTAAACTTTTTCAGTTGCAGAAGAGGCAGCATAGCTGAAGGACGCAGTAGTTGCACAGCAGTGAGTGTTGGTGCATAAGCGTCAAAAAAAATTTGAAAAACACAGTTGGGGATTTCTTGACCTCAAAGAGTTCTCTTACTCAAAGAGACTCAGTTTTTCCCGTGCAGCAGCAGAAGTATTGACTTACTCCTCAAGGAGTGCGTAAGTCTAGCTGAGCAGAGGGTTAGAGGAAGAAATCGATAGTTGAGGAGATGGCCAACAACGGATTGCGTGACCAAGATATATTGGAGGGTGCCTCCAACTATTTTATTTGGAAGTCAAGGATTCAGTTTCTCCTTGATGAGCATGATTTAAAGGCCCTCATTGACAGCGCAGTTGCAGAGTCGCTGGATGCAGCACATCTGAGAGCCTTCAAGAAGAACATGGCAAGAGCGAAACGATTGATCCTAGATGGCGTAAAGGATCACATCGTACCCCACATAGCAGCAAAGAACACTGCTAGAGAAATGTGCGTATGGCTGGAAAAGCTATACCAAGGATCTTCCGAGCAACGGAAAATGTATCTGGATGAGAATGTAATATCCATTTTTGGGGGATATCTCTAAAACACAGCAAACTCTAACCAGAGATGGACTGAGAGGGCGTTTACCAGATATGTCACCTCTGAGAAGAGGGTGAGATCTGGAGGCTACCTAGCCCTTTCCAGACTCTGTCTAAGAGTATGAAGAAAAACACACCAAGTGGTATAGAACTAGAATGCCCGAAGATATAAAAATAATAGTAATGCAGACATACAACAGCATAAATAACATGTATAACAAATGCTCCAGAAATAGAGAGAGAATGCTAAGCCATTTTATTATACTGAGAAATATAATGAAGTACACTAGGTGATCAGAGTGATGGCACCTAGACTTGCATAAGGCAAGTGAAGAAATACTCTCAGAATAACCAGTGAATGGCCACTCTCTGAACTGCGTCCCAGCTGTCGGAAAACTGTCGTGTAGCTGCTACTGCTGAAATGAACTGATGACTAGGGGCTGTTCCCCTTGCCGGAATGAGCTGAAAATCTTGAATCCTCCTCTACTCATCAACCGCAGCAAAACCCAGAAATCATATCAGAAATGGCTGACCCCCGAAAATCACCCCCTTGGGGAATTACGCTGCCCTCCAAGGCTCTGCGCAGAGGCTGAATAGGAACAACTGAAATATGGCCTCAAACTCCACCAAAATCCTCCCAAAGGCAAAGGTTGATTCTCTGCTCAATCTCCAGGCTCAAAACCCCTGCAAGGAACCCAATCCGGAGCTCCTTCTGAATAGACTGCGTCCTCCCTCTCAATGACTGCGCAGTCTCTGAATGCACAGCTCTGCAACAAAACCCAAACACCAATCATTTCACAAAATGCTGAAGAAACTACCTTGCCCGAGCAGGCACTCGAAGTCCCCTGGGGCTAAGGGCGAGATCTCCAATTGGAGACACTCAACGCACTAAACAATGCTGCAGACAGGCTAAACAGCCAACGTGCTCAAGAAGTCAAAATGACCAGCTCAATATCATCAACAACAAATGAACAAAATGAGGAGGCTCTCCCCTCTATATAGCATGAGCCCCTCTCAACCTTAATGCTCACCTCCTCCAATGTTGCCACGTGCTCCCTCTTGGCCTGCGCAGTCCATCCACGTGTCTACGTGGGCCCCCTCTCTACGTGGTCTCTTGGTCCCCTCGACTCACTTAAGTTACAACGTTGTGCTACTAGGGAGTGAAATTTTATTTCTAAAGTGAGTTATGTCTCCTCTACTCACCTTTTTATTTATGAATAAACTATAGACGGCAAAATTGAGCAAAATTCGAATATTCCAATTAGCCATAGCTAATTAGGAATATTACAGAGAAGATTCGTAATACCATGATGAATAAGGGAGAGCGTTTTGACTCCTTCTTGTCTAGAATTCAGGATAACCGAGACCAGCTGTCAACAGTGGGATCAGCACCTAAAGGCTCAGAGTTGGTAAGGCTCACTCTGAACTCTGTTTCATAAAACTATCAAGTCTTTATCTAGAGCATTCTGGGCAGAGAAAAGCTTCCAGGATGGGAAGTGATGTGGGCAGCCTTGCAGCAAGAAGAGCTGAGGAGAAATCTCCTCAAAATCCATATTGAGGATGGCAGCAGCGGTTCGAAAGTCAAGAAGGAGGAAGAAAACACAGCCCTTGCATCAAAGGGGCAATAGAGGTAGAAGAAGAAAGATCTGTCCAAGATCAAGTGCTTCAGATGTGGGGAAATGGGACATTATGCCACACAATGTCCTCTTAAGAAAAAGGACAAGGAGGAGAAGCAAGATCCTCAAGCCGGAGCTGCCAAGATTGAGGCAGAAGCTGATTGTGCTATGTTAGCTCATATTCCGAAAGGAGAGAAGTGGGTTGACTTGGAGTTGTAGATCCAGAATCTACAGTGGCCGGATCCTTGAGTATTTCTGAACTCTTGGATCACATGTGAGCTACAGCAGCTTTAAGACAGTAGCAAGATGGACAGTTGCAGCGGAAGATGAAGAGACATTGCAGTGGCTAGCAGTACTAGAGCATGATCAACGTAGAGAGGGAGCAGCAGCAGCATCAGTTGAGCAGCATCAGCATAGTGCACAGTGGTGCAGCGCAGTGCAGTGCAGTGCAGTGCTCACGCAGTGCAGAGTAGCAGTAGCGCAGCATATTCAAAGAGCTAGTGCAAAAGTTAGCAGCAGACAGTTTTATTATTCAGATGTAGTATTACTTGTCCAATTTCGGATGTTTTTCTGTTGCAATTAGCAACAGTGCAGCAGCAGCAGTAGTTGAGCAGCAGCGATAGCAGTGGAGCAGCAATAGCGCAGTGCACAGTCGTGCAGCTCAGTGCAAAGTAGTGTTCACACAGTGCAGAGTAGTGCTCACGCAGTGCAGCAGCATGGTTGCAGTACAGTGGCAGTTGGCAACAGCATGCAGAGCCTGCAGCAGTACGGATGCAGCATGTGTGCAGTGTTGGTGAGCAACATCAACAGCACAACAGTAGATGTTCCAGAAGTCAGAGAAGCACATTGAGTTGTCTTGCTAGAGCACTTTCCTCACTAAGAGGGAGTGTTGTAGCATCGGATGTGCTCTAGCCTTGTAACTTTGTATATAGGCTAGGACACATGTATTCCATAATACCCAAAAATAGTTTTGGAAAATTCCACATAGAGATGGTTTAATTAAATTAATTAATCATTTTTTAATGTTTTCCTAAGTCTAAACTTAGGGAAACTGATTAATTAAAGGGTATTAATTAAACTAAGTGTGAATCTTCTAGATAAAGTCATGGATCACCTCCAAGTTAATCTTAGCCCTTGATTATGTTTTAATCTTGGCCGTTGAAGGGTCAACGAAGGATTATAAGAAGGAGGGTGAAGGGCCTATGGAAAACACATTGAGCATTTGGCATTTTCAAGCTTGTGAGAGAGACACGGCTTTTTGATCAAGATCGAATCACTAGGGTTGGGTTTGCTAAGTGATTTGATTCAGTAATCGGTTTCAGAGAGGGGCAGATGCAGTAACTGGTCAGGAGGACCAGGAGTACATTTCAGAGAGAGGCAGTAGTGACGCGGAGAGAGGCAGTGCAGTCACTTGAAGGGGTGATGCAGTTTTTGAAGGGAATCACGCAGAAGTGACGCAGTGCCTTTTGTATTCAGACCGGAGATACTTGGAAGCTGGGGTTTCTGAGCCAGGAGGGCCAAAACTCAGTTTCAGATCAGCCTTGATCAGTTGCAGAGGAGAGGTAACGCAGTTCTTCAGCTTTCCCACGCAGGCTTACACAATTGCAACGTAGGCATCATGTAGAGGCAGAGAAGGGCTTCACCAACACTGTTCAGATCAGTCGGTGATTTGCAGAGTGAGATATACCTCACATTTCTTCTGTTGCCTAGATTTTCTCTGAAGGGTGAGCCGGTTATTGGCACCCTAGTTGTACTCAAGATTCTGCTGCTTAATAATACAAAACCCTCAGATCTTCTACACCGGTTTTCCCGAGTTGGGTTTTTCCGGGGACTTAGTCCAAAAATAACTATGTCAAATGTGGTTGTTTTTCATTGTATTTTGTTTAGTTTGTTTCAGCACTTAGATTTATTCCGCAGCATCATTTGTGTAGACTGCTTCAGCAATTACTTCGATATTTCACTGTAATGAAATAATTATGAAAAATAATAGGAGAAGTAATTCAGATTTGTTGCAGTAGGAATCCAGATTTAGAATTTTTCACACATTTAAGGAATGGCAGGGCATGCAATTAATAAAATACAGCTGTCATGTAATGTGTTGCATTGTTGTACTAAACTGGTTGTCCCTTGACTAGAAGGAATAAGCAAATCGATCTGCAATGTCAAAATTTGAAAAAGGAAACAGTTTTTCATTGCTAAACTAGATGTTTTTCATTACCAGATTCTGTCAAGTTACCAGACAGAGAGGTTGTTTACTACACAATCAGATGGACTCCTTAACTAGAGTCTAGAATAGACCTTTAAGTAACACTTGCATAGAAACTTAATCATGTAGGCTCATCTTCAAGCATTATATAGGAGAGGAATCAGCTCATTCATTTAATAATAACACTTAAATAATGGAAGTTTCAGTATGTCAATGCCTCAGCAATGCCTGGACCTTGTGTATCTTTTGTCATTGAACATTTAAAAATGATTAAAGTTAGTTAAGAAATTAAAATGTTGCAGCTGGATCCATCACTTGTATCAAATTTAATTTTTACTATGGCATGCATTTAATGACTTTTCAAGTCTAAAATTGATTTTACTTTATAATGGGTATAGGTTTGTTACTATAGAGGTTCTTTATTTATTAATATTTTGTTGGCATACACTTCTGTATTTTTGAATACCCAGAGTGTTAGAGTCATATTTGTTATATTTCTTTGGTCCCTGCAACTCCTTATTACTTACCTTTCATATATTGAGACAATGATCAGATTCAAACCTAATAATTGTTTCATATGCTATTCTTCTAACCTCAAAGATCACAGTTCACTTCTTTCTCACTTGTCACTTCAAGTTAGTGTTTTTCTTGTTTTGAGTCATTTACTTGTGATTCTTTTGGATATTTTTGAACTCATATCGATTCACCTAACAACCATATTCTGAAAAGTAGTCTCTAGCCATCTCTCATAAAATTATTAAGGCTTACGTAGAAGGTGGGGCCTATGAATGCCTAGCTTTTGGAGCTTCAAATTCCAGCTGGTGCAATGGTCATCATCCTATATCAACAAGAATATTGTATAAAAAGGGCTTAAAATTTTGGCATGATATCAAACATAGATGATTGGCTAGTACTTTAGAGGAGGCACAAGCTAGTTTACTCAGATCTAATCCATTCTATTGAACTAGATGTTGAAATTTGCAACAACAAACAATGAAATTGGCATCCAAAAACAAAATCTAGAAAATGGCACCCATAAATGGTTACCATGTGAGCTTTTGATTTAATTATCCTTAATTAAATTAAAAGTAAATTGTAATCTTATTTCATAACAACTTGTAATAGTTAACTTAGTGTGATAGACTTAGTTAGCTCAAGAACTTCAAGTTGAGGGTCAAAGGATAGGCATGTAGAGTGATTCTATTATTTACAGGATCCAGTTGCAGTTGTAGCACTAATGTGGTGTCAGTGGTATCAGTTAACTCATATTAATTGAGTTAAAATCAGTTTAACTAGTTCTAACGGTTTGATGAGCTAGTAGAAGATCAAGTGAATTAAAATAGATTTAATTCACCAGTAGTGATCTACCAAGTAACTGATGATTCACTATTTATAGTTGCATGCATGCTAATTCTGGTGGAGACCCAGTTGAGACAAAGGTTCAAGAAAAGTAAACTATAAGTTGTATTTTTAGAAAACTACCCAGATGCAGTTATATAACCACAGGAAGCCCGTGATGAATTGCACAGTCAAGGAAGGCTGAATTTCCTATTTAATAGTGGTTTAATTCTCTAGGGATTGCATAAGCAGGGTAGGTTGAGGGTAGGTTGATAATTGGCTATGTGTTTGTCCAATTTTGCCTAGATCAGTGTGAAGCAATTGGTAGAGTGTATGAGGGGTTTCATGATTCCTTGGTTGATTATACAATAAAGATGGAGGGGTTTTGAGCAGTTGCTTTCCCCAGGAAATATCTTGTGTTGTGTGTTGATTTACTTCTTTCTCTTACTTGCATGTGATTGAGTGATCAAAATTTATATTCCGCAAATATGGTAGAAGGATTCAGTATCTTGTTTCAGTAAATTACATGATCGGATTGAGTCCATTGATATCATTTCTACATGGTATCAGAGCGCCAGGAATCACAATAGTGGAGAAGAAATTGAGTTTGTGTGGAACAGTATTCAAATTTGCAGATACTTTCTTTGGAGCTAGAAGCGAATCAAGATGTCTTTCAATGGCTTGAGACTCAAATATGCACTTGAAGGCAATTCGAATTATATTGCATGGAAGGACAGGATGGAGGCAGTGTTGGAGGACAATGGTTTGAAGGAATTCATAGATAATGATATTCCCAAGCCCGCAGCAACAGATGCCCAACTTCTTGATGCATGGCAGAAGAAGGTAGCAAAGGCAAGCAGAATCTTGTTAGAGGGAGTTCAAGATCATATTGTCTCGAGTCTCCATGGGAAGGCGACTCCATATGCTATGTGGAAGGCCTTGACAGATCTGTTTCAGAACAGCAACAACTTAAGGAAGTTGGCGTTGAAGGACAACCTCAGAAAGATCAAGAAGGAGGAGGGCGAGACGGTACCAACATACTTGGCAAAGTTCACTCAATGTCGAGATGAGCTTGGAAGTGTTGGTGTGACCGTAGCCGATGATGACTTGGTGAGCCTAGCACTTCTAGGCCTTCCCAAGAGTTGGCATAGTTACCAGGACTCTGTGAATGGGAGGGAGAAGTTACCAGATTGGGAGCGACTATGGTCAAATTTGGTAATAGAAGAGATAAGGCGGAGCACCAAAGACGGGACCTCCAGCACCAATAAAGAAGAAGGTTGTGCATTAGTGGGAAAACAAAAGAAGGCCAAGGGAAAGAAATCCCAAGGCGAAGAGGGCAAGAGAGACTTGTCCAAGATCAGATGTTTTCACTGTCACGAGCATAGACACTATGCTTCGAATTATCCACAGAAGAAGAGCCTGCAGTTGCAGCGCGTGAAGCATTGGCTTCACAGTTCGAGCTTGATTTTACTCTCATTGAATGCATGGCCAGCACTATAATGGGATGCATGTGGTATCTAGACAGCGGTGCCTCGTTCCATATGACGGGGAATAGAGATCTCTTCAGTGACTTGGAGGAGAAGGACCTCCAACAGAACATAGAGTTTGGAGATGACAAGAGGTATAGCACGACCAACATAGGTACAGTTATCTTTCAGAGGGAGTCTGGCTCCCCTCTCAGACTAGCAGATGTTTTGTATGTTCCAAGCCTAAGGAAGAATCTTGTCTCCGTAGCGGTATTGGAAGACCGTGGTTATGAGGTGATGTTTAGAAAAGGAAAAGTGTTCCTTAAACACATAGCCACGAGACAGGTGAAGAAAATAGGTTCAAGAGTCAAGAACCTGTATGCTCTCGAGGTTGAGGATGCAAGCAAAGCTTTGAGGAGCAACGCAGTGGTTAATGACTCGGTGGTTGAGAGGGAGCAATTATCTCTCAACATGCAGCCTCATAAGCAGTCTCAGAAGGTTGTGGAGCAGCCACAATTGGAGAAGCAGAGAGAAGACCCAATGGAAGAGTCCACTCAAGCAAAGACCTCCAGGAGGGGGAAATTTCGAGCCAGAAAGGCAGAGGGCATACATACAGCTATACCTCCAAGTGTGAGGTGGGATGATGTGCTGATATGATCCCAAGAAGAAAATTGTTCAGGGTCCATTGAGATGGTGTGTCTCATGAATCGAACCTAGCTACAAGGAGCCCACAGTACAGCAGTAGCAGGAAGGATCGATTAGATTGATGCAGTTAGATGTCAGGAAGACAAAAATCAGAGTGGCAGGTGTCGAATACTGGAGCGTAGATCAGAGTTGGCAGCAGTGCAGAGTGCATGGATGCAGATGTTAGCAGCAGCGCAGAGAGTCTAGTAGACATGTGCAGTAGCTAGCAACAGTCAAAAGACTCTGATGACAGATGCATTATATTGACTGGTTGTTTGGAGGCTATTCAATTTCAGGAGAGTTGCATGTGCGAACAACACTAGAGAAGTGTTGCATGCAAGAACATTCCAAAGGTATTGGATCGGGACTGATTGATTCCTTTCTTGTTGAGAGGGAGTGTTGAAATTTGCAACAAGAACCAGTGAAATTGGCATCTAGAAACAAAATCTAGAAAATGGCACCCAGAAATGGTTACCATGTGAGGCTTTTGATTTAATTATCCTTAATTAAATTAAAAGTAAATCTTATGTCATAACAACTTGTAATAGTTAAATAAGTGTGATAGACTTAGTTAGCTCAACAATTTCGAGTTGAGGGTCAAAGGATAGGCATGTAGAGTGATTTTATTATTTACAAGGTCCAGTTGCATTTGTAGCACTAGTGTGGTGTGAGTAGGATCAGTTAACTCACATTAATTGAGTTAAAATCAGTTTAACTAGTTCTAACTGTTTGATGAGCTAGTGGAAGATCAAGTGAATTAAAATAGATTTAATTCACCAATAGTGATCTACCAAGTAACTGATGATTCACTATTTATAGCTGCATGCATGCTAATTCTGGCAGAGACCCAATTGAAACAAAGGTTCAAGGCAAGGAAACAATCAGTTGTATTTTTAGCAAACTGCCCAAATGCAATTATATAACCACAGGAAACCCATGATGAATTGTGCAATCAAGGAAGGTTGAATTTCCTATTTAATAGGGGTTTAATTCTCTAGGGATTGCGTAAGCAAGGTACGCTGATAATTGGCTATGTGTTTGTCCAATTTTTCCTAGATCCGTGTGAAGTAATTGGTAGAGTGTATGAGGTTGTGGTGATCACAAATACATTGTATTGTTTCATGACTCCTTGGTTGATTATACAATAAAGATGGAGGGGTTTTGAGCAGTTTCTTTCCCTGGGAAATATCTTCTGTTGTGTATTGATTTATTTCTTTTTCTTACTTGCATGTGATTGAGCGATCGAAATTTATATTCCGCAAATATGGTAGAAGGATTCAGTATCTTGTTTTAGTACATTACATGATCGAATTGAATCCATTGGTGTAATTTCTACACTAGAAGACCTATCAAAACTAACCAGGAAGTGTGAAAGAGAGATTTGAAAAGACAAGGTGTAACCAAATCATAAAGCCATGACCTGCTATGATATGCATCCAATGCATAAGCAAATAAGAACTGTTACCCACCACTTGTGTGTAGTATGTATAGGAGAAAAATTTTCTCCTAGATGGTCCTCAGCCGGCAGCCAGCAGCCCCTTGCAGCCACCAAATAGCTTGATGTGCCATCATCTCCGCCACCTGAGCCAGCCATGTGGTCCCTCGCCCATCTGTTATGATTGTATGTTTGAAGGTGGGCCTCCCGAACTTGAAGCTATGGCTTTTCATTGGTATAGTTGAGTAATTTTCCTTGCTTATCATGGGCACTCTTGGGCATGGATTGGCGAGGGAATTTAGCGGAAAGAGTGGGCTCAATCTGTACTCTTGTGACTTGTCACCACTTCCCGATTTCGTGGTTAGCCTTGTATCATGGTCCCATGCGATCTCCTTTACTGGCCATTAGATTTAGGGTTGGCACTACATGGGGAATCCTGATTTTGGTTGCATGGTCTCGTTTCCCGACACCATATACATCACCCCTTCCACTCAATTTCACCCCATTCATCTCTTTTCCCATCCGGGTCCACATGTGTCCACTGGGTCCACATAGGGTTAGCCCAAGGTTGCGAGGAAGCTTCCCCCCTAGCGATCCCACTCCCAAAACGCGCTCCGTTCGGGAGCTCTTTGGGAGTGCTCGGAAGCGCGCTCCCGAAAACGCTTCCTAAGGGGAGCGTTTTGAGGAGCGCACTTCTGAGCCTGAAAAATGCTCGCTGTCTTTTCGGGAGCGTTTCAGGGAGCATATGCTCCCTGAGCACTTCCCCCATTAAAAAAACGCTTCGAGATCCTTTTTTTAATGCGGGAAGTGGTTGGGGAGCGTTCCCTCTCGAACGCTCCCCGACAAAAAAAATGCTCCCCGGCGCGTAAAAAATTTTCCGACGTCAAATTTCGACTTTTTTTTGGGAGGGAGGGAGAAGGGGTTGGGTAAATAAAAGTCCACCCTCCTCATTTAGTTTTTATTGTTTTAGTTTGAGAGTGAGAGCAAGAGGAGCAAGAGCTTGAGAGTTGGAGAGCAATTTGGAGAGAAGGAGAGCTTGAGAGTTTGGGGAGCGGAAGTGCCAAGGAGAGAGCAAGGAGCAAGCTGCAAGAGAGCAACTTTGCAAGAGGAGGATTGCAAGAAAGAGGTACGTCTTCTAATCTAGTTTTTTATTTTCTAGGAATTGTTTTTAAGTTGTTCAAAAATGAAAACTTGATTTTTTTTTCTCAATGTTGCATTCTAGTGTGTTGAAAAGTGAAAAATTGAATTGTTTTTTTCCTTTGTTGCATTTCCTATTCCCATTTGGCATTCCTCCATTTTTTTTTGCAGGCTAGAAACTTGAAACTTGAAACATCATGGCTATATGGCTAGGGATTTTCTTCATGTTGGTTCATTTCTTTGTAATAATGGTGTTGGAGAGTAGAAGAAAGAGGCCCATTAGAGAAGAGGAGGATGAAGAAGTGGGTTATAGTGGATTTGATGAAAATCCTGAAGAGGAGGAGGAGTATGCTGAGAAGGAAGGGGAGAGTGGAGAACATGAGGCCACAGATACCCCAACTAGACAAGAGCAAAGTCAAACACCTTTGTGGAAATATGTTCAGAGGCAGGAAGGAGGGAAAGGTGGTGGAACCACTAAATTTCTTTGCCCCCATTGCAATAAAGAATACATAGGTTCATACACCCGTGCCAGAAGATACCTTTGTGGGAAAATGCCAGGGGATGGAGACAAAAATCTAGGGATCAAAATTTGTGTAAGTGTGCCAGCAACAAAGAGAGAAATATAGAAAGGAAGAGGAGGCTTCCCTATAGAGATCTAAAAGATCTAGGGGTTTCATTGATTCTTATACACCATCAGGTCCATCACATCATGGACAAAGAAGTCCATCAACTTCCACCCATGGAAGTGGATATGGAGGCACACCTGGACCAAACATCTCCTTAAGGCATCGAACCATATCTGATTTCCTTGACGAAGGGTGTAGGAATGATGTGGATTCAAAAAATTTCCAGTTTCTATATGCATTTGGGGTGTCATTCAATGTTCTTCGCTCACCTTATTGGCATGAAATGGTTTCTACCATTAATGATGCCCCCAAAGGATACAGGAGCCCTAGGTATGACAAGGCCAGAACCGTGGGACTTGATCATGAAAGAGCTAAAATAAACAATTTTTTGGCTAGAATGACAAATTCTTGGAATGAGCATGGGGTGTCCATTGTATCTGATGGATGGACCAATGTAAAAGGAAAGCCATTGATAAGTGTTCTGGCTGTGTCGGTTAGTGGTGCAATATTCCTTTCAGCATATGATTATTCAAACAAATTCAAGACCAGCATTAACATTGCAAAACCATTACTTGAAATAATTGAAAATACTGGGCCATACAATGTCATCCAAGTCATCACTGATAATGCAGCTAACTGTAAGGCAGCAGGAGCAATTATTGAGGATAAATACCCCAACATATTTTGGTCTGGGTGTTTGGTTCACACAATGAACCTTTTGATGCATGATATCATTAAAAACAAACAACCTCAATTCAAATGGCTTGGTGATTTGTACAAGAGAGGTAAAAAAATGACAAGATTTATTACAAACCATAGCAATACCCATGGGCTTTTCCGTACTCACTCCAAATTGGAGTTGTTGAAGATAGCAAAGACTAGATTTGCTAGCTATTACCTCACCTTCAGGCACCTTTTGAAGGTAACAGAGTCATTGGCTGCAATGTTATCAAGCCCACACCGGCAGTATTAAAGGACAGGGCAGCGACAATAGTTGACAGGCAAGGTTTTGAACATGTGGAGGAGACCGCCCTTGACCCTTTGTTTTGGGCACGTGTGAGGGAAATTTTGAATTTCACCAAGCCCATTTATCACATGATTCGTTTTTCAGATACAGATAAACCAGTGATTGGGGAGGCTTATGAGCAGATGGATAGCATGTTGGGCCAAATAAAAGATGTTGTTAAGGATAATGATCCCAACTTGCATACAATGATTCACGACTGTGTGTGTGCACGGTGGAATAAACTCAATGTTCCACTACATGCCTTGGCATATATCCTTATGCCAAAATACTACTCTCCATCTTGGTTGGGCCAACTTGCACCTGGAGGTGGGGTTAGGATCAAACCTCACACTGATCTAGAGGTACAAGAGGAGTACATGAAGGTATTAGACAATTTGGTCCCCGACAGGGAGGAGTGTGCTAGATTGCGCCTTGAATTAGGCAGATACTTCAGTTGCACTGGATACTTCAATTGCACTGGTAACTTTGGGTCATTGAAAAAACTCAGAAACAGGTTATTCCTTTATCTTGAAATCTATTTCACCTGTATGGATTCTCTTTTCAAAAACTTTGGTTCTTTCCATGCAATGGAAGACAGAGACAGATTTGATGCTCTCACATGGTGGGAAGCATATGGCAGCATGGGACTTTTGCCAAAATTGGCAAAATAAGTTCTCTCACAAGTTGTGAATACTTCTTTTGCAGAGAGGTGTTGGAGCACCTACAGCTTCATACATAATGTGAGAAGAAACAGGCCAAATGAAAACCGAGCTGAAAGCTTGGTTTATGTGCATTAAAACTTGAGGTTGTTGAGTCATTAATGTGATCGGGCATATGAGGATCAATCATATAAAGTCTGGGACAACAACCCAGAAGATGATAATCTGGAGGAAGGCACTGTACATATGGATGAATTGGAAGCAGAACTTTTGAGGGATGATGATGAAGCATCAGTAGCCATGCCACCACCACACACAGGCCAATCCCACCATCCAGTAGCAGTGCGGGTGCCAATGCCAGTGCTCAATATCCAACTATTGTTCCTTTGTAGATTCAGCCTCCACCTACATCCTCACGTTGCCCTCCGCCTTCTAGTCATGGTCGTGGACGTGGTACTCCTGAGAGTACTAGAAGACCACCATTGCCTCGTGGTTCTCACAAATTAGACATTTCTAGTGGGCGAGGCAAGGGTCCAACCAATAGATAAAATAGATTTGTTGTTTACTAGTCTTTTCTATTTTCTAGTAGTTTTTATCTTTTATAACTGTTGAACAGTTGAAACTTGACTCTTTCATATTTAATGACAATTTAAGTTTGAAGTTTGAATTTGAAAGGTGAAACTTTGAAGTTGGCATTTATAAGTTTATAAGTCATTATGAATTATGAATATGATGCTTCATGAAATTTATATGGTGATCAATGATTCAATGATGATACATGTTATATATCAATGATGATAAATTTTATATATTGAATTTTGAAATCAATAAATCAATGATGATAAATGATATATATCAATGATGATAAATGTTATATATTGAATTTTGAAAGCTTGAAACCTTCAGATTGATGATTCGCGAGACTCAAGAGTCAATATGTTGTATGTTTCCAACTTGTGGGCGTGTTTGATGAAGATTATAACTTCTAGATGATTGATGTTATATGATTCAATCTGTGTTTTTATGTTTTTTATGTCTAATTCATCATTCTACATGCTTTTGTTGACATATATGCATCAAAATATATATATATATATATATATATATATATATATATATATATTTTAAAAAAACACTCCCCGAAACGCTCCCGACCGAGAGCTTTTGAAAATGGCGCTCCCCGCTCCCAAGCAACCATGGGTTAGCCTCCCCCTCCCCTTGTCCACACCTTAGGTCAGGACTACAATGATGCCCCAGAGATTGATGCAGCTAAAAAAGAAAAGAAAAAGCATAATTTGGCCAATCTCAATAGGAAATGTACCACAAAATGAAAAATATGGTCAGGACATACAAATTTAGCATGTGGGAAAAAGCCAAACATGAGCACTACCCCTTTATCTATGGCCATCACCCTGGTTCTTATGGGCCCTAGATGAGCTGTAATATCCCCAAATGGGATATTTTACTAGATTTGCATGAATTTACTTAAACCCGAAATTATGTCGTAAAATCAACATGCATTTAACAGAAGATTGCCATGTAAAATAAAAACACATAAAATACTGCAATCCAATAACACATAGAACAGGAAGAATCTCAGCTTTATTATAAATAATAACGGGGTTTACATATAGATCTGACCCAGAAATAGCTGAGATGGAAAATTGGTCAACAATACAATCTGCTGCATTGCTACACGGCGATGGCCTCCAAAACTGAACTGCTGCACTCTACATCCGGCAACATCTACCACTGAATCCACTGAAGCACCTGTTGACGATCTAAATGATCCTCACTCCAATATCCCTGAAGCTCTGCGAAACTTCTGAATGAAGTCTCCTCAAAGAGAGTTGGGTTTTCGTCCAACACTCACAAATCACCCGAGGGTTTCCGTCCTGGGGCTATCGCTGAAGTACAGAACCACGTCTTAAACCTCTCATACAAAAAAAATGATATGATCCAAAGATATCCCTCAATGGCCTCCTCCCTTTCTTTTATAGATCTCTTGGAGCCTTCTAGAGCATTATTTTATTATTATTTTATTCATGGAGCACTTTTCCCTCTTATTAAAATATTCCTTTTTAATGCAGAAAAGAGTAAATCGGCTACCATGTCTCCTCCGGTCACTGAAACTCATTTCCAACTACCCCATCATGGAGGTATCCTTGTCCCGGTTCCAATGATCTATTACACTAAGGTGTTATGTCATTTATTCCTCCCGTAATGCCACCGTGAGCGTAATTACCTGAGTTAAGCCCATAAATAACTCAAATTTCCGAAAGTTGTCGGAATGCACCGGAACGAAAGCCAAACTGCTCGGATGATGGAATATATCAAGTGAATGCCACCCGACCACATAGAAACTCCTCAAAACTCCTCCAAAAAGCCCCTGGGCCCGCTGATGACACCAACCTATACCTATGACTGGTCTGCTCCTAACTCTGGAAGTCCCTCCTAGCCCTGTCATAGGTGACACCAAAAAATGGAATATTACAGACATTCCGCCCAAAGATTGCTTGCCCTCAAGCAATCGAAATATGTGGGCCACTCTGTTGGCCTGCCACAACTGAGACCCAATGCCCGGATCCCATACAAACCTCTGGGTGTTGCTAAGCATCTGTGTCAAACCACTCGGAATAGACCCCTCAATGTCAGGATCCCAAACTGATCTCTCACTGTACCAGTCAACAAACAATCCTCCCAGATCCCAACTCCACCATGGCCAATCATCGCCCAAGTCCCACGGCTCAGGCTGCACACTGCCTCTGGCTATAGCTGATCCCCCATGAAGTGAAGTCCGCCAACAAGCATCAATGCTCCCTAGCTCCTGTTGTGTTGTAGCTCTAATTGTATAAGCTTCCCCACCAACTGCATACCAACTCATCACCTCTCTCCAATCCAAGTCCTGACTCAATCCCATGTTGATCCTGCTCTCCTGAAATCGAGATGGAGTGCTGAAGAAATGACGACCTGGGCCCCACTGCTAGCTGGAATCTGTAACATCTGCTATGTCTAAGGGCCCCTGCTATGTTGTACTCCCTACGAAGAAAATCGTACCATCAAGAGGGTACCAACTCACGATCTCCCTCCAATCCATCCTAAAAGAATAATCTAATGTAGCAACAACTGTATATGGAACACGCCTGGAGTGTTGTCGCCAGCCCGTAATCAACTCACACTGCTCTGCCCTGTCTGCCAACGAAAGTTTCCTGTAGAAGAAAGCCCCTCTCTCTATAATGGGCCAAAGTGGGCAAGATATGTTGTAAGCCCCATCGATGCACTCTTGGAGAGTGATACTCACTGAAAGTACTACAACTCTGTCGACTGCATGTACACCTATCTGCACCTCATCAATGTGTCGGCCCAAAGATGGATGCTCCACCATCTCCAATAGCTCATCCCTCTCATCAGGAATGTAATGCTCCTGCTATCCCCTAGCCCCCTGCAGTACTATCCCATCAACCTCCAACACCTCTAAAGGATATGGATCTGCAACTGCTGTCACCATGCTCGGTGTCTATGCATCTGACTGCTCCTCCTTAGTGGCTGACCCCAAGGTTAGTTGCATATCCATTATAGACTCAATGTGAGCCTCCATCTAGCTCTCCCTCAAAGGACTATCATACATGATGTGCATAGTATCCTCCTCTGCTGACTCAGGCTCCATCATATGCTGCTCTGGATGAATCGTCACAAGTGACTTGTCACCCAGAGTATCTCCCATAGAGTCCCCTGGCTGCTCACCCTACACACTGGAATACAGCTCCGACCTACTGTCATCATCTCTGCATGACTGCTCTCGCTCCCCAGAAGCATCCTCAACTGATCCCATGGACTCATCTGAAGAAGAGTCCTCACCCTGGCATACAGAAGGAATGCCCTCTTGTCTTGCCTCTGCCACGTCATCTGCATCACACAAACATGAGTGATCAGGCCCCCATGGTTCTTTGCAGATGAAGCAAAGTCCCTTCCTCCTCAGCTCATTTCTACTCCCAGATCCACCAAACTGGAGCAGCTCCTCCCTGGTCAACTGTCTCCTGAAAAGCTCAATGTTCTGCTCAACCACCCCTTGGGCTAGCTCATAAGTAGCAAGTGACACCAACTGCTCTCTCCTCCAAATGCTCAACAACCTCGTCTGCAACTCTCAGCCAATGGTCTCACAATCTCTCATACATGATGACAGGATGGACTGCATATGTACTATGACGGTGTCAGAATGATGTCTCCTAATGCTGAAGAAGCATTGGAACATCTGTAAAATCAGGTCATCACACTCAAGGTCAAACATGATGACATACGTCTCAAATGTGGCCATACTCCATAAAACCTCAAGCTTCTTCCCAAAGGTAGAGCCTGCACTGTTGTCCAAATCCTGAAAAGTCCCTACTATCAAGCTCATAATTCTCCTCATAACATCATCATTGTATGGAGCTATAGGTGTGGTCAACTTCATGATATTACTGAGGCAGGCTGCAACTGGAAGTGTGACCCCTTCACAAGGTTCCTCCAAGAATTTGGGCTGTATAAGAGCAAGCATAGCAAGTTTTAGAGCCCAAATCAGTTTCTTCCCTTCTGCTTGGTTTATTGTGGACAGGAGATCGTTAAACTCTTCTAGTTTGGACAAAACTCTACATGACATCTTCATGTATTTCAGATCTGTCCCAAGTGCAAAAATTTTGTGACCAATCCCCAATTCTTCCTGTAAACCTTTTGGTTGTCCTTTTTGAAAGATGGCACAGATCCCTCTTGAAAGAGGTCTGTTGTCCTGCTTAGTTTTCGGGTGTGTGCCATGGTTAATTTCTGTGTTCAATCTTCTCAATTTGTTTAGGAGTTCCTCCACGGAATGTTTGCATGAGAACATTATTTTATGAGTTTGCTATATATTTTCCAGTGAAGTGTTTTAGCAAACAGGTTGTTTGCACAGTATTGTAGGTGAAATTCTGAGTTGTTTCAACTCAGTATTGCATTTCTGAGCTGTTGTAACTCAGTATTACATTTGTAATGGAGCAAGGAACCCTTCCTCCCATTCATACATTACATGCTCAGAACAAAATATAATGCTGGTATATGAAAAGAAATGACAAGTCCATGATCAAACCCAGAATTGCATATAAAATATCAGAACTTAACAAAGAGATTCATGGCCAGTAGAGAAAAGTGTACCAACGTTGTGATTTTGTGAGAGAACCTGATTTGGAAGTGCCGCAATTTGTTACTGTGTATTAGTTTACTACTGTTAGGCATGGAATACACACCCAACCGTCAAGAAAACTCATGAGGGCTCTAAACTGGTATACACCGACTTTTCTCACCCATTTCTTGTGCCGAATTGACCTCGAGTTCCGCGATTGTTGACGGCAATATTTGCAAGGAATGATCTTATCAGATCACGTAGCTCGGCTTAATGGGGCAATTTCTACGTGTTGGACGTCCTCTTCACGTTACAGTTCTGCCCACGTGCACATTTGTCTACTTCATCGTAGACAGCGTGACATCCCTTTGCCGCACCAGTTCAAATGATAACAGTGTGTCCACCAAGGCAGCTATCGACCTCGATGCCAACCCACATCGACTGTTCCACAATCATAGATGCTCACACTGCCCATTAAATTTTGCGTTCTTCTACAGCGATTACCCGCAATTGTGGGTCCAAGCAAATTTATAAGTTTTGCGTAGATGCATTTGGCAGATAACTTTGCGTTGGTGATGCGGTCTCCTTTCCTTTGATAACTCGAGCCTTGCACGCCCGTTCGGAATCCTTAGAGCGGCTTGCTAATTTAGTCACTCAAAAATTTGCAACTTCCGGCGACTGATTTAATATAATTCAGGCGGATGCAATTGGTTCGGGATGCTCACTGTTTTGCTTCAAGCTCGGAATACTATACTGACCCAACATGTCAAGAAGCGTTTTGACTGTAGGCTCTGTATTAATCGCCTTGCTTTCTATCCACGATTCTGCCATTCTCATGTGATCGATACTCGGGCACGTATTCTTCTCTGATATTAAGCATGACAGCTCCCGATTCTCAACGATATGATGGCCTTGGCGGCTACTACTGCTTGGCTCTGGAAGCTAGGGCGATAATCCTTCGCAACCCAGGATATGATCCTGCGCTATGGCTTCAGGCTTCAACAGCGTTCACGACATTGACAAGGGTGACTTGGCGGTTGTCCCCACAATGTTGCTCAGCGTGATATACGCCTCTCCTCAGTGATTAACTTCAATTCGATTGACTGCGCTGTTGAAAGCTTTACGTTTAGTGCCTTGCAAGCCTTTGACGACACTAAAATAATTTAAACCATGACTTCGTCAACACTCTGCGGGATCCGTCCAACAGTCAAATTTTGGGTTTTTGCAATAATTGATGATATCGACCTCATAAGCGGGCTCGGATATATCAACCTTTGAGAAATATTTTCCTCAGAAATTAAGGATTTGGAGGCAATAGAAAATCTATCTTTCCGACCTAGCTTTGTCTTCAGGAGAAACCCTCTTTCCTGCTCATGCTACAAATCTGTTATGACAAATTGGTCGACGATCCTTCTTTAATAAATTCCCCATTTTACTGCAAGAACTGATTTTCGACTTCCGCGGCAACCCTTCCATCCATCACTTCAGGAATCATTTTAACTGAAAACCAAAATAGCTGAAACTGTAAACTGGAAACCCGCAGGCTGATCCAAGATTGAAGCTCTGATACCACTGTAATATCCCCAAATGGGATATTTTACTAGATTTGCATGAATTTTCTTAAACCCGAAATTATGTCATAAAATCAACATGCATTTAACAGAAGATTGCCATGTAAAATAAAAACACATAAAATACTGCAATCCAATACACATAGAACAGGAAGAATCTCAGCTTTATTATAAATAATAGCGGGGTTTACATATAGATCTGACCCAGAAAGAGCTAAGATGGAAAATTGGCCAACAATACAATCTGCTGCACTGCTACACGGCGATGGCCTCCAAAACTAAACTGTTGCACTCTACCTCTGGCAACATCTACCACTGAATCCACTAAAGCACCTGTTGAAGATCTGAATGATCCTCACTCCAATATCCCTGAAGCTCTGCGAAACTTCTGAATGAAGTCTCCTCAAAGAGAGTTGGGTTTTCGTTCAACACTCACAAATCACCCGAGGGTTTCCGTCCTGGGGCTATGGCTGAAGTACAGAACCACGTCTCAAACCTCTCAGACAAGAAAATGATATGATCCAAAGATATCCCTCAATGGCCTCCTCCCTTTCTTTTATAGATCTCTTGGAGCCTTCTAGAGCATTATTTTATTCATGGAGCACTTTTCCCTCTTATTAAAATATTCCTTTTTAATGCAGAAAAGAGTAAATCGGCTACCATGTATCCTCCGGTCACTGAAACTCATTTCCAACTATCCCATCATGGAGGTATCCTCGTCCTGGTTCCAATGAGCTATTACACTAAGGTGTTATATCATGTATTCCTTCCGAAATGCCACCGTGAGCGTAATTAGTTGAGTTAAGCCCATAAATAACTCAAATTTCCGAAAGTTGTCGGAATGCACCGGAACAAAAGCCAAACTGCTCGGATGATGGAATATATCAAGCGAATGCCACCCGACCACATAGAAACTCCTCAAAACTCCTCCAAAAAGCCCTTGGGCCCGCTGATGACACCAACCTGTACCTGTGACCGGTCTGCTCCTAACTCTGGAAGTCCCTCCTAGCCCTGTCATAGGTGACACCAAAAAAGGAAATATTACATGAGCCCCCTCTACATTAAGGAACCCATGATTGTCCCAACCCCTGGTGGGCAAGGAAATATCGTACCTCAAAAGGGGGTACCTACTGCTACATCCTACACATCATGCTCTCATCCCCTTAAGCCCCAAGCAGTTATGAAGAAAAATCAATCAAAGGCAAAAGGCATGTGACAAAGAGTGGAAAAACAAAGGTCGGGATAACTCTTGTACCACGATCTGCTCCCTCCTACACTCATATACCCAGGTGTGGGCTACCATTATTATAGCTACCCTTGTACCATGGCATGTGGCTTGAAGCATTTCCTTCATCCTCCCTCTGTTCCATCCTCTGTTTTAAAAAACGGCCTGGCCAAAACCGACCACGCCTGGTCGACCGAGCCGGTAGGGCGGCCGGTCCGACCAGTCACATAACCAGCCAGGCTGGCCAGTTTATTACCGAGCCGGCCGGTTTTTGTAATGACTCGGCCGGCTCGGTAATAAACCAGCCGACCAGGCCGAGCCCGATTCAACCAGGCCTGGTCATAACAGCCGGCCGGTGGGCCCATTTTTTGCGATTTTGCGGACTTGAAAATGGAATTTAATTCGCTGTTAGGGTTTTTTATGCTTGTCTAAGCCCTCCCAATGCTATATAACTAACCCAACCCCTCTATTGAGCTCACATCTTTCTCATGCAATTTGTTTGAGCATTTGTGAGTGTTTTCTGAAGATTGTGGAGTTGGTTTTGGAGCAACAGTGAGGAGCTTCTTGGGCAAGTTTTGGAGCAGCAGTGAGGAGCAAATTGGCAAGCTTTGGAGCAGCATTGAGCTAGAGGAAGCTAGAGGCTAGAAGTATTTATTTTTTCTCTACTAAATCTGCCTTTGTTTGTTTTATTTATTTAGCAAATCTAGCATTTGCCATTTGCATTTGCATAGTTTTTGGCATTTGCCATTTGGTGAAAGAAATGAACATAGAATGAATAGTTTTTTTTTTTGTTTTCATGTTCAGATTTAAACATTTTATTTCCAAGTCAAAAACTCAGTCCAAAATGGCCCCTAGAGCAAAAGACTCTGCTTGGGCATATGCTGAAATGGTTGGGGATCAAATGTTTTGCAAATTTTGCAAGAAAAAAATTAAGGAGGGTGGAGGGGGCACTCATAGACTGAAACTACATTTGGCTGATGTTAAAGGCCAAATCACTGCATGTGAAGCAGAAAACATTGGGGAAATTAGGAAGCAGTTGAAAGAACGGTTTGACAAGTTTGAGCAAGACAAAAATAGGCAAAAAGAAATACAGGCTGAAATTGGGAGGAAGAGGAATATACAACATATGATGGCTGGCAACTCAAGTTTTGAATCTTTTAATTATGAGGATTCCTCATCTATCCCTTCCACTGATGCATCAAAAAACCCCTTTCGCTATGTTCCTCCCTCTAGGGAGTCTATTTCTAACAAGGGTAAGGGTGCAATGAGAAATAAGGGTACTATTAAAAGTTTTTTTGTGCCCTCATCTCCATCTGATAGTGCAACTGCATATGGTCCTAGTCCTCACACTGTGCAGCCCACTTTAGATGCTCATTGGAAAAAAGAATTGAGAGATGATGCTTGTGAGTACATTGCTAGATGGTGGTATGATGCTGATATTCCCTTCAATGCTAGTCGTTCACCATATTATGAACCTATTTTTGATGCCATATATGCTGCTGGAAAGGGCTTCAAACCTCCTACTCTGCATGAGTTAAGAGGATCTTTTTTGCAAAGAGAGATTTCAAACATTAATGATTATTTGAAAGATTTCAAAAACTCATGGGCACATACAGGATGTACCATCATGTCAGATGGATGGACTGATCAGAGGAACCGTACCATCATAAACTTTCTTGTCTTTTGCCCACGGGGAACCATGTTTCTAAAATCAGTTGATGCATCTGATAGGGTGAAAGATGCACAGATGTTGTTATAGCTTTTAGATGAGGTTGTTGAAGAGGTGGGGTGGAAAATGTTGTTCAAATCATCACAGACAATGCCTCTAACTATGTTCTTGCTGGTAAATTGTTAGAGGAAAAACACCCAACCATTTTTTGGACCCCATGTGCTGCACATTGTATAGACCTCATGCTTGAGGATATTGGCAAAATAGACTGGATCAAGAAAACTGTAGAGCATGCCAAATGCATCACAAAATATATTTACAATCACTCATGGATTCTGAGTCTGATGAGGAAATACACAGGGGGCAAGGAACTTATTAGGCCTGACATCACTAGATTTGCAACACATTTTTTGACATTGCAATCTATGGGTGCCCAACAAAGAAACTTGCAAAAGATGTTTTCTAGTGATGAATGGAATGAAAGTCAGTTCTCTCGCAAACAGGATGGCAAAGACATGAAAAGGAAAGTTGTTGAAGAAATATTTTGGAAAAAGGCAACAAACATTGTGAAACTTGCTGAGCCATTGGTTAAGGTGTTGCGCTTGGTGGATGGGGAAAGATTGGCTATGGGCTTCATTTATGAGGCTATGGATCAAGCAAAGGAGCAGACAAGGGCAGCATGCAAGGACAGAGTGGCTAAGTATGGGCCCATTTGGGAAATCATTGATCAGAGATGGAACAATCAACTCCATCGCCCGATACATGCAGCTGGGTATTTTCTGAACCCAAGGTATCATTATAAAGCTCAGGAAACAGGAGCTTTGACTGGAGAGGTTAGAGATGGATTGATTGACTGCATTGATCGCATGATCCCCACAGACACTGAGCAGTTGACGATATACAGGCAGATCAATATGTTCAGCCATGCCACTGGTACCTTTGGCAAGAACCTTGCAAGGATTGCAAGGGAATCAGATGAGCCAGGTAAACAAAGAATTTCAATTTTCAAATTTATATTTTATAATTTATTATTTTGTATAATTGTTTATAAAATTATAATTTCAATTTCAAAGTTGGATATAAATTGTTGAGCTAACTGAAACTCATTTTTTGCAGCACAATGGTGGGAGGCATGTGGTAGCCACTGTCCTGAATTGCAGAGGTTTGCAATCCGTATTTTGAGTCAAACTTGCAGTGCTTCTGGGTGTGAGCGCAATTGGTCTGTCTTTGAGAGGATTCACACACACAAGAGAAACCGTTTGGAGCAAAAACGGTTAAATGATCTAGTGTTTGTCTAGTACAACCTCCGACTAAGACGGAACCAATTGCTGAACAAAAGACCTGATTCAGATCCCATTGTGTTGGAGGATATTGATCCAACATCAGATTGGGTAGTGGAGTCTTGTCCACCAGAGTTTGATAGGGAGAGTTCACTTGACTTTGATTTAGATATGGAGGCGACTATGCTCAATGTAGATCCATTAGTAGCAGACCCAGTCCCAGGCCATCCAGTTGCAGCCGCTGCAGGTACAGGCACTTCCTCTAGTCAGCCACGACGGAGACGCATATCTCGTTTATCTGATTCTCAAGGTGGTAAGGGCAAGGGTATAGTTCCAGTCGAGGATGTTGATTCAGAGGAGGAGGCGGAGCGAGCGTCTTCCCCCCATGGTTCAAAGTTTGAGGAAGAGGACATTGGCTTGTCAAATTCAGATGACTAGCAATAGTTACTAGTTACTAGTGACTATTCATGTTTTGTTGTAGAGGCCATTTAGAGCCTCCTTAGTTATGTTTATTGTTTTGATCATGTATTGGTCCTTGGACAGTGCACTGGGTGCAATTTTGATATAATGGACATTGGATATATTCATGAGCCTACTTTTATCATATGTTGTCTTTTGTCTATATTGTAATGCTTTGTGTTTGGAAACATGAATAAAAATCTTTAAATTTATGTTTTTGTACAAAAAAATTAATATTTAATGTATTTTTTACAAAAACCGAGTCATGACCGAGTCATTGAAACCTGGTCGACCGAGTCATTACCGATTCCGAGTCATTACCGAGTCATTACCTCGACCTGGTAGCTGACCGATTCCGTTTTTTAAAACATTGGTTCCATCACACTATCATTTGCCACCTACCATCTGATGGAAGTATCATGGACATGTCACCCCCTTTAAAGGTTGAGACCACCTAATAGGGTCCTTGATTAACCCCCTTATTGAGCTTGGAGACACTTGTACATGCCAAAGCCCATTACGGAAGGGCATGCCACCATGGAGTGCCCCATTGATTCCATGACTTGTAAGCTCTTTTACTTTATTATTCTAATGATTTGTTGTATTGGAAAGCAAAGGGACGCATTGGATCTTATGCAGGATTGCAAGTGGGTCTCCACTTGAGGCTTGGTCTCCCTATACAAAGTCCAAGCCCTCTAGAGGGCCACATTGGCACTTGTAGGGTGAGCGTTGAGAGCCATTGGCCTCCACCATAGTAGAGAGTACTTCATGGATCCCCAGCACCTCTCATTGATTGTTCGTATTCCACCTTTTGGATGAGGATGATGCACTTAGTTCACCATGCCCAGCCGGCTCCACACTTGCACCATACACTTGGCAGATGTTCTAGGGTCCAGATGAGGATGTGTCTCACTACAGGAGACAAAGGGAGGGCTTATGTCATCATCCTAGCCTTTACATATGTTTTGCAAGCATTTTCGATCCACTTGGAGACCCATGATGATGTCATTGTGCCCCCACTCCCACTTGAGAGCACCACAATGATTTTTTTGGAGAACAAGGGGTCAATCCCTTGTCCACTATGTTTGGAGTCCATTCTCTCACCGTGGCACACTTTGGACTTCACTTGGCCTTCTCAATGGCCCAACGACTCATTATATTGATCATTCTGCCCTCTTGAGAGGCTTATTTTTATGTTATTGAGCTATCTTGGTGGGCTTGTCACCAAGGGATGTTATTATTGCAAATTATTTTATTATTCGGGACATAATTAGGCCAATTAGGCAAATCGAACTCATTAGAGATTATATAAATAGATGAGAGGTGATTCATTTCTCTCATCATCACTTGGATTGGGATTTAGTAGCTACTTGAGAATTTTGCATTCCCTTTTAGAGGACGAGTTTGGATTACATGGATGAATTTTGATGTTTGGATCTATTTCTCGTCTTGGAACTTCATTATTGGCATAATTTGATGATTGGATATACTCATCTGTACATGTAAGTAGTATTTTTCATTCTTATTCTTGTTATTTACTTTTTCATATGAATGTTGTTTTTATTTTCCCTATACAAGTCTGAAATTTGTTGCTTTCCTATGCGAAATTGTGGAAATTTTGATCTTTTGTAGCATTGCGTCATTACATGGGCCATGTATGAATGGGTGAATGTTCCTAGAGATCATTTTGCCAAAATACATTTTGATAACTCATTAATTATTGCATATCGAAGTATAAATTTTTTGAGTAGTTGCTCTCATGCCCTAATGTCATGTGAAGTTGCTTGAAGGCCTCCTTGATTGGGTAAACCTCTTCCAAACCACAATTTCTCCATGACTCCATCTCGATTCTCACCCAAAGGATAAGGCACTAATCCTTCCATAGGTGGTCACCTTTAACGCATATTTCTCTCACCTCCTCATTCTAGGCCTAGCCTCAATAAGTCACCTAGCGCATCATTTTTCTCTCATTGCAACCATCAAAAAGTTTCATCTCTTGTCCATGTTGAGAGTTTGGGGTATCATAGGATGTGCTCTAGCTCCCAAATTTTGTGAAGGAGCTGGAGTATATGAGATATCCAAGACCCAGAAAACGTTTGAAGAAATGCCATCAGGTTTAAGTGATATTTAAATAATTAATCTTTTTTAATTAAGGACCCTAAGTCTAACTTAGGAAAATTAAAAGATTAAAGTGAATTAAATTAAACATGTGATGAGAATGACTTAAGTGACGCGAATCAAGCAACTTCTAATCTTAGCCGTTGATTAGAGATTAGATCACGGTCGTTGATATTTCAACGAGAAAAGTATAAGAGAAGGGCTTGGGGTCAGTTGGAGAACACACATATTAGCAGAGCACTGAAGCTAAGCTGAGATTCTAGGGTGCGGTTTGCTAAGAATTTCAAAAGTGTTTCAGTTGTAGCGAGGGGTAGTATTGGCAAGGGGGATGGTTTGATCCCAAGCCAAGAATACAACGAAGGCAAAGAGGCAGCATACCAAAGCAGCGCAGAGGAAGCCAGGAGCTACGCAGTCCAGTAGAGGCAGCCAGGAGATACGCAGTCCAGCAGAGGCAGCGCAGAGACAGCAAGAGCCACGCAGGGCTGACGCAGTCCCAGTCAAGGCAGCGCAGGGGCAGCGTAAGCCCTTCTAGGGTGACACAGGCCCTTCTAGAGCAGCGCAAAGGCTGACGCAAGCCAGTCAGGCTAACGCAGAGGGCTTCAGAGCAACGTTGGGGTTTCCAGTGGACCAAAAAGGGCTCGAGTTCTGTAAATCCCGTTTGAGGGTATGAATCATCCATATTTTCTATCTCCGAGGATAGAGCTATTGCTTGCCATATTTTTCTTTGTAGGGCCAACCAATTTTGGTGCCCAGAAATGTTGTATTCAAATTCTGCATAATAATGAAAACCCTCCAGAGCTAGTTGCATTGGTTTTCCCGCATTGGGTTTTTCCGAGGACATTTGTCCGAAAATTATGTGTCACTTTGTCTATGAGCATGTTATTTAGTATTTGATCTATATGTCTAGGTTGTTATATGTATTTACTTTGATGTTGTTTCTGAATATTCAGAATAATAACTTCTGGATTTAATCAAGTAGGAGAAGTAAATCGAGATTTAACAATAGGATTTCTTAGATTAAGAAATTTTCACATGGTATCAGAGCAATTGCAGATCAAGTTGGATCTCCAGTAAATCGGCCGAAATAATTTGTGCTGTTGAGAGCAGCTGAAGCGGCAAAGAATCCAGAGAAGGCAGCGCAACATCAGAAGGATGCAGAGGTAGCAAGAACCACGCAAGGGGTGACATAGATATAGCAGAGTGCTTTCCAGAGGGACGCAAGAGCAGCTTACACTGTGCAGAGGCTGCGATGAGCCAGTCTGCTCACACAGAATCCAGCCAAGGTGACACAATCCAATTTTGAGTATTGTGCAGATTTGTCGTGTTCCAGAAGCAAGGCTTCAGATCTTCAGTAGTTGCTGGTGGGGGGAGATTCTGCCAATGCAGAATCGTGCCTAAGCTAAGTTGACAAAGAGCGGGAGGAGAACAGTTGCTCAACAGATTTCATTGCCAAAATAAATATGAGGATCGATCGTAGGGTGATCGAAGAGAGCTTATTCGTTGTGTTTGGTAGATTTCCAAGGAGGAAATCAGTTGTCAAAGGGAGCAGAGGGTGCCTTTTTTCGCCAAGGACCCTAGATTCGAGCTTCTATTGAGAAGCGGGGAGAGGAAGAATTGTTCTGACAGATATCTTAGCATATGGCGCCACACGGACTGCGTGATCAGGATAGGTTGGACGGCTTGTCCAACTTTGCTAACTGGAAGGCCAGAATCCTAGTAGTCCTGGAGGCATACGACTTGAGGGAGCATGTAGAAAAAGTCTTGGCTACACCAACCGATACTCTTCTCCTGGCGAAGCATAATGAAGCAGTGGCACATGCCAAGCGCTTCATCATGGATGGGGTTAAATATCATGTGGTACCACACATAGCCGAGAAGAATATGGCTAATGAGATGTGGAAAGCTTTAACCACATTGTATCAAGGGAAATCCATCCAGAGAAAGATGCTTTTGGAGAACTAGTTGAGGTTATTTATGATGTCCAAGGGAGAGGAAATCGATCCTTTCCTCTTCAGGTTGCAGTCGATTCGGGATCAACTGACTGCCATGGGGGTCAAGGTGGAGGATGATGTCATTGGTGAGGACTGCTCTAAATGCAGTCACAGAGGATTGGGAAACATTTTTCCAAAGCATTTTGGGCAGAGTGGACCTTCCAAACTGGGACAATATGTGGGCTATCCTCCGACAACAGGAGATCTGCCGAATTACCAAGAGGCAGACCAGCGCCGATTCAAACAAGATAAAGAAGGAGGAAGAGGAAGATTCAGCCCTGGCATCTAAGAAGCAGCAAGGGAAAAAGAAACGTGATCTATCTGAGATCAAATGTTTCCAATGTGGCGAACTTGGACACTTTGCCAGCAATTGTCCTCAAAGGAAGAAGGACAAGGAAGCTTCTAGTTCCAAGGCTGTGGTTGCAGACGATGGCTCTGACGATGACGTAGCCATGAGCGCTCATGAACCATGGAGGTGGTGCGATATTGATCTGTAGAACAGCGATAGAGTGGTGGCGACATCCTTGAGTAGCCCAACTCTTGGATCACATCCGAGCTACGGGAGCCTTAAGATAGTAGCAAGGAATGACTGGAGGAGTGGGTGCATAGATCACAGATGAAGCAGAGGCATAGGTTGGGACGCTGTAGAGGGAGCAACGCAGTACAAAGGCAGCGGCAGCATAGAGGCAATAGCGTAGGGGAGGAGGCATGCTTACGTAGTGCAGAGTTGCAGCAGTGCAGTGGCTTCAAGAAGATAGCGCAAAGCAGCAACCTATGGAGCTTCAGTGATGAGATGCAGCCTCACTGACTTGTCTATCATTAGGCAGGGGTCCTTCAGTTGCTTAATCTCAGCAACTGAGTTGCAATGCAGCAGTTGGTAGCACGATGCAGCAATTTGAGAGGGAGTTGCAATACGGATGTAGCAGTGACGGTGGCAGAGTCATGGGCAATAGTACAGAAAGTAGTAGCAGCACAGCGATGAGGGGTGGCCATGCAGCAAGCCAAGCATTAGCGCAAAGACCGATGCCAGAGATCAAAGCAGTACTTCGGGGTGAAATATAGTGCTAGAGCACATTCCTCGCTAAGAGGGAGTGTTGAGATTTTCGAGTAGCATTGGATGTGCTCTAGCTCCCAAATTTTGTGGAGGAGTTGGAGTACATGAGATCTCCAAGAACCTAGAAAGCGTTTGAAGAAATTTCATCAGGTTTAAGAGATATTTAATTAATTAATCTTTTTTAATTAAGGACCCTAAGTCTAACTTAGGAAAATCAAAAGATTAAAGTGAATTAAATTAAACATGTGATGAGAATGACTTAAGTGACGCGAATCAAGCAACTTCTAATTTTAGCCGTCGATTATAGATTAGATCATGGTCGTTGATGTTTCAATGAGAAAAGTATAAGAGAAGGGCTTGGGGTCAGTTGGAGAACACACACATTAGCGGAGCACTGAAACTAAGCTGAGATTCTAGGGCGTGGTTTGCTAAGAATTTCAAAAGTGTTTCAGTTGCAGCGAGGGGCAGTATTGGTAAGGGGGATGGTTTGATCCCAGGCCAAGAATACAATGAAGGCAGAGAGTCAGCATACCAAAGCAGCGCAAAGGCAGCCAGGAGCTACGCAGTCCAACAGAGGCCACGCAGATGCAGCATAGAGATAGTAGGAGCCATGCAGCGCTAACACAGGCCCAGTTAGGACAACGCAGGGGCAGCATAAGCCCATCTAGGGTGACGCAAGCCCTTCTAGAGCAGCGCAGAGGCTAACGCAGGCTAGTCAAGCTGACGTAAAGGGCTTCAGAGCAGCGTTGGGGTTTCCAGTGGGCCAGAAAGGGCTCAAGTTCTGTAAATCCCGTTTGAGTGTGTGAATCAGCCATATTTTCTGTCTTTGAGGATAGAGGTATTTCTCGTCGTATTTTTCTCTATAGGGCCAACTAGTTTTGGTGCCCATAAATGTTGTATTCAGATTCTGCATAATAATGAAAACCCTCGAGAGCTAGTTGCACCAGTCTTCCCGCATTGGGTTTTTCCAAGAACATTTGTCCGAAAAATCTGTGTCACTTTGTCCATGAGCATGTTATTCAGTATTTGATCTGTATGTGTAGGTTGTTATATGTATTTACTTCGATGTTGTTTCTGAATATTCAGAATAATAACTTGTGGATTTAATCAAGTAGGAGAAGTAAATCAAGATTTAATAGTAGGATTTCTTAGATTAAGAAATTTTCACAATCCATAATTTCACTGGGTTTTTCTCTAGAAGCCCTCCAAATTCCAAGAAATTCCGCCAGTGGGATCTTGAGTTATAGTAATTCCTAGCTCAATGATTGTTTCTTGCCCTAGGTTTCCCTTGGCTATAGTGTCCTCATTTGGATCATTACATTCAATTCTAAGAAGAATTTTCCATTGATCCTCTTCCCTTCCATAATTAGTTCAAGCCCCTCATTGGGTGATCAACTCCATACCCTTGAGTCTTGACCTAGCTTTGGGTCCACTTGTCTCTGTGTGGTCCCATAACTTTGTAACTCCAATTCCACAAGGATTACATAGAAGCCTCTTATCCATAAGGATCATTAGCTCTAGGGAACCCCTTGTTAAGGCATATCCTCCAAACCTAGGGTAAAGAACCCTCTTAGCCCTTCCTAGAGAGCCCATCACCTTGCTTTTGAAGCAAGAAAGCTATCTAATTGAGCCTCTCTTGAGAATAGGCCTTAGAAATCACTCTCTATCCATTGAGAGATCCATCCTTCTTAGTGATTCCCCTTATACCAAGTTGCCTCCCATTAGTGAAAGTCCATAAAGACCAACGAGCCTTAGCTGAGGTGACAATGGGCTATCGCTCCAATGTTGCCCCTTGACCTATTAGTTATTCTATAGGATCCTCTCCTAGGACCCATGCTAGTTTGAGGTAACAAGAACCAAACTCAATGTGGCAGAAGAGCTCAATATGATGTGGAAGTTTAATGACCCATACACTGCATCACATTATAGAATCCTATGCATTTGGATTAGCTTTTAAATTCATAGTGTTTTAATAGTTGGCACTTTATCAAGCACTGGATAGAAAATATAAACATCAAAATTGACTTCATGCTCAACATGGAAAATGTAGAATAGTAAATCCATTTAATGGGAGTGCAAATTTGCAAGTAAATTGTAATATAAGACATAATAGATGTACCAAGACATCTTTTATAGACTTGTGGTTTGGAGAGCTACTATTTATGTCAATCTATAGTTCTTTAAGGAGGAGACTCGAAGCTTTCAATTTACTCTCTAGTTCACAGTGGTATACTTATTACTTTCTATGGTCGATACGACGTGTAGTGACTTTACTAATGTTAATAAAAGTTTCTTTCATATAGATATCCAATATTTTATGGGCAGCTTTAAAACCATAGTTTTGCACTAAGATCCATCTTTTGGGAAACATCTCACACCCACTTGACTTGGTTCTTAATAATAGTCTTGAAGATGTCTGCTTTCATTGCCAAGGTAGTGAAGGTAATCAAATTTTTGGACACCCATTTCGTAGATTATGACATGAGTTTTGCCAAAAGAGAAAGTAAAAAGAAAATGAAAAGCAAATAAGATAACAATTTTTTTATACTTATAATTTTTCCCTCTAACTCCCTCTAACTCATCATGTTTTTGGGGGAGGTAGAGATGAAGAAATAGCAGTTGGTACTATGACTACATCTTTCATTTGTTTGTGAATAATAAACCTTAACAAAAGTATTACTTAAAAATTTAGCAATAATCATATTCAAAAGAGAATCATACAACATAAAATAAATTATCCCAAAAATTCAAAATAAAAGTGCCAACCTCCCATGGACAAGGCTTGTCATCAAAGTGAAATGTCAAAACTCCTTGCTTGGTCATCTTTAATGGAATTATCCCGGATTCTTCTTCCAGCTGAAAGAAATCCAGATCAAGTTTTAGTATACAGTCATGATCAAATTACAAAGCTCAAGTACTTCAAAACAAAATATCCTGTTAAATAATAACAATAGAAAGCCAAAAGGTCATGATTCCATCGAGTGAATACATCAACTTAATTTTAATAAAATAAGTTTATGGATGTTATTATATTAAGGGAAACCAAAAACGGACCTGTAAAAGGATTCTAAGGAAGCAATCATAGAAAACAAAAAAGAAAATTAAGTCTCAAATGGAAAGAAGATAATAAATATGAAGTTCCTGCCAAAATCAGTTAAACGTAAAACAATATCACAGTTGTGTTTGTAGGAGCAATCAACAGGTTGAAATAAAGTTAGCAAAGTGATTATTTACTCGTACAAGAGATGGCTTTATATAGTTTAAACTATGTTGCCAGGAAACGTGGGTGCGGGTGTGGGGACGGGGATGGGGACAGGGACGAGGACGGCACTTTTTGAAACAGGGTGCGTGGGTTCGTCGGGGGTACATACTATATATATATAATATTATATATATATAATAATAAAATATATATATATGTGTGTGTGTGTGTGTGTGTGTGTGTGAATTTGTATAAAACAAGAAAAATAAAATATTTTTTATTTAAAAATTAAAGTTTAAACTTCAAAGATTTAAACATGCACATCATCGAACATTCAACATTCACATAATGATATATCATATCAGTCTTGACTCTTCAGATAAATTAAATTGATAATACATTGAAATTTCAAAATTTCAAAATTTCTTAATAGATTAAATTTAAGATAGATTGAAGAGTGCAATGATTATATGAGTTCCCACTGTCACTACTGTTAGAGTCGGTCCTTGCAGCCCTCCGTCAGTGATCATTTTGTCTTTTGCATATTCATGATTAGGTGTCTCGCTTGTTCCACTTCGTTGCATTTCACTAGGATCATGCCATGAACTGACGAGGGGTTCTGTCGTCCTATGTTTCCTCATGTTTATACCTACAGCGCTATTTTAAAAAACTTTTCCTCAAAAAATTATTCATAGTTATTGTCATTATATATATGGTCTTTAAAAATGTCAATAAGTGTCCTAGGTCTTGGTGTCTAGGGTTTTTGAGTCATTTATATACTAGTCATAAAGCCTGCAAGGTGAGGAAAGTCCAGCACTTGTGATTTTTATTTTATTATCATCAGCATTTTAAAAAAAAAATATATTTCTAGTCCAAAACTCTGTTTTGGAACTAGAAATTTGTCATTATCATTTTGTAAAAAATTGTAATTGTTCCGCCATGAAGACATTGTCAAAAGCAGACCCCTGGTCTTTTCTCTAGCCAAGATAGCCATATCCCTGCAAGAAGACAGCAAAATCATTAGTATCAACCTCAAAAAAGCCAAAGGAAGTTTGTATTTGAAAAGCCAAAAGTGAAATTACAAAAAACATTTGTAATATGGGTTTGAAGTTTGATTTGAAATAAAATCTGATTGTGAAGATATTTTTGACATGTATAAAAGCCAAACAAGTTTCATTTGAACCAATTTCATAGCTCCCAAATCGTGTTTGCAAAGTGGAGGGCCGATTTCAGAATTTTGAAGTGCGTGGACAGAGTTTTGGGGCTGCGCGACCCACGTTGAGGGAGAGCGACCCACCTGTGCTGCGCGACCCACGCAGAGTCAGTTCAGCAGTGTAGGTTTGCAGGTGCGCGACCCACCTGGGCTGCGCGACCCACGCAGACACAGGGTTTTGAAATTCAGTTTGCGCGCCCAGTTTGGCTTGGAATCGACTCAAGCTACCTTCAAACAGGTTTCTATCCATTGTCTGATGTTTTTCAACGCATTTGTGGCATCATGGGTGGTTTCCAATATTCAAATGAAGGATTTAAAACCCCACAGTCATAGTATTATTGTTTTCAGGGTTTGAAATGACAATGAATGGTGGAAAGAATGTGTTTGCTATCTTAAGGCAGTGATATGGCCAGCCTTCCATATAACATCAAAATCAATTTGCTCTCATACCCATTATACCACTGCAACCATTGCTATTGTTATACCATGTTTAAACCCTTTGAGTCACATTGCCCAATGTAAAAATATGCTCATGTCTTTGTTTCAAATGGCCCATTGAAACCTTTATGGTCATTACTCATAGACAAACATATTACTATTAATGCCATGCTCTCCTTTGACTAGATGTGTTCAAACTTTTGAAGGTTGCCTGCTCCTATTTGGTCAAAATTTCATTTGCATTCAAAACAGAGATGGCGCCTTTTTCAGTCCATTTAAAGCTGAGATTTTATCCATAATTTGATTCCTTGATAGTGCTTTGACGATGGGAATATTGGTTGAGTGTTAAACATACATCCTAATTTTGCTTTCACTGCATTCATATCAGTGTACACATTGCCAAAAACTTGATCAGAGATATGTCAGAGACAGAGTCAGAATATGAGCCAGGGTCAGGCAGTGATTCGGTGGCTGAAGGTAATGTGCCACGGGGTTCCCGCAGAGAAAATAGAAGTGGTGATCATCGCAGAGAGGAGCCTACTTCTTTGGCTCGGTTGCAGGGTGATCGGGTAAACCTTGCTGGGGTTGATTTCATTGTATCACCTTTGACTATTGCTCAAGCCACTGGCATACCGAACATAGGCGAGGAATGGAGCAAGGGTAAGTAGTTAGAGAAATTTCACTATGAGCCATACATTAAAACTGGATATGTGGCTTGCTTGAGCAGAGTTTTTCCATTCAGATTCTTGAGAGATGAGTATGCACCACTCATGAGGCTCATCATTCAGTATTTTAGTTGTGAGGGCAGGTATGCTCGTCTTTTCTCATATCATGTTCGTTTGCTGATGCACTTCACAAGGGTGCGTATGATGAATATTCTGTATTTCATACACCGCAACATAGAGAGGATGGTTACATTTGTGCAGAAGAAGACGAGCGTAGTGCAGTAGTACAGGAGTATATATCATTTCGCTTTGATCAAAATCTTGGTGTCACATCAGTTGGCAGAGCAGGGCATCACTTGGGAGGATTTCATTTCTAGAGACTTTTTCAGAGTGCCACAACAGCCTCCCGAGGCAGTTCATGATGCAGGAGAGCCCTCACACCAGCCGGACATGCTTGAGGTTGAGCATTTTATCACTCCTTTGGTTCAGATATATCAGCGAGGCCACAGGGCCTTATTTGCAGCGACACGGCGGGTACTATCTCCACGTGAGGTGGAAGGGGTCCTGCCGACTTCATCGACACGGCGAGTATTATCTTCACGTGATGTGGAAAGGGTCTCGCTTTCTTCTCCAGTGCAGGTACAGGTACAAGACAGGGGCAAGAGGCCCATGCATGATGAGGGCCCATCAGGAGGCCGGGACACCGATATGACAATCATTGATGTTGATACGGGCTCTCCTAGCTCGAAGCTGAGGGAAGTCATCCAGGAGAAAAGGGCCGAGAATGACCAGCTGAAAGACCAATTGCAGAAGGCTCAGTGGGTGATTAACTATTTGGAGCAGCGCAACAAACAGCTCTAGGATGAGCTCACATTTTATGAGGTGCGCCAAATCCGTGAGGACAGGCAGTGGAATCGAAAGAGGCCCGGTGACATGACACCAGCTGACAGAGATACTGTACTCACGCGGGTAAATATACATCTGGAGAATCTGTTGGCGAAGGCCAATCAAGACAAAGACTTGCTTCGCCACATGAAAGGCCATTACTGGGCTCGCATGCATGTTTGCAAAGCGAGGATGAGGATCATGAAGAGGAGGTTGCGCAAGGCACTTCGACGGCGGAAAAGGCCTAATCCACTTCGGATTTTGGCCGAGGCTTCATTGACTGGGCAAGAAACATGATGGAGGACCTCCGCTCTGAATTTGGGCAAATTCGGAGAAAATTTTGTCATTTCCAAATTTTTGGTCTAAAACACAGGTTTTGCAGCTACGTGGGTCGCGCGCTCATGCGCTCGCATTTTTTTGAGACACTTGCTGGAGGAGATTTTTACATTTTTGGATTTGTCATGGTTAATTATGCATCCTCTGAAGTCAACTTAGCATTTCAACAAAATCTGGACGGTCAAACAGCTCAAAAACACCATGAAAACCACCTTGCTGCCACCTTTTGCACCAGCAGGAAGTACCTCTGGGAGAATGAGGTTTTGGAGGGTCAAATAAACTCCAAATTCAGAAATTCCACTTGGGTTGGAAAGTAGACATCCGGGGCTTTCCAACGAGCTATCATGAGCTCAATTTGGATGTCGGGAGCTACCTCAAAATCAGCCTGGAACATGAGCGACCCACGCAGTTCAGGAGCGACCCACCTAGAGATTTTTTTTTAGTTTTCAGCTGCCAGCTCAGTATTTCGCCTATTTTGGACCAGTTTTGCCTATGGATAGAATTCTTGGGTTTTTATGATGTAAATTCATGTTTGGCATGTAACTTTGGCTTGTTTTTATCTTTTCTAGAAGATTCACTCTCAAAAGAGTAAAAAATCATGTAATAGATCAGTTTCCACTCTTTTAGAGGCAAGTTGTTAGCTGCCTAGATTGTAGTTCCATGATTAGAATTGGTTGAAACTGATCCCTGAAGAGGGAATTCGACCCCTAGAGGTGGGGAAAGGGTTTAGAGTGATCTATATATTGTAATTTCTGAGGCATTCTACAGGTTGGACTCTTGGGATACTTTGATACTATTGTACATACTTTTCATATTTTGGCTAAGGAAAGATCAGGGGTTTTGCGGCACTTGTTGGGATCCTTGTGGTGTTCTGTTCTTGATGATGTTTCTCCTTTGTTTACTGTAATTTTCTTCATGTTTAATGTATGCCATCGTTTCATTATGCTTCTGAACTAAGTTGAATGAGTGATTAAGGTTGAATCCATTGTTTACGGTGCTTAGCCTTTGAATTCAGTTAGTTCTATATGTTTTCAGCTGTTTGGAGAGGATCCAAGTTCTTCTTTGCCCTCTTCAGCTCCTCGTCGGTCTAATCTATCCATAAATCCAATTTAAAACATCAAGATCATCACCTACCTCGCCCCAGCTTGAACTCTGCAAAGGTCTGACCTTATCCCCGGACCCAAAATTTGTTTTCCCATTACTCCAGCGAAAACCCAAAAAACCAAAAACCAAACATACCTATCTCTTTACTAGCCTAAAATCAGTTCTTAGTGTAAGTCATCTCGCATCTTATTGCTTATTTTCTCGAGATTGACGGAGAGAGCCCTCTCCTGTCCTCGTAGGGCTAGCTACGAGGCTGAGCGTGGTTTGATGTAGCCTTGAGTTTTACTTCATTTCAGCCTGAGGTAGATTTGAGTGCTAACAACTACTAACAGCAATGTATGCCCTAATGATATAGAAAATTATTGCTCAAAACACTACAATCATAGTAAGAATGTCTTTGTCACAACATACCCATCAGAAGATGATACTTGCATCATGGTAATGCCATCCAAGTGAAGCTACTATACAAGTAACAAATGACAACATTCTGAAAACTTCCTTTGCAGGACTTTCCCATGCAGTTAGAATCAACTGAACATGAGCATCTACAATTTCATCAATTTTAAAGACTACAGTGTCAACAATTATTTTCACTTATAACACTTTAGATATAGAAGGAAGATGAATTAAACACACCCCTTTTGCCTTGTTCCCTGTGCATGTATCCAGTAGTCTAATCTCGAATCAACAACCTTGGTATTTGGGTGTATTAATATTGTGCCTTCTTTTCTTTCGGGAATACCTAAGCATATGGGGTATTTGTTGTTAGTAAACATTGTCCGTTCAACTAATATTTTCCATGTTGAACCCACTTTTAGTTGCACCTGTAACTTTGCAACTACACTTACTAGAAATGTGTGCAGTCTTCTAGTTTCCTCGAGATTTTGTATTCTTTCATTCCCTTCTCTGATTTCATGAATTTGTCAAGTTCCTCTTTCATCTTTATTAATGAATTCAAGTTGTTCACTTAATAAGTGGGTGAGGTTGCTGCTTGTTGTGCCGAGGGTGAGGTTGCTGCTTGTTGTGCTGAGGGTGAGTTGCTGTGCGGACATTGTTGTGCGGTGAGGGTGAGTTGTTGTGCGGTGAGGTGAGGTAACGATTGTTGTGGGTTGCGGAGTTCGAGTGGGTAAGTTTTAACACAAAAAAAATCACAATAAGAATAGTTGAGTCATATTTAATTTTAATTTTAATAAAAAAATATTAAATTTTAATTTTAATAGCGATTAGTAATAGTCGAATTTAATAAAATAAAATAAAAATTTAAACAAACTTGCCGCCGAAGAACCCGAAAAGAATCCGTTTTTGGGGTTCTCCGTCCCCAAATCAGCAAAAGAACCCTGATTTTGTGTGGGAAGTCTCGGGTTCTTCCATGAAGAACCGGGTTCTTTAGGGTGCTTCTGAGAAGAACCCGTCAAGCACCCGTTACTTGGGGACGAGAACCCGGTATGGGTTCGGGAACCCTACCCCTGGGTGCAGGAACCCGTGCAATGTAGAGTTTAAAATATCATATAATTTAATAAATTTGACCAAATTTAATATTTTGCAAGCATCAAGAAATCAATCCAAGTTATTCTAACTTCTCTAATGAGTTTTTAGAACTCTTGACATGAATTTTCTTCATTACAATGACAATTTTGTATGGGAGAGGTTGACAACACTATTACAACCAAATTTGAAATTTTTCATGGCAAGATCAAGTTTGCTCAACCACCTAGAGACATGTTCCTTACTTGAAAAGAGAGTTGAGATAAATCACCAGACATACCTCTAGGGGGTCCTGTGTCATGAATCCCATGTGTTAAACATGGTTTCAAGATGACAACATGTTAGACACAAGTTTGGCACATCTCCTATGAACATGACAAGTATCGAACTCATGTCCAACACGTGTCTCAAGTTTAGGAAAAAGCGCTAAAGAATGCAACCTGTGTTCCTTTTTAACTCATTTCACTCAACAAGTTCGAGCATTAAGGCGTTTGAAATTTCGGAGTAAATGGAGTATGTTCAAGCCCTGTATGGTTCAAGATGGATTGGCACGTGGGAGATTGTCTCTATGAGATTTGCAAAATGGAGACAACTTGTACAAAGACTATGTGAGCTCAATTAAGTGTTAGCTTGGCACTCTTTCCTAAGGTGTTGGAGTTCTCTTGAAATCTTGGTGGACATCCTTCATGATGGCAACATTATAAGCCCTATTCACTATTTCCATTCTCTGGGTCCACAAGGCGCTAGCACACCTCCTCCCCTTGTCCACATATTTGGGTTGGGCCTAGAAACGTTTGTTGAGTTTTTAAGTGCAATATAGACTAGCACAATATTTCTGAAATATTGATAATTACTTTTGATGTAGATCTTTTAAATTGTTCCAATATATCATTCAGCTATTATACTTCAGAAATTCAACCATCCAAGAACAATAGAACAGTAGAGATCACAATGCACAAAGAAGAGACAAGATTTACCCTGGGAAAACCAACCAAGGGGAACAATCCAACAACATTTTCAATAGAGAAATTCTTTTGTTCAACAAGAGGCACACCTAGACCTATCGTCAAACTTGGTCAACCCCTCCAAGTCAAGCCTCCCAATATGATCCAAAATTTCGCTTTGTCTATCCTGATTCAGAATTTTGGCCCTCCCACAACTGCCAATTGCCCCAGAATTTCAGCCCCTACAACTGCCTAGAATTTCGGCCCCCTACAATAGAAACTACCTAGAAAATGTGAACTATAGAGGGAGAGAGAGACCCTCCACACGTGCGAGTTAGGAAAGGGAGAAAGAAGATAATTTCATCCTTCTTGTCCTTCTTGTCCTTTGCTTGCTTGCCCAGAAACTTGCTTGAGAGAGACATGTGAATTTCACTTGTGTAGGAGGTCAAGTTACCTTTATATATTATATAGTGATCTGTCTTGGCCGAAAGGGAGTCTCTTTTGTTGGAAAAGTAACTAGGTTCAGTCTTGTTGTAGGGGTCTTTAGACCTATGTATTCATCATATATATTGTACTTGGTAAATGATAGTAATCTTAGGTAAATATGTAAGGTAAAGTAAATAGGTGATTGAGAGCAGGTACAACCGCTACAACCACATACATCATATATAAATATACACTAATATCAATGCAAACTTGGATTGGAATTCCTTTCCCAGTATTCTCTCGTTCTTTGTGTATATGTATATATGTGTGTTCTTGTTGTGCTGTAAAGATGTGGCTTGTTTCAATGCTAGACTCACAACATTTTGGTTTTGTTGTCGTTGGTACATGAGTCTGGGACTGTAATATTATGAAGGCAATGAGAACCTGCAAAGAAAAATTGAAGATGAAATCAAACAAGAAATATGCAAGTATGAAAACATTGGAACTTCAAAATTTTCCAGAAATTCAAGAAATTTTGTGTTGATCTTTGGATGTTGCTCCATTGGAATTGAAGACCTACAAAAGAAGAGCAAGATCGAGAAAATTTAAACAAGAGAAAAGAGAAGAGGAAAATAAAACTTGTCTGATAAGATGTTGTTCAAGAAAAGTTTGTTGTTTGAAAAAGATTTTGTGAATGACAACGCTCATGGAAAAGAACCTGCATGATGTGAGAGAAATTCTGAAAAAAAAAATGAGAAAGATTAATTTGAAAAGAGATTTGCTCGACAAGACATTGCCTGGAACACCAATGCTTCTGGAGATGCTACAATTTATATGACAAACATGTGCAAAAGAAACCGAATAAATGTGGATGGCATTTGGTTGTGGTTTCACATGTGTGTTTTTGAAGAATCAAAGCGCACATTTAATGATATGTCAAGATGCATGTTGAAGTGAAAACGCAAAGCTACTTTTAACATATTCACAACATCCAAGAAAAATCAAAATGTGTTGGATATGTACATGTTCGACTGCATCTAAGAGAAGCCAAGAAAAGTTGCATAGGAAGAAGACTCACTCAAAGTCGACTTACTCAAAGGAAGCCAACATTAATTCTACTTTTGACTTGCTGAATGGTTGAAGTCGACTATCGGAGTCGAGAGCACCTGGTGACTTGCATCAGTGACATACTAACAAGGAGACTGATTGTTCCTTACATATGATGAAGTCAACCTTAGTCGACTTAAATCCTTATGCGGTTCTCACGTGAAGCAGCCAATTTGATTGTTCGTTGATGTCAAATCATTGCATCCATGGGGATGCTAAGTTCCCAAAACTTCAAAATTTCTTAAATATCCACCAAGTACATCAATTCATATCAATATATAAAACGAAGATTTGGATTTGGTCGTTTTCATCCATCGTTGACCGATAGGAAGATTCCCAAATTATTCTGAGGTCGTTCTCTATGGACAGTTTCCTTTGCAACAATAGTTACCATCTGTTCCCTTCCACACGCAGTATATGAATTTAAACTGCATGGTGTTATTCCTTGTCATGCTCAATAAAGGAACTTTTTCCATCGTATATGAAGTTGTGTATTGCAGTTATGCCTTGAAACAAGTATATTGTAATCCAAATGAAGATTGTCAGAATAATCAACAGGCTCTCATCGAAACTCGGGCTGAAACATGGCATATTCGTGCATGTATTTCTAGCATAACCGAAGTAATGAGGATTTAGCGGTAGTTGTGAGTTCTGTACACACTATAGTAAGATCTCAATATTGCATTTCAAAGTGGTTGGAGGAGGCCAGAAAAAATATTTTAAATAGTCGACTTGGTCAATGTTAGACAAACTATTCATGGGACGTAGCTACTAGCGTACTATATTTTAATGGATGCATATAATGTAGACTTTGACAACTGTTGTGTCATAATGGTAGTGTTGTGGAATAAATCGGGTCGATCAAATCATCTAGCGAAGACGACTTGCATTGGAACTATATGCTACAATACTGGAAATGATTTTGTTGCTATTTTGGCCAGAGGTTCGTGTGTGCCTTGTTGTATCCTGGATTTACTCACTATTTATATTTTGTGCTTCTCTTGCATGGTTGTCGTTGACAACTTGATGACAACAGTGGCCATTTACACTGTGAATGTGTTGGTTGAAAAAATGGTGGTCGAATGGATGTTGGACTAGGGGCAAGAAGATCTCTTACATATAAGGCGGCTTTTGTGCCAACTAAGTCAGCCCAAGCATTAAAGAATCAAAAAATGAGTGACAACACATGTAACTTAGGGCTCCTATTTCGCTACAGATTTTACAATAACATCAACAAGAATGATTAATGCAACAACGATGGCCATTAGCAATAAAGCATGGTTATTGCCATTTTATCATTCTTTTTGGCTACTCTACAGATCTATGTGCGCTACTTTCGATGGTGCAGGGGTTCATTCTAACATGACTCAAGTCAAGTTGATTATCATTATATCTGCATCGACCAACTAAGTCAGCTCAAGCATTATAGCATCAAAAAATGAGTGACAACGCATGTAACGTAGGGCTCCTATTTTGCTACAGATTTTACAATAACATCAACAAGAATGATTAATGCAACAACGATGGCCATTAGCAATAAAGCATGATTATCACCATTTTATCATTTTTTTTGGCTACTCTACAGATCTACGTGCACTACTTCTGATGGCGCAGGGTTTCATTCTAACCTGGCTTGAGTCAAGTTGATTATCATTATATCTACATCGACCAACAAATCTATATTTAACGTGATCGATGGAGCAGGAACCCTAACTCATTATGTAAATTCATTCGAGTTGACCCTACTAATTACTATGTAGGGACATGGACTTGTTACTTTTATTAGAGTATTAAAAGCAAGATGTTTATTAACTTTGAGAGAATATTGGTGGAGAGGAGGTCGTCAACATTTGAGAACCCCGTAAGAAAATTGGCACATGCAATTTTGAAGTTTGGAATGATCTATGAGCGAATCGAGGCAACAAAAGATAATGGAATTCGAGAACCAACACATGGAATTTGGAGGTGCAATTTTTTTAAGCTTCAAATGAGTATTTAATGAGAGAATTACAGTCGATTCTTTGAGAACAAAGATCTTTTCATCCCATGTGTTTCAAGTCCACTTCGCCAATGGATCATCATCATGGTCTACTTGGTTGGGGTATTGATTGACTCATATATGCAATATATATCGTCTAGACCGCAAGGATATAATCGACTTGACCAATCAGATGGAAATGCGCGTAAAATTGGAAAAATTGACTACTATGGTTAGATTTTTAGGGTAAAAATAAAGTTGGTTGAATCGAATTTATTGCTCCAGGTTGATTAGCCAATTTCTTTCACTATTTTAGACCAAGTCGATATGAATATAATGGACTTTGCAAGACTTTGTCGGCCTATCCGACACAGAATGAGAATCGAACCGATCAAAAAGTTAATAATATAATTAATAAGGGTTCAAATTTTATAACATTTCCAAATCAAATGTATTGTATTGTAACCAGCTTGTAGTGCCATGCCAAAGAAGACAGTGTTACAGGAAAAATAAATTTTAAAAGTGAGATTCAAGGTTATAGAGTCGATCAAATTTGAGTCTGTAATTAATTTATGAGTCTACAATTAATAACGAGTTTGTTTTAGATGTAGGATTAATAAGTCGAATTATCGACTGAGCCTTTTAGTCAGTCATTAGAGTCAGAAATCAGGGGAAGGATAAATATGAGTCTCTTTGAGGCAATCTTCTGCACCTTGTAATTAAAATCAATGCTTTGTTGATGAGATCAGCTTCTGCTGAGACCAATTGTAAAAGCTCGGATGGCAATAAAGTTTAGAGTATCTTCAACCCAACAACTTCGACCTTCATGCAACAACTTCAATCTTGAAGTAGTTAGCACTTCAACCTTGAAGCAACACTTCGACCTTGATGTCGTAACAGAAATTCAACCTGGATGTCGTACTTCGACCTTGATGCCGTAATAGAACTTCGACCTGGATGTCGTACTTCGACATTGATGTCATAGCCCAAAAAATCACACGTGTGAGAGAGAGAGATAACCCAAAACACTTGATCCTGCAATTCTCTTTCTTCCACTGTGTTGTCGCCCGAATTGAACAGGCACCACGACAACGCTCAGGACGGGTGTTGTCACTTTAATCCCCGCCCACTTTGTTCTAGCTATCGCCCAATAACAGGCTATGGGGGGCAGTCCCTATGGGATGAGATGGAATGAAATAAGTGGGAGACCAACTTGCTTGGGAGACACAGATGAGTGGCCTAGCCACTTGGTTGAATTCAAGCAAGATCACTGATTAGATTAGATTATTTATTATGAGACCCGTGCCTTAATGGAGTCACAAATCCTTGCTTTTAGTAAATTAAGACCAAATGACCAGATGGACACCTGCTGCTTGAGATGACTAACTAACCTATATGAGATGCAAACTTAAGACATAGGTGTAATGCAGTAAACTTGATAAATTTTAATTAAATGCCTAGTCTAAATGTAACCTTTCCCCTAATTGTTTTGAGAAATAGTCCTCAAAGTAAGTTGTGCAATGGAAGCCAACAGAAAGCAGGCAACGGCCTGATTAACAATACCTCCCCCTATGTTCAACCTACACAGTGCCTCTGGCGCTGCAGACACTGTAGCTTTGACGACTGCAAGGTCACTGTGTTAACCACTAGGAGAAGTTTAATCCTTCAAGCTAGATCGGAAAAGGGTTGCCCTATATCTCTATCAACCTAACTTATGCTAGGAGGTAAGTTATTAGTGCAATCTAAATCTAATATGCAAATGCACGAGATTATGAGTGATTGTTAGCTTGAATTAAGATTGGTTAGATTACCTAAGTAGTTATGTGATATTTATCTTAAGAGTACTTAACAATGATGTGATGCAATCTTTTAAACAAGATAAGTGCCAAGAGATACAAGAGAAAATTTCAAGTAACAATTTCTATCCACCAATAATTATTAACACAAGATGTTATGCCAAACAACGAGATCAATATCGGATTTTGAGTGCAAAGATGAAATTAGCCAATTTCATATCTATGACAATGTATATTAGCAGTGACGAATCAGAAAATTCAGACTTAATCAATGTTTTAACAGCAGTGAAGGAATGCCAAATCAAACACCACTTATGTTTGCCCAAGATCACAAAAATATACCAATTGCCAAACAACTTGATTTACTTGGAAAACATGTATGTTATCCTTCTCAAGATATATCTTTCAGCAAAATTTCAGATCTAAAATATTAATTGTAGCAGTAAGTTAACACACAGATCAGCAAACAAATGATATCGGCATCAATGCCTAAAAATTGTAAAAATCACCAAACTTGAGAAAATACAATTTTTAGGGTTTTTTAGGGCTTGACTAAGAAAATTTCAGATCTGATATATTTATTTCAGCAGTGAAACAATGACAAATCAGCAAGATAAAATTGTCAGAAATAGATGCCCAATATTTCCAAAAATGAAAAAAAAATACACTAGAACTTGAAAATTCCAATTTTAGGGCTCTAGGAGAGTTTGATTCAACAATTTTCAGAACTAATAAGTTTATGACAGCAATAAATTGGTGATAGATCAGCAAACTAAAAACACTGAAGAAAATACCCACAATTTCTAAAAATAGTAAGTTTTGTCGAAAAACTGGAAATTCAAACTTTTTGGACATTATTTAGGATGTGCTTCAAAAATGTTTAGATCTGAATTTACAGTGATGCTGAAATTTCCAGCGAGCTAAAATGTCAAATCTATGTCAAATTAGAGATGCTCAAGTGGCCAAAAATTGTGAAAACAAAGATTTTACAATTCTAAACAATTTTGACCACATAGAATTTGATTTTAGGGCCTAATTATTTGTGTTTTTCTTGTTGTAATAAGAATTGTAGAAAATAAGGGTTTAGAGATCAAACCCTAGGCCCAAGGCTTTGAAGGTCCTATTGTCGCACAAAATGTCTAGGCACCACGACAACGGCTCAGATCGGGGGCTGTCACCCTGATCCCCAATCTCTCTATCTAAGTTGTCTCTTTGCAAGCTAAGGGAGGTAGACCCTAATAGAAATGAAGAAAAAGGATTGGTTGAAAACCAACCAACCCAGGAGACACAGCTAAAATACCAAATACTTGATGAGATTAACGAGATTTCACAGATCCAATTATATTAAAACCAGTGCCTTATGGAGTTAAAAGATCCTGTTATGCGATTAAAGCCAAGTAATTGATGTATAACTGCTGCTATGAAAACACAAATGACCACAATGATATTCAGTAGAACGCACCACAACCATGCAAAAATAATCTGAATCCACAGCAATGCTATCATGATACGACTATCAAATTGAAATGCCAGATCATTGCAATATTTCCGAATCTATGATGTTCTAAATGACCCAATCCAGAAATTTAAAAAAAATTCATATACTCAACTTAGGATAAAATTTTAAAAGCTCATTTGACTATAAGAGTAATTTTTTTAGAATCTTTTAGAATTTTTATATTTTTTATTTTTTATCATTTTTTAAACAAAATATATATATACAAATGAAACTGAGATTATAAATTTAAATTTAAATTTAAATCTAAAACTAAAAACAAATTAAAACTAAACTAAACTAACCAAACAAGTAAAATCTAACATATAAAAACTAAGAACTAAGAATTAAAAAAAATAAAACTAAAAGCTAAAAACAAATCGAATTAAAATCTACAAATTAAATCTCAAACCTTTAAAGAACTAACGCTACCCTAAACTAACTAACACTAACAAAATCGAATTTAAATTAAAACCTAAAACTAAACTAAACTAATGTTAATGAACTAAAAAAATTAAAACTAAAAAACTAACGAATTTAAAACTAAAACAAAAAATCGAAAATGAATTAACTAAACCCTCTACACAAAGATGAATCCAATGTGAAAAATTAACGCATAGTTTCGTTTTTCATTTGTGTGCGTTGCTTTGTTTTGCAGGGTGGACGGCGGAAGAAGGAGGCACGACGGCAGAGGAGGATAAGGGCACGATGGCAAAGGAGGGTTATGCAGCGTTGCAGCAGATGGACACGGACAGGTAGGACGCTGACGGCGGAGAAGAAGGAGAGCTCGACGGCAATGGAGGAGCTGTGATGGAGGAGCTGAAGGCTGGACGACAGCAGACAGGAAGTGGTCGACGGCAAACTTGGAGGCTGGACAAAGAAACGAGTTCGAATGAGATGCGGAAAGGAGGTCAGACGGTGATCTACGAAGGAAGGAAAACGGCAGGACGACAGAGAGAAGGGTTGCGGACGGCAGAGAAATGAGGGAGAAGATAGCGTTTTATGCAGCAAACAAAGGCAATGATTACCTCAAACAAACCCAGTACACATCAAAACGTCCAGCAAACTTAAATTCTTTCCGTCACACTCAGATTTTAAATGCACCTTTAATAAAATAACATCCAGATCTGTCAACAGAAGCGATCCTGAGGCCAGATCTTTAAAAAAAAATCTAAAAACCTCCTGCAAACCTACAAAACCAAAACAGATCCAAAACTATGCACAAAAATTATTAAACCCTTACACCCTAGAGCAAATATACAAATTTACAATGCTAATCTACAGATCGGAGGCCCTCATGGCCAAATTTAAACCCATTTCAGCACGATTTAGAAGATAGAAAATTTTAAGAGAGGCACAAACCCTAGAAGACCCTGTAAAAACACAATTTCGTAAGATAGCTTTGAGAATTTAAAAAGAATGGGCTTTTTCAGATTTACGAAATCTGAGAGTCGGCTGGTCCAATTGAAGACTTCCCCAGACACTCAAACCTTAAAAAAAAATCGATTCCCTGCACACTTAGATCTAAACTTTAGATTGATAGAGATTTAAGAAAAGAAACATGAGATCTTTCAAAAAAATAGATAACTAGTATTTCCATTAAATCAAAAAAGTCATTTTATGAACCCAGAAAATTGCACAAGATACCTGTATGCAGATTAATCCATGAAGGCCATCAACCATAAAAATTCCAAACTAAGTAGCACAGTTTAAAAATAAATCACCACATAGATCTGGAAAAGGAACACCAAAGTTTGTAACCCCAAAGTCTTTATGCTTTATTCATCAAAGAAAATTCACAAGAGCTTCAAAGAACAAGTGCACAATCCAAAGATCGGATGATCCAAAGACTAACAAAGACCTCTAATTTATAAGATAAAATCTCCAACGGCTAGTTCGGTTGATCCATGTCAAAATAATCTCGACCGTCGAAAAGATTTGATCATCTTTTAATCTGGACTGTCGAAATTATAAATTTGAAGAAAAACGAATTTATCATTTAATTCCATTTTAATTAACTCAAAAATACTATTTTTGAGTTAATTACCTCAAAATTTTGACTTTGACTTAACCACCTAGGCCCAAGGGTCCAAAATTTCTTGAAATTCTCAATATTCCCTTGGCCTGGGACCTTTAAAAATTCATTTTTTAAGGACCAACGAATTTTTCCTTTGAAGAATTTTAACTCACCTAGGACTTAAAATTAATTAAATTTTTGGCTTAGGATTTTTAATTAATTTGGCCAGAAAATTTAATTAATTGACTGAGAGGGGATTTAATTATTTTTTCCAACCCTTTTTACATAAGATAAATACATTTAGACATGTGAAGGGGGAATACCCATTTGTATAGACCCTCAAATAGGTACCCAGTTCTTCGATTCAAAAACATGATCTAGTAGACCAAGTAGCTTCTAATAAAATAATCTATCCAACTAGCTAGGATTATTCCCAAACTACTTTTACAAAGACTCGATAGAAAACACTAGGACTCACTTAGCATCTTGATGACAAAATCCACCCTAGCTTTGGGGTGAGGCTGGAGGGGAAAACTCTGCCGATAACTTGTGTCGAAAAACACAAGTAAATCAGTGAAACAAAAAACCTCCTAGGATAGAAATCGTCACCAACATACTAGGTTTACCTAGGTTGTTACATACATGACGGTCTTACTTAGATCATTTACATCCTAAACATGCAGAATGGGTTTACATCATTCATAAAACTGTCGACTGATGATGGAATCTGAATGGCGCGAACACGTCGAACATGATGAATCCCATTTAAAAAAAAGGGGGTGTATTGCTATGGGGTCGTTGACAAAGTGTGGTCAACATCTGGCTCTACTTGGGGACACGTTGCTTCATCGGAGGAATGTGAGAATCCAGAATCTGTATCCAAGCAACACACAAATTACATAAGTAGCGTCCATCCAAATATCATCATATAACATTAAGCACATGAAAAATAGAAGCTCTTCTTTCATTTATTATTCTACTTAACATGAAAAGTAAATCTACTCTAACTGCAAAATGAAATGTTGAAATAATAAGGTGTAAGGTTAGAGATACAATACAAAGGATGCCCTGTGGCATCAGATGTGCTCAATATAGTGCATGCTGAGCATTTGCCTGCTTTCATGCAAGTCTGTTGGCTGCTTTTCAGATGTGACATGCCCGATTCTGCATAATGTAGGACTCTGTCTTATCTGAATGTCAAGCTGCTCTCGTCCATCAGACGAATCAAACCGCTTCCTTATTCTTTTGCTTTTTCACTTCAGGCTCTTCTTCGTGGAAGATTGTATTGTTGATGATGTGGAACATTTTGCTTGTGAACTTTCAGACGAAGTAAACAATATATGTGTGACATGCCTCTCTTCATTCAGCATCTACTCTGTCAAGGGTGATGTATTAACCTGATTCCCTTTGGTTTTCCTTTTATCCGGGTCGGCTTCAATCAACCACTTTTCAATCGAAGAAATGGTCTCCTCATAATAGGATGGAGCTTGCTTCGGCAAACTGGGAGGCCTATGATCTGTTGACAATTCTGACTTGGGTTGGACACTCTGTATATGTGATCTTTCCATTTTTTCCAACTTATTCTGAATAACAGTCATTTGATTAGAATGCTTAACCTTTATAGTACTAATTTCCTTCGCATTACTCTTTTCAACAGTGAATAACCTGTGTTGAAGAGACATTTGACCGGTTTCCATGTCCTTTATAATTTTATCATTATCCGCTTCCATGGCCATGAAGCAATTATGAATATAGTTCATTTCTTTCTCATGATTTGCTTCCATGGTGATCAAATGATTTTGCATGGTGGCCATTTGATTAGAGTGACTAAATTCCATGATCGTCATTTCTTCAATATGCTTTTCTTCCATGGCAATCATTTGATTGGAGTGATTGAATTCCATGATCATCATCTTTTTCTCTAAGGCTAACAACTTGTTTTGTATAGCATCAATTTCCCTGGTATGAACAGTTGTTAATCTTGCTTGGTTAAGTTCCATATCCTTAATAAGTTGAGCCTGATTAAGTTCTGTATTCTTGATTATTTGAGCTTGATTCAATTGTATATCCTTAACCATATTAATCAATTCGTTAACAAGATGCTTATCGTTATCAACACTGATTTGACAACTTGTTTCTGCTTCACCACTATCATGGATTTGTGCTATCATGGTACAAGTGGATTCATCCTGAGAACTGTCTGAAAAACTCCTGCTGATAGTTGAGTTCTCTACAAGATCAATTTCATTATTTTGCATAATATTGGGAGCACAAGGCAAGTCATCTTGTTTTATATATTTATCTTTAAAAGCATTGACGATACTTTGCAAAGAATCAATATAATCCCCAGGCCAATTACTCAACCATTTCATAACATCACCATCTAAGGAACAGCCAAAGAGACGTATCTTGATATCTTCTCGATTATATTGTGAATGAAGACAATATTTGTTTATTATATGAGTAACCGTTAAGAGATGCTTTCGAGCAGCGGCTGAATTACCACCCGAGAACACAGGCATTTTTCGAATGGCTTCCTTTGGCATGTCATAAAAAGGATCACCCATGATGACTTACTTAAATGAAAAAACCAAATGGATGTTAGAGAAAGAGATCCTTGTTCAAGAAAAGTCAAGAGATCCACAAGAAGCGAGCTTCTTAGTAGAAATTCTCGTAAGAACTGAAAGAATTGGAGTCACCACTTGAACATGAACCTAATTCTAAAACAGAAGAAATAGTCGAGAGAAACAGATGGATATCAAGGGGGGATTCTTGTCTGGGAGTAAATAGATGAATAAGTGGAGTCGCCACCCAAACAAGAAACCAACCGAAATGTCCAGGTGCTAAAGATACGATGATGAAATGATTAGTGAGATGATAAAATGACGCCAGAAAATGTGATCCCTTGTGACAGGTTGATGAACGGCGAAAAAAGATTAGAAGATTATAAAATGTCGTTAAGACCAAGGACAGAAAAACTCTGTCCCCGGCAACGGCGCCAAAAAATGTTGTCGCACAAAATGTCTAGGCACCGTGACAACGGCTCAGAACGGGGGTTGTCACCCTGATCCCCAATCTCTTTATCTAAGTTGTCTCTTTGCAAGCTAAGGGAGGTAGACCCTAATAGAAATGAAGAAAAAGGATTGGTTGAAAACCAACCAACCCAGAAGAGACAGCAAAAATACCCAATACTTGATGAGATTAACGAGATTTCACAGATCCAATTATATTAAAACCAGTGCCTTATGGAGTTAAAAGATCCCGTTATGTGATTAAAGCCAAGTAATTGATGTATAACTGTTGCTATGAAAACACAAATGATCACAATGATATTCAGTAGAACGCACCACAACCATGCAAAAATAATCTGAATCCACAGCAATGCTATCATGAGACGACTATCAAATTGAAATGCCAGATCATTGCAATATTTCCGAATGTATGATGTTCTAAATGACCCAATCCAGAAATAAATAAAAAATTTATATAGTCAACTTAGGATAAAAATTTAAAAGCTCATTTGACTGTAAGAGAAATTTTTTTAGAATTTTTTAGAATTTTTATATTTTTTATTTTTTATCATTTTTTAAACAAAATACATATATACAAATGAAACTAAGATTATAAATTTAAATTTAAATTTAAATCTAAAACTAAAAACAAATTAAAACAAAACAAAACTAGCCAAACAAGTAAAATCTAACATATAAAAACTAAGAACTAAGAATTAAAAAAATAAAACTAAAAGCTAAAAACAAATCGAATTAAAATCTACAAATTAAATCTAAAACCTTTAAAGAACTAACGCTACCCTAAACTAACTAACACTAACAAAATCAAATTTAAATTAAAACCTAAAAGTAAACTAAACTAATGTTAATGAATAAAAAAATTTAAAACTAAAAAACTAACGAATTTAAAACTAAAATAAAAAATCGAAAATGAATTAACTAAACCCTCTACACAAAGATGAATCCGACGTGAAAAATTAATGCATAGTTTCATTTTTCATTTGTGTGCGTTGCTTTGTTTTGCAAGTTGGACGGCGGAAGGAGGCATGACGGCGAAGGAGGATAAGGGCACGATGGCAAAGGAGGGTTATGCAGCGTTGCAGCAGATGGACGCAGACGGGTAGGACGCTGACGGCGGAGAAGAAAGAGAGCTCGACGACAATGGAGGAGCTGTGATGGAGGAGCTGAAGGATGGACAGCAACAGACAGGAAGTGGTCGACGGCAGACTTGGAGGCTGGACAGAGAAACGAGTTCGAAGGAGATGCGAAAAGGAGGTCGGACGACGGTCTGCCGAGGAAGGAAAACGGCAGGACGGCAGAGAGAAGGGTTGCGAACGGCAAAGGAATGAGGGAGAAGACAGCGTTTTATGCAGCGAACAAAGGCAATTATTACCTCAAACGAACCTAGTACACATCAAAACGTCCAGCGAACTTAAATTCTTTCCGTCACACTCAGATTTTAAATGCACCTTTAATAAAATAACATCCAAATCTGTCAACAGAACCAATCCTGAGGCCGGATCTTTAAAAAAAATTCTGAAAACCTCCTGCAAACCTGCAAAACCAAAACAGATCCAAAACTATGCACAAAAATTATTAAACCCTTACACCCTAGAGAAAATATACAAATTTACAATGCTAATCTACAAATCGGAGGCCCTCATGGCCAGATTTAAACCCATTTCAGCACGATTTAGAAGATAGAAAATTTTTGGAGAGGCATAAGCCCTAGAAGACCCTGTAAAAACACAATTTCGTAAGATAGCTTTGAGAATTTAGAAGGAATGGGCTTTTTCGTATTTACGAAATCTGAGAGTCAGCTGGTCCAACTGAAGACTCCTCAGATGCTCAAACCTTAAAAAAAAATGATTTCCTGCACAATTAGATCTGAACTTTAGATTGATAGAGATTTAAAAAAATAAACATGAGATCCTTCAGAAAAATAGATAATTAATCTTTCTGTTAAATCAAAAATGTCATTTTATGAACCCAGAAAACTGCACAAGATACATGTATGCAGATTAATCCATGAAGGCCATCAACCATAAAAATGCCAAACAAAGTAGCAAAGTTTAAAAATAAATCACCACATAGATCTGGAAAAGGAACACCAAAGTTTGTAACCCCAAAGTCTTTATGCTTTATTCATCAAAGAAAATTCACAAGAGCTTCAAAGAACAAGTGCAGATCCAAAGATCGGATGATCCAAAGACTAACAAAGACCTCTAATTTATAAGATAAAATCTCCAATGGCTAGTTCGGTTGATCCATATCAAAATAATCTCGACCATTGAAAAGATTTGATCATCTTTTAATCTGGACCGTCGAAATTATAAATTTGAGGAAAAACGAATTTATCATTTAATTCCATTTTAATTAACTCAAAAATACTATTTTTGAGTTAATTACCTCAAAATTTTGACTTTAACTTAACCACCTAGGCCCAAGGGTCCAAAATTTCTTGAAACTCTCAATATTCCCTTGGCCTGGGACCTTTAAAAATTCATTTTTTAAGGACCAACGAATTTTGCCCTTGAAGAATTTTAACTCACCTAGAACCTAAAATTAATTAAATTTCTGGCTTAAGATTTTTTAATTAATTTGGCAGAAAAATTAATTAATTAACTAAGGATTTAATTATTTTTTCCAACCCTCTTTACATAAGATAAATACATTTAGACACATGAAGAGGGAATACCCATTCGTATAGACCCTCAAATACGTACCCAATTCTGCGACTCAAACATGATCTAGTAGACCAAGCAGCTTGTAATAAAATAATCTATCCAATTAGCTAGGATTATTCCCAAACTACTTTTACAAAGACTCGATAGAAAACACTAGGACTCACTTAGCATCTTGATGACAAAATCCACCCTAGCTTTGAGGTGAGGCTGGAGGGGAAAACTCTGCCGATAACTTGTGTCGAAAAACACAAGTAAATCAGTGAGACAAAAAAACTCCTAGGATAGAAATCGTCACCAACATACTAGGCTTACCTAGGTTGTTACATACATGACGGTCTTACTTAGATCATTTACATCATAAACATGCAGAATGGGTTTACATCATTCATAAAACTGTCAACTGATGATGGAATCTGAATGGCACGAACACGTCGAACATGATGAATCCCATTTAAAAAAAAGGAGGTGTACTACTATGAGGTCGTTGACAAAGTGTGGTCAACAGGTCCCACTGTTGAAAATCGTTGAAATTTTGGGATAATGTTGCCGCCTGAAAATTATGAATTTAGAGACCTTAACCCTACAAAACTGTCGAATATTTAGCCTTAAAACATCAGATTAGAGTTTCAAGTCAGTTTTGGGGCAAAAGAGGCCAAGAAATGGAGATCAAGGTCACAGGAGCGGAATTTACAAGGATAAAAGGGGCAGGATGATAGATCCAGGGTCAAGAAGGTTGGAAAAGGCCACAAAGAGTCAACGTTGAGAGAGGAGAAGCCTCTAAGGATTGACGTTGGTCAAAAAGGGCTCAAAGAGGAGGACGTTGGGGGGTTGGAGAGGAGGTTGAGGCCTCTAGGCCACATGGCTGGCCTCAAAGAGGCCAAAAAGGTTGCGCAGGAGGAGACAAGGATGATGCTGGGCTGAGGGAGCCGGATCGAGTCCTGGGAAGGCCAAAAACTAAAAACCCTTGTCTCAAAAAAAATTTCTTCTTCCGAATTTGATTTGCCACCAAATCTTCAGTGAATATCCCTACAAAATTATCAAGAGGCTAGATCTTACCCTCCAGGGCCTAGATCTAGCTCTTGCTTCAGTTAATCCCTTGGTCCAACCTGTAAAAATAGAAATAAAAACACCAAAACCCCAATATATACAAAAATAAATCTAAAACCCCAACCCAAGTTAGAAAAATAATTTATAAATTTAAATTTACAAAATATACATGGGTTTTCGAATAGATTTTGAAAAATTAACTTTATGATATTTTTCCTTGAAAGAATGGCTAAAATGCTTCAAAAGAATTGGTGCTCACTATATCCCTAGCGAAGATTCAATCCACCATTGTAACGACCCATTCCCAAGTTATACCCAAAACGATATTAGCGTGTGAACGATATAGGCATTTGATAGCTACACCTGCCTATACCGCCCACATCGCACTAGTACACCCACCTACTAATATCAAGATTACATAGATTGGGAACTTAATATTAAGATTTCAGATCTATATTAAGATCAACTAAGTATAAATTTTATGAAAAGAGGTAATAAAAGAAATGAAATAATAAAGTTAATCCTTAAGTTAAAATGAGTATGCAATATTAAAGATTAATATTAAAATGAACTAAATAAAGCCCCAAGCTCATAAATAAAATAATTATATAATCCCACCTTCATAAATGTATATTCACATCAATTTAATGGACCACCCACCAAATCAAAACATTTAATATGAATATAATGATGGAGAAGGCTCTGGAGGTTAGGAGGCTATGGAGGAAGATTGTTTCGACAGGCCTCATCCCAATATAATGAAAAGGATACCACCATAAATACAGAAAATATCACCATTAATAAGGGGAAGACCTCGGGGAAGTATGAGGCGGTGGAGGGAGCTTATTTAAGGGAGGTGATATGGAGGAGAAAGGGGGATATGTTTTTTTGGAGCAAAGGAAAGGAATTCTGCTGAAGTTAGATTGAATTGTGAGATTAAACTGCCTGGGAGTCTCTGTCCTTCTTGGAAATCTGGGCACGGGGGCAGAGGAGACACCCTCTGGGTCTGGGATTGTTCCCGGATTGGCTGGGAGGACTTGGTTGTTTCGGTGAACTGTTTAACTATCCACAGCATCACGCAGCATCAGCATCACTGGGAGGAGAGCCATCATCAAAATCATTAACTGCGTTCCAGGTATTTCTTTTAGGTATAGAATTGTTTCTCAATTAAATTTCACTGCAAATTTCAATGAAATACCTTACTGCTGATTATATTTTGTCTGCAATTAAATCTCTGTGTGTGGAACCTTACAGTTCATTGAAATATGTTACTGCTGAATATATACTTAGATTAATATATGTCTGAAATTAAATGACTGTGTTTTGGGAACCTTACATTTGGTATCAGAGGGCAACTTTCAAACCCTTTTTCCGGCCTTATAGGCCCATTAAATTTCCTCTGTTTAAACCAGTCTATGGCTGTCCAATTAAATCTGCTTGAATCTTCAGTCTTAGTTATGGAAAGATAGATAGGTTTTAAGTTTAAATTAACCACTGTGTTGTAAACCTCAAACAGCCGCATTCAAACCCAAAATAAGTGTTCGATTACTTGCATGAAGAGATCTGGGTTAATCCTGTAGAGGTAGATTTCAATGTTAACAGCTATGTTCATCGTAAAAGATCGGTTAAACAAATTAAAACGTCAAAATATTCAGAAGTTTTCTGCATAACTACAAGTTGCTGCCTTTAACATTACAGTTATTATCAGTTTAGAAGATTCAAAAAAAAAAAAAATCAACAATGATGATGTCAGTGAGATGCCTAGCTTACTAAATTCACTATGAACCTGGGTTGACATTTGGAATAATAGCTATTTACAGATGAACAATATCCGAACCAAGCAATGGTTCAGAAAATTGTACAATATTTACAAGAAAGAAAGAATATATATTAATTACCTTTGGCATCCAAAGGCAGATAATAGGACTGGTAACTTACATGTATACAGTACAGTGAATTTAGCATCTCCATCTAACTATATACTTCTCTTTCAAAGATTGGCAATCCTTAAAACATCTTAGATGCGGCACCAGAGGGAACCTTACATTTGGTATCATGCAGAAAACAGTTCACCGAAGCAATCTACATGATGACAGATTTCCAAGAACAACTGAGACTCCCTAAGATCCTACGATAGGGTGTTGACCCTGGTCCTACTGGGAGGGGTGGGGGTGTTGCCCACCGTTTATCCTCCAATACCTGGAATCATGGGAGGACTGTGTGAGTCACGCTCCCCTAGACGTGTGATGATGACTGCCAGATGCCTACAAGCATGTCAGGTCGACGTAATCGACTCTGATATCATTGAGGTCTATGAATGGATCAGTAAAACTGATGCCATGGCATATTCCTGTAGAGGATGGATAGGATGGGAGTGGAAGAGATTAGGAAAGATAGGATGATTTTAGAATAGTTTAGAGATTCGGTGAAGATGGGAAGTAACAATTAAATTACGGATACATACTTAATTAAACGAAAATTCAATCTTAAAATACAGGCATTCTACAATCACCCTAATCTCTAAAAACACAATATTGATCTGAGTATATAAAACCATAAACTTCGGGACGAAGTTTTCTGAAGGGAGGAAGTATGTAACGACCCATTCCCAAGTTATACCCAAAACGATATTAGCGTGTGAACGATATAGGCATTTGATAGCTACACCTGCCTATACCGCCCACATTCGCACTAGTACACCCACCTACTAATATCAAGATTACATAGATTGGGAACTTAATATTAAGATTTCAGATCTATATTAAGATCAACTAAGTATAAATTTTATGAAAAGAGGTAATAAAAGAAATGAAATAATAAAGTTAATCCTTAAGTTAAAATGAGTATGCAATATTAAAGATTAATATTAAAGGAACTTAAATAAAGCCCCAAGCTCTATAAATAAAATAATTATATAATCCCACCTTCATAAATGTATATACTATATTCGTACTCACCTTAATGTGGACCACCCACCAAATCAAAACATTTAATATGAACATAATGATGGATAAGGCCTCGAGAGGTTAGAGGCGGTGGAGGAAGATTGTTTAGATTATATTCCCATCCCAATATAATGAAAAGGATGCCACCATAAATACAGAAAATATCACCATTAATAAGGGGAAGACCTCGGGGAAGTATGAGGCGGTGGAGGGAACTTATTTAAGGGAGGTGATATGGAGGAGAAAGGGGGATATGTTTTTTTGGAGCAAAGGAAAGGAATTCTGCTGAAGTTAGATTGAATTGTGAGATTGAACTGCCTGGGAGTCTCTGTCCTTCTTGGAAATCTGGGCACGGGGGCAGAGGAGACATCCTCTGGGTCTGGGATTGTTCCCGGATTGGCTAGGAGGACTTGGTTGTTTCGGTGAACTGTTTAACTATCCACAGCATCACGCAGCATCAGCATCACTGGGAGGAGAGCCATCATCAAAATCATTAACTGCGTTCCAGGTATTTCTTTTAGGTATAGAATTGTTTCTCAATTAAATTTCACTGCAAATTTCAACGAAATACCTTACTACTGATTATATTTTGTCTGCAATTAAATCTCTGTGTGTGGAACCTTACAGTTCATTGAAATATGTTACTGCTGAATATATACTTAGATTAATATATGTCTGAAATTAAATGACTGTGTTTTGGGAACCTTACAACCATATAAAAACTAGAGATCCAAGCAAAGTAACCCTTGCCCACAGTCTGTGAACTTGGAAGCCCATAGTCAATACATACCATAGATCAACGAAACAAGAACACCTCAAATTGCACCCCAAAGTCTTTTATTATGGTAGAAAAATTAGTTCCCAGTAGGACAATAGTTTACAAAATGTCTCAGCGGCAATTCTAGCCAGAGTTCAAGATTTTCCAAATGACTAGAGACTCAAATGACTCTCCAATTTATAGATAAATCCTCCAAGTGGAAAAATAACAGCTAGTTTCTTTGATCCTTGTGAAAATAATCTTGGTCGTTGATAAACACTAAAGATCTTTTAATTTTGGCCCTTGATTTTTTTATTTTTAAGGAAATTCCGAAATTCTCATTTAACTCCACATTAATTAGCTCAAAATTAATTATTTTGAGCTAATTTCCTCAAAATTTTAACTTTGACTTAACCACCAAGGCCCAAGGGTCCAATTTTTCTGAAAATATACAATATTCCCTTGGTGGAGGACCTTTAAAAATTGATTCCTTCAAGACCCACGAAATTTTTCACTAGGAGAATTAATTTTCCTAAGACAAATTAACTTGACTCTAATTAATTAATTTTCTCACTTAGGATTTTATTTTATTTTGCCAAAAAAAATAATTAATTTCCACATAAGGGGATTTAATTATTTTTCCAACCCTCTATTACATAAGATTTTACATTTTTTACTCAAAAAGGGAATACACATTAAACTTAGACCCTCAAGACACATAACCCATCTGCGACACATTATGATCTAATAGACTAATTGATTTGTAATAAAATAATTAAGCCAACTAGCTTAAATTATTCTCAAACCACTTTAACAATAGACTCGACTAAAACAATAGGACTTATCTAAGACATTGGCGATAAATTTCACTCTAGCTTTGGGGGTTTAAGTTGGGGGGAAAACTCCTTTGATTAACCGTGTTTAGAAACACAGGTAATCAGCAAGGTTAAAAAACCTTCTAGGATAAAATTCGTCACCAAAATCATAGACTTACCTAGGTTGTTACATAGACTCAAGGTCATACTAGGATCATTTACATCATATAACTTGCAGAATGGGAGACCATGACACATATACTGTTGATAGGTGATCCTATTGAGAATTTGGAGGGCTGGAGATTAATACAACTTCTCTTTTTGATAATTACTTGTGAACTTATTTGCGTTAGTTATGTCTTCCCTTAGTTAATCCTTCATCAAGTCAATTATCGAAATGCACAAGACACAGAAGTTAGGCTCCTAGAGCCAGGGCAAAAACCTCTCCCTCTTGGAGAGGAAAAACCTGCAAAGAATTCTTCTTATAGATCTTCGAATGACAAGTACCATGACCCAGACTTAGACCCTTAACCTAGATGTGCTTCCAAGACCTTGATTCTGCCTTGTCAACCTTGGATCTTCTCTTCACCAAATTACTTATATCTGCATCAGCACTAGAGACCTTGTATATGCTTGTAGTTGAATTGCTTGAATAGTAGGAAGGTAAATCATCGATTTACCTTCCTTACTATTGTTGTCCTTTCTCCTTATGATTACCACAAATTCCCTCTTCAGATTTAATAGCCCTTGCACTTATCCGCAATATAACTTGTACCCTTGATATATCTCCTTGTATTACTGCTTCAGATCTGCATTTGACACTGTCTCTTATCCACACTTATGTTCTTCTTTTAACTACACTGAACCCTTACTTTGTCCGCACTGAAGTCTTTCCCTTTATCCTCACTATGTCTTAGTATACATCCGCACTATCTCTGATGTAGATTCACATGTATCCGCATTCCTAAACTCAGATAAATCTGCACATCTTCCTGAAGCTTAACTCACAATTATTTCTGAGAAAGTTTTGTATTTTACTGCAATGATATCCACAATTCCCTTACTAAGATTTGTCCGCAGTGTGACCTGTATATGTCCGCACTTACTTCTGCATTATTCGTACTTATTGCTTCCACAAAACAACCAACAAACTACCTCAGGCTTGTCCGCAATATCACAGAGGAATCTGCATTTTGTTTGAGTGTTGTCCACAAGGCTTGTCCGTCCAAATGATCCGCAGACTGGGCTTATATATAGTGAATTGTTCTCACCTTTTAGGCCGACCACCAAATATGATTTAGGCCGACTTCACCATAGCATGTAGGCCGACATGACTTGTAGTTTCTTCCACTTTCCAAGAGGTGTTACTTCAGGAGCGTAGCAAATTGTCTTCACATGATTTCAACATTATATGAGGGTTGTCAAGGTCTTTGGAGCACAAACTAAATCCTTCATGAATATAACACCTAATTGTATTTATTCCTAGAAGACATAAACCTAATAGACATCAAGAAGAAGTCTATCTACATAATAAAATCTTGCTCATGAAACCCATGAGGCAAGTACACCAAAAATACATTTTATTATCATTGACATCTTCTATACATAATTACATAGCCAACATGAAGACCGACATAGTTACACTTTTCAACAGATCCGATCCTTGTTGAAAAATATGGGCACTTCTGCTTCCCTGGAACTTTGACAATTTGAGTGCAACACACTACAACTTTGCACTTTATCACGGCTTCCTCTAAGAGATCGAACTTGCTTGAGTGAAAGAGTGTGTTCCAAATGAATTCGGACTACTCCAATATATAGGCTTTTGGTCAGGTCGAATTGCCCAGTTTGAGGCCAACTTGATCTCCTTGAGGCCGACTTGGTGTGGAGGTGACATTATTCATTTTTGAGTCAAAAATAATTATTTTTACATGATTCAAAAGCCCAAGAAGGGTCTCTTTAAATGTAAAATGACCCTAATGACTCAGAATATATCCTAGAATTCCTCAATGGGGCCTTTGACCTAAACATGATGACCCAAGCATGAAACTCATGCTTTAATAGGTCATAATAATAATAATATTTTTTTTTCTTTTCATTCTTTTCATAAGCACATTTCATGAAGACCAAACTTAGTTACATTTTTCAACACTCCCTCTTAACTAGAAAGGTATTCGTCATATACAAGTACAAGGAAGATCTCGAACTATGTGAACTATGAAGAGTTTAGGCACCGCAATGCCATGGACTAGATTACTGACCAGGGCAATCTATCCAAGTTCTTCCAACAATTTAGGCACTCTCGGTGCCACGAACTAGATTCTTGACCAGGGAAATCCATCTGAGTGGGACTAATATGGACTAAAGCTTTCACCCTCTCTAGGTACCATCAGGCTTGCTTACTAACCATCAACCCAGGGATCTAGGTGCATATCTGAGGTGAGAGCTCTATGACCAATGCCACCCTCCCTACTTCGGGATCCAGACATCAACACATAGATGTTCTCCCAGGCAATGTGTGTCACACACAAAGCCTCAACACTCTCGATTATTCCAATCGGTAGCAACGCCGCCTTGATCAGAGACAACAAATCTTTCCCGATTAAATTGTTTGATAACATATTATCAAACCTCCGAGAGATTTACATGTACAAACATCACCCCAATAAGTGACAAACTTTCAAATGTACATAAGTAAACACAAACCTCTGAGGTCTTTTAGACAACCTGATGTTGCTTCACAACTTTTCACACTAGGACTTAAAGACTTTCAAACAAATCTTGACAGAAGATTCCTCAACCATATAGCTATCTTTCCTACTTCACATGTAGCAACATATTCTACAACCAGATCTTGCTTTCTTTCTTTCAGCAGCACCTCAAAATGCATTCTCCAATTTCGCCTTTCAAGGTATCCATCATGACTATAATATTCCCTCCCTCTCAACTAGGGAAAATTTATTCTATCCAAGCTTCCTCTTAACTTAAGGAGATCAACTTCCTTCTATGACATTGGAGAATCTTTCATGGCTTCCATCCTTCTCATGTTGATTATCAACATTCATATATCTTCCTTCATCACGCTTATCATATCAACTTTACTTACGAGCATCTTCATCATCTTGAAGATTATGTACATGCATAACTTAGATAGCAAGTACAACCAAATCTATAGAAGCATTAAGTTAACCACATCAAAATCATACAATAATGGAAGAATTAGACTTTATACATCAAACTCCTACACTTCTTAAGGTATATAATCAGCAAGAGACTTTACTACTATATTTCAACTTCTTGCCCAGGTTTTGTTACAAACCATAAATCACATCAACATCTCAATCAAGATATTAATCTCATTATATCTAGAGCCACAATATTTCCTTCAGAGATATAACAAACTCTTCCTCAAAGCAACAAGTATAATTCAACAATGCATCTAACAATTTTCAGAATTCATATGTTAGACTTCTACGAGGATTTAACACAAAACCCTAGATTTCATACATCAGCCAACAATCAATCATAGCTCAATTTAAAGTTTCAACAACATGACTAGATTCTACTAGGGTTTGATGTAAACCCTATATTTTCATCTACTAATCCTCAACAATCACAATACCATAAATCCCAAATTGTCATAGCATATACCAAAGATTTGAACTTCTACTAAGGTTTAGCTATGAAACCCTAGAATTCACAAACAATATCATCCTAGATTATCAAACTTCGACTAGGGCTTAATTACAAACCCTGGGACTTATGACCATCAACAATTAGGTCAACACATATATCTAGGATTCCATCATCATGCATAAGCATATCATAACCACATACGTCAGGCAAACCCAATGACACAAACATATTAAAGTCGGGCATATAACAAACTTGATCAGACGAACAAACATATACATAGGAATTCATTCCTAGGTCACAAGGGTCTTGCCCATAAACCCTACCAAACCCTAAAGATCTAAGGTTTCAATATATAACATAGAAAACCCTAATTTATCGCAACCTCAAAGGTTTGAGATTTCAGACATCACCATTCAACCCTAACAAGTTAGGGTTTCCATAACCATACCAAAATCCCAAACATGACATCATCAAAACATCAAACATTTTCTTTAGACTTCATCAATAACAAACTTAGGGAAAATGATTAATTAAAGTGTATTAGTTGAATCAAGTGAGAATATTCTAGATAAAGGCACAGATCAACTCTCAGTTAATCTTAGCCCTTGATTATGAATTAATCTTGGCCATTGATGAGTCTGTGAAAGATTATAAAGGAGAGCTCGATGGGCATTTGGAAAACACATCAAACGGAAAAAGAATCCAAAGATCGATTTCTTCAAGTCTAAGGAAGAATCGAAGTGGTTCTAGATTGCAAAGAGGGGAAGGAGAATTCTGCAGGAGGAAGAGTTATGAAGGCAAGAGAGTACAGGAAGAGAAGGAAGGAGGGAGCCACTAGTAGCTACGTAGTGATAGCCAAGCATCAGTTACATTGGGCCAGCGCAGAGCAACAGAGGGAGTTCAATTTCAATTCGAGAGGAGAAGCTAAGGGTTCATTCAATTTCTGAAGGACGTTTTCTGGAGGAGGAGAACACTCTAGTCTCACCCAGCTATGAGCACTAAGGTAGACATAAGCATCAGTAGCAACAGTAATGCAGTGACAGCGTAGGGGACGCAGTCACTACGCAAAGTTCACACAGAGCCACTCAGAGCAAGTGCAGGTCAGTGTCAAAACTTTGTGGTAGAGTGAGAATTGTCTCACTAGTCTATTCCTACCATATTTCTTCATGTGATTGACAGAGAATCACAATCACACATTTGTACTCAAACTTCTGCATAATAAAGAAACCCTCAGATCTGTTGCACCGGTTTTCCCACATTGGGTTTTTCCAGGGACAATTGTCCAAAAATAATGGTGTCTATGTGTGAATACTTGTGCTATTTCTTTCATATTGATTATGTATTGTTAAGTCTGCAACATATTTTATTTTGATATTTAACATAGTGAAATGTTAAATAATTGTGAATGAATGCAATAGAAGAAATATAATTAGTAGTTGCAGTAGAATTCTATATTATAGAATTTTCACATGGTATCAGAGCAGTCAGATCCAAAGGAAGCAGGGTCAAGGAGCGGACTACGCAAACCAGAAGCTTCAGAAGGGACGCAGCACAGGGAAAAGAAAGCACAGATAAGTATGGTAGACTTAGATGTTTTATCCTCTAGGTTAGAAGAGGATTGTGCATGCTTGTCAAGTTCAGCATCTACAAGAATCTGGTATATTGATAGCTGGGCTTCAGCTCATATGACTGGAGTATGAGAATATTTCTCGACCTATAGGGAGGAGTAGATGAACTTCCAAATCGCTATGGGGAATAGCACGAAATGCACTCCAGTTGGGAGAGGAACCGTAGTGTTTCAGACGGAAGCCGGAACCAACGTCAAAGTCACAGATGTACTACATGTGCCAAGGCTTGGGATGAATTTAATCTCAGTGTCCCAGTTGCAGGACAAAGGGTATGACGTATACTTTATCGGGAACAAGGCATATGTCAAGCACACAAGCTGGAAGCAAACAAAGCAGATCAAAGTTAGGAGCAACAGACTATACAGGTTGCAGCTTGAATCTTCGACGGCACTAATCGGTAGTAATCTTGAAGACAAGAAAGGGTTGAACGAACTTTGGCATAGAAGAATGGGGCACTTGCACCATGGTGCATTGAAGATGCTCAGAGAGACAGTTGTTGGGGTACCTGTTCTCAGCACTGAGCATGATGATGTATGCCGAGGATGTGTACTTGGGAAGTACGCTGAGGCAACCTTTCCCAGAAGCGAAAATCGGGCAGCAAGCATATTAGGATTGATACATTCAGATATCTGTGGACCAATGTCCACTAACGCTCTCATGGGTGGCAAATATTTTGTCACATTCATTGATGATCACTCCGGGAAGACCTGGATTTACTTCCTGAAGACAAAAGATGAAGTCTTTGAAAAGTTCAAAGAATTCAAGGCTCTTGTTGAAAATATGAAGGGGAAGAAAATCAAGACATTGCGTTCAGATATTGGTGGAGAATACACAGACGGAGACTTCACAGATTTCTGCGGAAAGGAGGGCATCAGGAGGGAGTGGATTGCGCCATACAATCACGAACAGAATGGTGCGACAGAACAGAAAAACAGGACAATTGTAAGCACAGCCAAGGCCATGTTATGCGACCTTGGATTGCCCAGATACTTATGTGCAGAAGCCTGCAACACGGCAGTGTACATCCAGAATAGGACTCCTCATAGAGCATTGAGGAAGAAGACAACCTGAAGAAGTTTTCACAGGGAAGAAACTGGAGGTAGGGCACCTTTGGATACTTGGTAGCATGCCATACTGTCATGTACCAAGCGAGAAGAGAAGTAAGCTTGATCAAACTGCAGAAAGGGGGTATCTTGTAGGATACAATGAAACCTCCAAGGCATATAGGATTTATATTCCTAGCAGCAGGAAGGTTGTGATAAGACGCGATGTTAAGTTCATGGAGGATAGAGCTTTTTAGAAATTGTGTGATACGCTGGCAAAGGATCAAACTACAGAAGTTCCCTTGGTCCAAGAGCAGCAGGGGCACAAAGAAGGACAAACAGGAAGACAGACTTTAGTACCCAGTACAGGTACTAACGTTTCCATAGAAGAAGATCCGGAGAATACTCAGTCTGAGGAACAGCCAGATCAGGAGGAAGAGTTGAGAGAGCAGCCTTCCACTAGTGGTCGGATCAGCAGGGAAGCTCAACAAATACTGAGGGACATAGAAAACTTCATTGGGACTCCTAGGAGTGGGAAGAGCCAGCGTAGACAACCTGAAAAGTACCAGGCCTTGGTTGCTCAGGTAGAGGAACCCTCCAGCTTCCAGGAAACTGTTCAGCACTAGGTATGGGTAGATGCCATGATAGAGGAGTATGCTTCTATCATGACAAATGACATCTGGGAAGTTGTGCCCAAACCTCAGAGCAGATCAGTTGTTGGATCACGATGGATCTACAAGATCAAATATGATGCAGATGGTAGCATAGAGAAATATAAGGCTAGGTTCGTGGCAAAAGGGTATGCTCAGAAGGAAGGCATTGACTATGAAGAGACCTTCGCACCAGTTGCCAGATATACCTCCATCTGGACTGTCGTATCCTTAGCAGCACAGATGGGATGGGAGATTCATCAAATGGATGTCAAGACAGCGTTCTTGAATGGAGAGATTGAGGAAGAGGTATATATCGAACAGCCAGAGGGTTTTGAGACTCATGAGAGGAAGTCTCATGTATGCAGATTGAAGAAGGTCCTGTACGGGCTCAAGCAAGCTCCGAGAGCATGGTACGGTCGAATAGATAGCTATTCCCAATCTTTACTATTTACTGGTAGAGGATGAGCCATTAGTATTAGTACTATATGTAGATGATCTATTTCTCACTGGATCATCTAGGCTCATCAATGATTGCAAACAGAATCTAGAGGTTGAATTCGACATGAAGGATTTGGGGTTGATGCATTACTTCCTAGGATTGGAGGTCTCTTAGAAGAATGGAGATATCTTCATGGGACTGGAGAGGTATGCCATGGAAATTTTGAAGAGGTTCAAAATGCAGGATTGGAGGCCCATGGCCACACCTATGATCACCAATTGGGAAAAGATAGATGCATCAGAAGATGCAGAAGTAGACCCCACCTTATACAGACAGATCATTGGGTCATTAATGTATCTGGTTAACACCAAACCAGACATTTGCTCTGTTGTCAACACTCTTAGTCAGTTCATGGTGGAACCCAAAAGAGTGCACTGGGCAGCAGTAAGGCACATCCTAAGGTATGTGCGAGCAACAGTCGGATTTGGTAAAGGTATGGCCGAGGAGAGGATGTCAGACTCAGTGGATTCACAGACGCAGATTGGGCAAGAAGCTCAGTGGACAAGAAAAGTACCTCTGGGTGTTGTCCCAGCGTTGGATTAGGAATGGTGTCCTGGTGCAGCAGGAAACAGAAGTCAGTAGGATTGAGCATAGCTGAAGCAGAGTACATGGCAGCTAGTACAGCTACATGTGAAGCCATCTGCCTTCGGAAACTTCTTGTGAGTCTATTCAAGAGCAGGATGGAGCCGACTAGCGTTTACTGTGACAATCAAAGTTGTATCAAACTCTCTGAAAATCCAGCATTTCATGATCGGTCCAAACTTATTGACACCAAGTGTCATTTTATCAGAGATTGTGTTCAGCATGGGGCAGTACAGTTACAGTACATTCCCACAGGAGAACAGACAACAGATATACTCACTAAAGCTTTGGGGAAGATTAAGTTCACTCAGTTCAGAGAACAATTAGGTATGACTGAAAATCCATTTCAATAGTCGGGTCTTCAGCGTAGTTGATAGATGGAGTTGCAGTATAGTGGCAGTTGGCAACAGCATGCAGGGTCAGCAACAGTTCAGATGCAGTGTTTGAGTAGTGTTGGTGGACAGCAATGTCAGACATCAACAACTCAACAGTAGATGTTACAATATCCAGAGCAGCACATTGTGTTGTATTCTAGAACACTTTCCTCGCTAAGAGGGAGTGTTGATTTATGGTAGCATCAGGTGTGTTCTAGACTTGAGATTTTACATATGGGCTATGACCCTTGTATTCCACAATACCTAGAAAGTGTTTTGGGAGATTCCTCTTAGAAATGATTTAATTAAATTATATAATCTTTTTTGAATGGTTTCCTAAGTCTAAACTTAGGGAAACTGATTAATTAAAGTGTATTAGTTGAATCAAGTGAGAATCTTCTAGATAAAGGCACAGATCAACTCTTAGTTAATCTTAGCCCTTGATTATGAATTAATCTTGGCCATTGATGAGTCAGTGAAAGATTATAAAGGAGAGCTCGATGGGCAATTGGAAAACACATATACGGAATCCAGAGATCGATTTCTTCAAGTCTAAGGAAGAATCGAAGTGGTTCTAGATTGCAGAGAGGGGAAGGAGAATTCTTCAGGAGGAATAGTTTTGAAGGCAAGAGAGTACAGGAAGAGAAGGAAGGAGGGAGCCACTCGCAGTTGCATAGGGATAGCCAAGCATCAATTACACTGGGCCAGCGCAAAGCAACAGAGAGAGTTCGATTTTAGTTGGAGAGGAGCAGCTGAGGGTTCATTCAGTTTCCGGAGGACGTTTTCTGGAGGAGGAGAACACTCTAGTCTCACCCAGCTATGAGCACTGAGGCAGACATAAGCAGCAATAGCAGCAGTAATGCAGTGACAGCGCAGGGGACGCAGTCACTGCGCAGAGTTCACGCAGAGCCACTTAGAGCAAGTGCAGGTCAGTGTCTGAACTTCGTGGCAGAGTGAGAATTGTCTCACTAGTTTGTTCCTGTCAGATTTCTTCATGTGATTGACAGAGAATCACAATCACACATTTGTACTCAAACTTCTGCATAATAAAGAAACCCTCAGATCTGCTACACCAGTTTTCCCAAATTGGGTTTTTTCGGGTACAATTGTCCAAAAATAATGGTGTCTATGTGTGAATACTTGTGCTATTTCTTTCATATTGATTATGTATTGTGAATTCTGCGACGTATTTTATTTTGATATTTAACACAGTGAAATGTTAAATAATTGTGAATGAATGCAATGGAAGAAATATAATCAGTAGCTGCAATAGGATTCTCTATTATAGAATTTTCACACAAAGATTACGGTCTAAGACATACCTTTGTTTCTTAACAAACCTTGTAATTCCAATGCTTTGTCTTGTGAGGCCCTTTTCCATAATCCTTGAGTATTCAGCAAGATTTTCCTAAACAAGGAAAATATAAAAGAAATGTTATTAGCATCTAATACAAACATATCTATCTGAAATTTTCAAGCTGAAATACTGCTGCAGTGATTGATTTATTTCGCCTACTTATTTATGATAATTTATTTACAGATACTTCCAGTAAATAATGAAATAAACAAAACTGCAGTATTCACATAATCATAAGCAGAAAATCAAATAGAACACGTATAACGCAATAGAAATAATCACATGAACACAGTTATTTTTGGACAATTGTCCCCGGAAAAACCCAATGCGGGAAAACCAGTGTAGCAGATGAGGGTTTGTATTATTCTTTAGCAATGGAAATCATTTATAGAAATTTGACAAGCAGATGTCTAGAATACACCTGAGATAATTTTTCTAAACACTTTGGAAGAATTTCTAACACACAGGAGGCACCCTTTCTCCCTTTGCATCACTCTGCATGGTCTTCTGCGCAGTCACTGCGCTGGACTGCGCCACTCTGCCTAGAGGACCAGTGCTGCTGCTCAGAGTTGTCCCCTCTGCGTACTCCTCCTGCCTTCTTCTTCCTCTGCTGACTTCCTCTTCCTCCTTCTGCCTCTGCAACTCCACCTCTACAACCTCTCCCTCTAAAATCGAATTCTATTCCTTCAGAATCGATTTCCTTCGGGTACTGAAGTGTGCCCAGCTTACTTTCCAAATGACCCTCAAGCCTTCTCTTATAATCTTCTTATTCATGAATCAACGGCCCAGATTAGATCTCTAATCAATGGCTGAGATTAAAACATGACTTGATCTTCGTTTTCTAGAAGATTCACACTCTGCTTTATTAATATCCTTTAATTATTTAATTTCCCTAAGTTTAGACTTAGGGATCACTTTGAAATAATTAATTATTTTAATAAAGCATGAACCGAGTGGAATTTCCACAAACGCTTTCTGGGTTCTTTGGAATACTGATGTCCAAGCCTCCTCCCAAAATATGAGACTTGGAACACTTTCCAATGCTACAAAATTAACACTCCCTCTTAGCGAGGAAAGTGTTCAAGCAAAATACCAACTGCATCTCCTCTGACCTGAAGAATCCACTGCATTGTTGATGTCTTGGTTGTTGCCCCTCATCTCTGCGTTGCTGCCCTCTGTACTGTTGCCCGTGACACCATCTCTGCCACTGCCTCATCCGTACTGCAACTCTTTCTGAATCTCAAGTCCACCCATTCCTCTACTGGAATGGGTTCTTGACCATCCCCATATTTTCCCTGAAGTAAGTAAACTTAATCTTACCCAGAGCTTTCGAGAGGATATCTGCCACTTGTTCCCCTGTAGGAATGTAATTCAACTGTACAGCTCCCCATTGGACATAGTCTCTGATGAAGTGGCACCTAATGTCAATGTGCTTCGACCGATCATGAAACACAGGATTCTCAGAGAGCTTGATGCAACTCTGATTATCACACAAAATTCTAGTCGATTCCATCCTCTTCTTGAGCAAGTTCATGAGCAACTTACAAAGCCATATGGCCTCACTTGAAGTTGTGTTAGCTGCCATATATTCAGCCTCGGTTGAGCTCAGTGCCATGGATTTCTGTTTCCTACTACACCAGGAAGTCATTCCTGATCCGATACTGAAACAATACCCACTGGTACTTTTCCAATCTACAGGGCTTCCAGCCCAGTTTGTGTCAATGAACCCACTCAAATGGATTTCATTGCCCTTGGTGTAATTCAACCCAAACTCGATTTTCCCCTTCAAGTATCTGAGAACATGTTTGGCTATTGCCTAGTGAGCCCTCCTTGGTTCTACCATGAATTAACTGAGGGTATTCACGGAATAATCGATGTCTAGTCTAGTGTTGACCAAGTACATCAATGATCCTAAGAGTTGCCTATACAAGGTAGGGTCAGCATCATCATCCTCGGACGTGTCGATCTTCTTCTAGTTTGTGATCATTGGCGTAGCCATGGATCTACAGTCCTCCATCTGAAATCTCTTCAGGATCTCTGTAGTATATCTTCCTTACCCAAGGAAGATTTCTCCCTTCTGCTACCATACCTCCAAACCAAGAAAATAGTGCATCTGCCCTAGATCGTTCATGTCGAATTCTGTAGACAGATTTTCCTTGCAGTCTTTGATGAGCTTAGATGATCCAATCAAGAACAGATCATCTACATATAATACCAGAATTAGCGGCTCATCCCCTACTCTTAGATAGTAGAGGTTGGGATCTACGTCACTCTTGACAAATCCCATCTTCTACAGGTAGCTATCAATTCGCCCATACCATGCTCTAGGGGCTTACTTCAGTTCGTACAAGGCTTTCTTAAGCCTGCACACATGAGTTCTGCTCATGTGTCTCAAAGTCCTCTATTTTTTCTATGTACACTTCCTCTTCTATCACCCCATTCAAGAATGTTGTCTTGACATCCATCTGGTGAATTTCCCATCCCATCTGCGCTGCAAGAGAGATGAAGGATCTGATTGAAGTGTACCGAGCTACAAAGGCGAAGGTTTCTTCATAATCGATCCCTTCCTTCTGTGCATACCCCTTAGCCACAAACCTGGCTTTGAATTTCTCTATATTGTCATCCGCAGCATACTTGATCTTGTAGATCCACCTTGATCTTACAACCGATATATTATAAGGTCTAGGGACTACTTCCCATACATCATTTGTCATGATGGAGTTGTACTCCACCGTAGCGTCTTCCCACACCTGATGTTGAGTTGTCTCTCGATAACTAGAGGGTTCTCGAACCTGTGCTACCAGTGCCTGGTACCTGTCTGGCTGCCTGCGTTCCCTCTTCTCATTTCTAGGGTCTTCAATAAATTCCTCTGCATCCCTCAGAGTCTGTTGGAGTTCTCTACTCGTCCTTCCACTAGTGGTGGGTGGATTCACCTATTCTCCTTCTTGCACTTCCTCGGAAGAACTTTCCTTAGGATCCTTGTGTCGTGGAGAGGCACTAGAGCCATCTTCTGTAGGCCGTTGTAGTTGAACCAGCGGATCCTCCTCAGACTGCGTAGCTATAGACATCTCTTGCGATCTCCTGAAGGCTCTCTCCTTCGTGAATTTCACGTCCCATCTTACTACGATCTTCCTACTCTCGGGAATATAGATGCGATATACCTTCGCATTTTCGCTATATCCCACAAGGTTTCCTTTCTCTGCAGCCTGATCTAACTTATTCCTCCTCTCATCGGGTATATGGCAATATGTTATACTACCAAATATCCTAAACTGGCTCACTTTAGGCTTGGTGCTAGTGAACACACTCTCAGGAGTAACCTTACCTAATGCTCTATGACGCACCCTATTCTGCACATACATAGTTGTATTGCAAGCTACAACCCACAGAAATTTGGGCATGTCTTGATCATACAGCATTGCCCTCGTAGCTTCCACCATGGTCCTATTCTTCCTCTCTACAACTCCATTTTTCTCTGAATTATATGGAGTTGTCCATTCTCTCTTGATGCCTTCCTTTGCGCAGAACCTTGTGAAGTCCTTATCAATATACTCTCCACCATTGTCTGATCGCAATTTCTTGATCCGCTTTCCGATTAGATTTTCTACCAAAGCCTTGATTCTTTGAATCGCTCAAAGACCTCATCTTGGTCTTCAGAAAGTAGATCCATGTCTTTCGAGAATGGTCATCAATAAAGGTGACAAAATACTTTGTACCACTAAGAGCATTCGTGGACATTGGTCCGCAGATGTCTGAGTGTATCAATCCCAACACACTCTTGGCCCTACTGCTGCTTTTTGGAAATGCTGCCTTGGCATACTTCCCTGATACGCACCCCCTGCAGACATCATCTTTCTTGGTGCTAAGTTTTGGAGCTCCCGTGACAGTCTTCTTGAGGATCCTCAAGGCTCCATGATGTAGATGCCCCATTCTTCTGTGACATAATTCATTCAAATATTTTTCATCAGTACTGCCTATCAGTGCCATTAGAGACTCGAGCTGTAACTTATACAGTTTATGGCTCCTTACTCCAATTTGTGCCTTCCTTTTCCAACTAGGGTGTTTGACAGAAACTTTGATGCCAATAAAGTATACATCGTAACCCTTGTTCTGAAGTTGAGACACCGAGAGCAAGTTCATCACCAATCCTGGTACATGCAGTACGTTGGTGGACCGAAGCTTGTTACCAGCTTCTGTTTGAAATATTATGGTTCCTCTTCCAATAGGGGTACACTTGGCCTTGTTTCTCATCGTGATCTGAAAATTTATATGTTCTTCCTGGTAGCTCAAGAAGCATTCTTGAACTACCATCGTGTGAGCAGTGTTGAGATTTTGTGTATTTGGGATAGCATCAGTTGTGCTCTAGCTCCCAAACTTTGTGGGGGGACTAGAGTTCACCTGATCTACAAGACCCAAAAATGGATTTGGGAAATTTCATCTAGTTTAGGAGATATTAAATTAATTAATTATTTTAAGTATATTTCCTAAGTTAAAACTTAGGGAACTTAAATAATTAAAGTGAATTTAACTAAACATGTGATGAAATTGCCTAAGTCACACGGATCAAGCTTTCCTTTAATCTTAGCCATCGATTCAAAATCTGATCATGGTCGTTGATTTGTCAACGAGAAAAGTATAAAGGAAAGGCTTGGGGTCATTTGTAAAGACACATAGAAGCAAAGCACTAAAGCTAAGCTGAGATTCTAGGGCAGGTTTGCTAAGAATACTCAGAAGTGTTTCAGTTGCAGAGAGGGGAATTTAGATCAAGGGGATGATCTGATCTCGGGATCTAGAATACACAAGAGGCAAAGACCAGCTCAAGGACAGTGCAGGGGAAGGCAACAACAGCAGCAACAAGGACAGCGTGATTTTCAGCAGGAAACCCTCAGGGGTTACGCAGAGACCCTTCAGGGGCAGCGTAGTGGCTACGCCACCCAGTCTGGGGTAACGCAATCCCTTCCGAAGCAGCACTGAGGGTTTGGAGGACTTCTAAGGCTGACGCAAAGCCTTTCAGAGGCTTCAGTGGTTGACACAAAACCTTTCAGGGACAGTGCTGGGGTTTGTAGGCCCTAATCTTGGCTGAGTTATGTAAATCTCGTTTGAGGGCATGGATCAGTCATTATTTTGGCCCTAGATCAGCCAGTGAGCTGTAGATCTAGTATTTTCTTTGTCGAGTTTTCTAGATCTGGAACCCAGATTTGTGTATTCAGAAATATTCTTAATAATAAGACCCTCCAGCAGCCAGAGACCGGTTTTCCCACATTGGGTTTTTCCAGGGACTAATTGCTCAGAAATAACTATGTCACTTTGTCAATGTGTGCATGTGCTTATTCTAGATCTGGATTGGTAGAGATCTTTTATGTGTTTTGCTTCAATGTTAATTTGAATTTATTCAGTTAATAACTTATCTAAGTAGGAGGAGCTTAATCGGATTAACAGTAATAATTTCTGCATAAGATATAAGATTCTGAAATTTCTACAAGGTATCAAAGCAATTGTAGACCTAGGAGGGGCACCATCTGAAGAGACTGAAGGTTCTAGCTGCAGAAAGCAGAAGGAAAAGCAACAAAAACTCAAATCTGAAGGGACAACGCAGCTTTTAGGAGCAGATTTATGCAGAGTGAAGGGTGACACTGTCCAACGCTGTGTCCTAGCAAGCCCACGCAATTACTGCGCAGAGGCAACTCAGAAACAGCGTTGGTTTGGTCTGAAGCCAGCCAGTGTGATTCAGATCTGAATCTGTTAGATCCAGAAAAGACTACAGAAAAGCTGCAGAAATTCAGAAGATCTGGTGGGGTTAAAATTCTGAAGTTTTCAGATTTTTAGCCTTAGCACAAATGACAAAGATTGGGAGGAGATCAGCTTCTCAGGAAGTTTCTTGCCAAAGGAAACTTAGAATTTGATTAGAGGATCAAAGAAGAAGTTGAATCATAGTTGATTTGGTAGATTTTCAAGAAGGGAAATTAGTTGTAAGAGGGAGCAAAAGGCACTTGTTTCACCATGGGCCTTAGATCCATTTCTCTAACAAAGAGAAAAGGAAATTCCGACACATTCTGAGCAGATGGCTCCTCATGGACTATGTGATCAGGATAGGCTAGATGGCCTCTCAAAATTTTCGGTTTGGAAGGCAAGGATCCTGATTGTCCTTGAGGCGTACAATCTAAAAGACCATGCAGAGCAGACTCTGGCTACACCGACAGATGCAGATCTCTTTCAGAAGCATAAGGAAGTTGTTGGGCATGCCAAGCGACTGATTATGGATAGTATCAAGGACCATATTGTACCACACATAGCTGAGAAGAAGACAGCTAACGAGATGTGGAAGGCCTTGACTTCCCTATATGAGGGAAAGTCTGTCCAAAGAAAAATGTTGTTGGAGACCCAAATGAGGTCATTCATGATGACCAAGGGAGAAGACATGGAAAAATTCCTCTTCAGACTGCAGTCAATCAGAGATCAGCTGACTGCAAAAGGTGCAACGATGGATGATGTTGTGATAATCAGGACTGCCCTCAATGCAGTCACAGATGAGTGGGAAACCTTTGTCCAAAGTATCTTGGGCAGAGCGGACCTCCCAGATTGGGACAGCTTATGGTTAATTCTGCGTCAAGAAGAACTCCGCAGGTTCACCAAGAGGCAGCACAGCCCAGAATTGAGCAAAGTGAAGAAGGAAGAAGAGGAAGACGCAGCCTTGGCATCAAAGAAGCAACCAAAGAAGAAGAAAGATCTTTCAAAGATCAAGTGTTTCTAGTGTGGTGAAATGGGACATTTTGCCAGCCATTGTCCGGAGAAGAAAAGGGACAAGGAAGCATCTTCTTCCAAAGCAGCTGTGCCAGATGATGGGTCAAGAGATGATGCAACCATAAGTGCTCATGAACCATGGAGGTGGGGTGACATGGACACATAGAGGAGCTACATGGAAGTAAGGCAGGTTCCTTGAGCAGCTCATCTCTTGGATCGCATGCGAGCTACGGCAGCTTTAAGACAGTAGCGAGACAAGTGGAGCAGTGGGTGCATAGATCACAGATGAGGCAGAAGCAGAGGCAGATCTGAAGGCTAGGAGGAGCAACAAAGAGCAAAGCAGCAGCAGCGTAGAAGCAGTAGCAGTGCCGAGGCTGATGTGACTTCAGCAGCGCAGAGTAGTGTTACTTACGCAATGCAGAGCTGCAGCAATGCAAAAGGCTTCAAAGGGACAGCGCAGTGCAGCAACAGCATGATAGATTTCAGCACAAGGGGCTGATGTGACTTCAGTAGTGCAGAGGAAGTTTGATTACGCGGGCAGAGCTATAGTTGTGCATCGTTCTTTAGATGCCAGCACAGATCTGTAGCCTATGGAGCTTCAGTGATGACGATGTAGCCCATCAAACTTGTTTGTCAAAGATTGGGCAGGAGATTCAGTTGGTTCTCTCAACAACTGAAGTTGCAGTGCAGCAAATCAGCAGTGGCAGTGCTAAGAGCAGCACAGATGCAGCAAATTGAGAGGGAGTTACAGTACAGAGGTTGCAGTGGCAGTGGCAGAGTCATGGGAAGCAGTACAGAATGGCAGCAGCAGTGCAGAGTTGAGTAGCAGAAGGCCAAGCTTCAGCAGCACAGAACCAGTGCCCAAAATCATGTAATGCATAAGTGTGATGTATTTCTAGAGCACACCCTTGATGCTAAGAGGGAGTGTTGAGATTTTGTGTATTTGGGGTAGCATCAGTTGTGCTCTAGCTCCCAAACTTTGTGGGGGGGCTAGAGTTCACTTGATCTACAAGACCCAGAAATGGATTTGGGAATTTCATCTGGTTTAGGAGATATTAAATTAATTAATTATTTTAAGTATATTCCTAAGTTAAAACTTAGGGAACTTAAATAATTAAAGTGAATTTAATTAAACATGTGATGAAATTGTCTTAAGTCACACGGATCAAGCTTTCTTTTAATCTTAGCCATTGATTCAAGATCTGATCATGGTCATTGATTTGTCAATGAGAAAAGTATAAAGGAAAGGCTTGGGGTCATTTGTAAAGACACACAAAGGCAGAGCACTGAACCTAAGCTGAGATTCTAGGGTGGGTTTGCTAAGAATACTCAAAAGTGTTTCAGCTGCAGAGAGGGGAATTTAGACTAAGGGGATGATTTGATCTCGAGGTCTAGAATACACAAGAGGCAGATATCAGCTCAAGGACAGCGCAGAGGAAGGCAGCAGCAGCAAGGACAGCGCAATCTCTCCAAGGACAACGTGATTTTCAGCAGGAAACCCTCAGGGGTTACGCAGAGACCCTTCAAGGGCAGCGTAGTGACTGTGTCACCCAGTCTGGGGTAACGCAGTCCCTTCCAGAGCAACGCTGAGGGTTTGGAGGACTTCCAAGGCTAATGCAGAGCCATTAAGAGGCTTCAGAGGCTGACGCAGAACCTTTCAGGGACAACGCTGGGGTTTCTAGGCCCTAATCTTGGCTGAGTTCCGTAAATCACATTTGAGGGTGTGGATCAGTCATTATTTTGGCCCTAGATCAGCCAGTGAGCTCTAGATCTAGTATTTTCTCTGTCGAGTTGTCCAAATCTGGAACCCAGATTTGTGTATTCAGAAATATTCTTAATAATAAGACACTCCAGCAGCCAGAGACCGGTTTTCCCACGTTGGGTTTTTCTGGGGACTATTTTTCCAGAAATAACTGTGGCACTTTGTCAATGTGTGCATGTGCTTATTCTAGATCTGAATTGGTAGAGATCTGTTATGTGTTTTGCTTCGATGTTAACTTGAATTTATTCAGTTAATAACTTATCTAAGTAGGAGGAGCTTAACCAGATTAACATTAATAATTTCTGCATCAGCTATACGATTCAGAAATTTCTACAAGCAGATGCTCCACTGTCAATATACCAGACCCCTGGAGAGGCCATGCTTGACACACAAGAAAAATCCTCTTCTAGTCTGGACACCAGAACTGAAATGTCATGATCCCTCTGTTCCTCCATGCGTTCTTGAGGATTGCGTGAACCCTTCCGAGTTGATGTTGCATCGTAGTCGGACCTTTGTTCCATTCCAAAACCGACTCTTTTGTTTCTCGTCTTTTGCTCTGATATCATGTGAAATTTTCAAGCTGAAATACTACTGCAGTGATTGATTTATTTCGCCTACTTATTTATGATAAGTTATTTACAGATACTTCCAGTAAATTCTGAAATAAACACAACTGCACTATTCACTTAATCATAAGTAGAAAATCAAATAACACAAATTTTTTTGGACAATTGTCCCCGAAAAAACCCAATGCGGGAAAACCAGTGCAGCAAATGAGGGTTTGTATTATTCTTCAGCAGTGGAAATCGTTTACAGAAATTTGACAAGCAAATGTCTAGAATACACCTGAGATAATTTTTTTGAACCCTTCGGAAGAATTTCTGACACCCTCTGCGTCACTCTGCGTGGTCTTCTACACAGTCACTGCGCTAGGATGCGTCACTCTGTGTGGAGGACCAGTGCTGCTGCTGCTCAGCATTGTCCCTTCTGCGTCCTCCTCTTGCCTTCTTCTTCCTCTGTTGACTTCCCCTTCCTCCTTCTACCTCTGCAACTACGCCTCTACAGGCTCTCCCTCTGAAATCGAATTCTATTCCTTCAGAATCGATTTCCTTCGTATACTGAGTGTGTGCCCGACTTACTTGCCAAATGACCCTCAAGCCTTCTCTTATAATCTTTTCGTTAATGAATCCACTGCCCAGATTAGATCTCTAATCAATGGCTGAGATTAAAACATCACTTGATCTTCGTTTTCTAGAATATTCACTCTTCTTTACTAATACCCTTTAATTATTTAATTTCCCCAAGTTTAGAATTAGGGATCACTTTAAAATAATTAATTATTTTAAATAAGCATGAACCGAGTGGAATTTTCACAAACGGTTTATGGGTTCTCTGGAATACTGATGTCCAAGCCTCCTCCCAAAATATGAGACTTGGAACACTTTCCAAAGCTACAAAAACAACAATCTAGATAATAGAGGCAAACCAAATATAAAAGATAATACAACGAGTAAGATAGTTATCTTTGGAAAGTGGTAAGGGCTCCCTCTCAACCTAATCTCGAGAGATACCTATAACTAGAGTTCCTAAGAGTCCCTAGCAAATAGGTTTATGACTTCGGATCCTTCCATCCTGTTCTTTTAGATCTCTTGAAGTCTCCTTTCTTGTGATGAGCGGAGAAAGCACTTCATTCTCTTTGTTGGTTATAAATGAAATTCTCACTTCTTCTTGACTGCATGTATTCCATAGTTCCTCAAATGTAGGAGTTTTTCTCCAACTGTTGATTCCTTTATACCATCTACCATTAGGCTCATAGCCAATATTTCCAATTCTCTAAGCATCACTTGATCCCTCTGTAGGCTTCTTTACTTGTCCTTTGATAAGATCCAAGACTTTGTTCTTTTCAAGAATGACATCAATTCTCTTCTTCCATGACCTATAATTTGATGCTCCTAATTTGTTCTCTCCCTTTATTGTGTTAGACATTGTCCTTGAAGGCAGTAAGCTTATTTCCTTATAAGATCTCCTTCTATGATCCCTTAATCAACTTATTGAGATTCCTTTCTTCCAATAGATCCTTAAACTGCTTTTTTCCTCCTTCTTCACCTTAGCTCTGATACCATGTTAGAAAATCGGAAAGGAAAAAAGATTTTCTTATACTTGCTAATTACTTCTGATATTCGTGTGTTCTTATTAACTTTCATATATTCTTCTTTTATCTTAGTTCATCAAGTAATTACCAAAACAATAGCATGAAGATCAAGGACATCATACATAGGCGGACAGCCAGAGAAAAACCCCAATCTTGGGGAAAACCCAGTCAACAACTCTTCCTTCAATAGTTTTCCTAATATAATCGAAGACGCTTGACTTGGACACAGACTTCCTCCACACCAAGTCAACCCTTTCCTTATGTAGATGATCACTTTCCAGTATTGTCTTTGACCTTGATGCAGCAGCAGTAGCAGCACTTCGATGCAGAGTATATTCGACCCAACAACTTCAACCTTGATGCAATAACTTCAATCTTGAAGCACTTAGCACTTTGACCTTGAAGCAACACATTGACCTTGATGTCGTACTTCGACCTTGATGTTGTAACAAAACATCGACCTGGATGTCGTACTTCGACCTTGATGTCGTAACAGAACTTCGACCTGGATGTCGTACTTCGACCTTGATGTTGTAGCCCAGAAAATCACACATGTGAGAGAGAGAAAGAGAACCCAAAACCTTTGATCCTGCGATTCTCTTTCTTCCACTGCAACTTCACACTTTATCACGGCTTCCTCTAGGAGATCGAACTTGTGTGAGTGTGAGAGAGTGTGTTCCACATGAATTTGAACTACTCCAATATATAGGCTTTTGGTGAGGTCAAATTGCCCAATTTGAGGCCGACTTGATCTCCTTGAGGCTGACTTGGAGTGGAGGTGACATAATTCATTTTTGACTCAAAAATAATTATTTTTACATGATTCAAAAGCCCAAGAAGAGTCTCTTTAAATATACAATGACTTTAATGACTCTGAATAAATCCTAGAACTCTTCAATGGGGACTTTGACCTAAAACATGATGACCCAAGCATGAAACTCATGCTTTAATAAGTCATAATAAAAATAATAATTTTTTCTTTTCATTCTTTTCATAAGTACATTTCATGAAGACTGAACCTAGTTACTATTATTTTTTGTAGCATCAGATTTGTTCTAGCTACGAAATTTTGTGGAGAGACTAGAATACATGAGTTCTCTAAAACCCAGAAATCGTTTCTGGAAATTCCACCTAGAAGTGTCTCAATTAGATTATTAACCAATTTTTAAATATTTCCTAAGTCTAAACTTAGGGAATATGGTTAATTAATCAGTATTAATTGAGATAAGGTGAGAATCATCTAGAAACTCACACGGAACGACAAGGCATTAATCTGAGCCATCGATTATGTTTTAGTCTTGGTCGTTGGTGCTCCAACAGAGGATTATAAGAAGAAGTCGATGGGTAGATGGAGAACACATCAATGCAGTTACTCAGTTGCCCAGGCAGTTCGATTTTCTCAGTGGTTGTGGTTCAGCAAAGGAGATAGAGCCAGAGGATGAGTAGCGAGTGAGAGAGGGAGCAGCACAAGTCCAGAAGGAAGATTTCCGGATTCTAGAAGAGGCAGAGTGATGAAGAGCGAAGTCCACACGATCTCTGCGCAGTCACTGCGCAGAGGGTGACACAGAGGGTCCAGCGTGAAGGCAAAGGGTCCATCTCGAGGGCAGAAAGTTGTTGTGGAGTGTGAGAAAATTCTCAAAAAATTTCTGTCAGTATTTTCTTCAGTCTAGATTGTCAGTAGGGCATCTAAAATTCTTGTACTCAGATTTGTTACTGAAGATTAATAAGAAAACCCTCATCCGTTGCACCGGTTTCCCCGAGTTGGGTTTTTCCTGGGACAATTGTCCAAAAATAATTGTGTTAATATTCTTGTGTATGTGTGCTAGAATTTCTCTATTTCCAGTATTTTATTTTCCACAATAATTATATTGTGAAAATTGCAGTTGTAAATTTATTCGTTGTTTCTCGTAGCAGATAAACAGCAAAATTAAATTTACAATTAAAAGAATATTTTTCAGTTGCTACAATAGATGAAATTTTCACATGGTGTCAGAGTAGATATGATCAACCAGAGAGCTCAGTATCAAAGATAGAAGGAGTTTCGTTGTTCAATGTGAGTAGCAGACCGAAACCCCAGAGGGCAGCGCTGTCACCTTGTAGGAAAACCAAGTTACTTGAGGAGAATCGTTTTTATTGAGAGAGCGACAAAAAAAATCGATTTCTTCAAATTGAATAACTCCAGAGGCAGAGGGAGCAGCCCCGTATTTTTTGCAGAGCAGATCTCTAGTTGGACGCAGTAGTTTGGCAACAATTTGCTAGAGCAGAATCAACGTTAGGAGGAAAGAGAAATAGCACACAAATTCTTTAGCATGACCATGGACAAAATTAACAGTCAGGAAGCTTCAGATTTGTCTTCCAACTTGGAGGACAAATTTGCTTGCTTATCAGGATCAGCTTCACCTAGTGTTTGGTATATAGATAGTGGAGCATTAGCTCATATGACAGGAGTTAGAGAATATTTCTCTAGCTACAAGGAGGAGGAGATGGACTTCCAGATTACTATGGGCAACAGAACAAAAGATACTCCAGTAGGGAGAGGCACCATTGATTTTCAGAGGGAGTCAGGAGCCAGCACCAGCGCTACAAATGTATTGCATGTGCCAGGATTGCATATCAACCTGATTTCAGTGTCCCAGTTGCAGGATAAGGGTTCGATGTCCACTTCGTGGGGAAGAAATTGTATGTCAAACACTCAAGCTGGAAGAAGGCGAAACAAATTGGAGCTCGAAGCAACGGGCTATACAGGTTGCAGCTCGACTCTCCAATGGCACTGATAGGCAGTGATGGTAGCAGTGGGAAGGCGCTGAACAAGTTATGGCATAGGAGAATGGGATATCTACACCATGGAGCACTCAAGATGCTCAGAGAAACTGTAACAGGGGTTTCAGTTCTCAATACAGAGCACGACGATGTATGCAGAGGATGCGCACTTGGTAAGTACACGAAGGTAGCATTCCCTAGAAGTGAGAATAGAGCAGATGGCATGTTAGGACTTGTACATTCAAATATTTGTGGTTCAATGTCCACTAGATCTCTTAGTGGTGGTGAATACTTCGTCGCCTTTATTGATGACCATTCCAGAAAGACCTAGATCTATTTCATAAATACCAACGATGAGGTCTTTGATCGGTTCAAAGAGTTTAAAGCTCTAGTAGAGAATGCAACAGGGAGGAAGATCAAGGTACTTCACTCAGATAATGTTGGAGAATACATTGATAAAAACTTCACATATTTTTGCGCAAAAGAAGGCATCAAAAGGGAATGGACAACTCCATAAAACCCTCAGCAGAATGGGGTAGCAGAGCGTAAAAACATAACTATAGTTGGGGCTGCAAAGGCCATGTTGTATGATCAAGATTTTCCCAGTTTTTTATGGGCAGAGGCATGCAACACGGCAGTGTATATTCAGAACAAAATTCCTCATGGAGCATTGGGGAAGAAAACACCAGAAGGAGTCTTCATAGGGAAGAAACTTGAAGTGAGTCACCTGAGGATTTTTGGGAGTGTGGCTTACTGCCACATGCCAGATGAAAAGCGTAACAAATTGGATTAGACTGCAGAGAAGGGGTTTCCCGTCGGGTACAGCGAGACCTCAAAGGCATATAGGATCTACACTCCTAGCAATAGGAAGATTGTAGTGAAACGAGACGTAGAGTTCATGGAGGACTGAGGTTTTAGGAGATCTCGAGAGATGCCTGAAGGAGATCAGAATCAGTCAGTAGAAGTTCTGTTAGTCCAACAGCAGGGGCAACCGGTGGGACCAGCAGGAGGACAGTCACAGGGATCGAGTACAGTGACTAGTACTAGTATTTCCTCAAGGATAGGAGATCCGAGGATTTCTTAGCAGACAGAGCAGCAGGGACATCAGGAGGAGTTGGTTGAACCTCCCACCACTAGTGGAAGTGCCAGCAAAGAAGTTCATCAGACATTGAGAGATACAGAGGAGTTTATCGGAACTCCTAGGACGGACAAAAGACAACGCAAACAACCTGACATATATCAAGCTTTTTGTAGCTCAAGTTGCAGAACCTTCCAGCTTTCAGGAAGCCACACAACATCAGGTGTGGGTGGATGCCATGGTAGAAGAGTATAGTTCTATCATGACAAATGATGTGTGGAAGGTAGTGCCGAGACCGGAAGACAGATCAATTTTAGGTTCTAGATTGATCTACAAGATCAAGTACGCTGCAGATGGCAGTGTAGAGAAGTACAAGGCTAGGTTCATGGCAAAGGGGTATGCACAAAAAGAAGGAATAGATTACGAGGAGACCTTCACCCCAGTTTCCAAGTACACATCTATCATATCGGTTATTTCCCTAGCAGCTCATATGGGATGGTAGATTCACCAGATGGATGTCAAGACAACATTCTTGAACAGGGTGATGTAAAAAGAAGTGTACATAGAACAGCCAGAGGGCTTCGAAACTCATGAGAGGCGCATTCATGTGTGCAGACTGAAGAAAGCTCTATACGGCCTCAAGCAAGCTCCCAGGGCTTGGTATGGACGGATTGACAGTTACTTGCAGCAGTTGGGATTCGTCAAGAGTAATGCAGATCCCAACCTTTACTATTTAATGGTAGAAGCATTCTAGCTTTATATGTGGATGACCTCTTTTTGACAGGATCATCAAGGCTCATAGAAGACTGCAAAAGGAACCTGGCAGCAGAATTCGACATGAAGGATCTAGGGTTGATGCACTAATTTCTAGGATTGGAAGTGTGGCAAAAGAATGGGAGATCTTCCTTAGACAAGAAAGATACGCTACAGATATTCTGAATGTTGATTTGTGGTAGCATCGGATGTGATCTAAGTATCAAAATTTGCAAGGAGGCTTAGACACCATGTATTCCAGAGAACCCAGAAATCGTTTTGGGCAATTCCACCCAGATTGTATTTTATTAAGAGAATTAATTATTTTAAAAGGACCCTATGTCTAAACTTAGGAAAATAAAATAATTAAAGTGAATTAATAGAATATGGGTGTGAATGTTCTATAAAAGGCGGATCAAGTCAAAAGTTAATCTTAGCCGTTGATTAGAGATTTAATCTCGGTCGTTGAAGTTTCAACGAAAACATTATAAAAAGGGCTTGAACGATCATTTGAAAAACACACACAGTAACAATCAAGAGATCGAATTTCTGAAGTGAGCAGTGCTTAGAGGAAATATTGATCAAGAGATTCTTTGCAGAGAGGGGCAGAGATAGTATCCGAAGACAAATCTTTCTCGGTCAGAGAGAGATCCAACAAAGTTAGCGCAGAGCCAGAGAGACTGACACAGAGGTTGCGCAAAGGCCAAGAGGGAAGCAAAAATTTGCTATAGGAACCGATTCCAGAAGCCGGAAGCCAGGGTGTGTGACCAGGAGGCAGAAATCAAAGTTCCTAGGCAGCAAATCAATCCACAGAAGGGGCGACATTGTACACAGGAGGGTTGATGTTGGGACTGCACAGAAACTGTGGAAAGGTAGCGCAGAGGCTGTCAAGGGCAGCTGATTCAGTGGTTGGATTAGCCGGGATTTCCTATGATAGTGTGAGGTAACCTCACTAATCTCTCCGTCAGTGATATTCTCTATAACTGGATTGCCTAGAAAGGCATCCAGAGATTGTATTCAGAAATTACTACTACATAATAATAAAACCCTCAGCTGCTGCATCGGTTTTCCCGCATTGGGTTTTTCAGGGGGCATTAGTCCAAAAATAATTGTGTCAGATGTGTCTATCATTTACTCTTGTTCAGTTTTTGTTTCCGCACTTGTATTTTTCCACAGTTTATTTAATGAAGGTTGCAGTGTGTTTAATTCGATGTTGTCATACCAATAAACTGAATAATTAATTTATCAATTAGAAGAATTAATACCATTTGTTGCAATAGGATTCCAGAATTGAGGAATTTTCACATGGTATCAGAGCTTGTATAGCTGAGTGCAGGAGGAACAGAAGAACAGATCCGTAGATCCAGCGTTGGTGATGTCGGGATCAAGAGTTGCGTAAGCAATAGATCGATCTCCGGAGTGACTACGCAATCCAAGCTAGGAGGGCTAGTCCTTGCAAGGAAATCTCTCTCTGAGTGAGTCGACAGAGAGGTACGATTTTCTACTTTGCAGGGGCAGACGGAGCAGCGTAGCAGATCAGCAGCTGGAGCGACACAGTTTTCTGCGCAGCAGTGATTGTGGGTGCAGAAGCGTCAGGAAGAGAGATCTAGAGACAATTTTGAGGGAATTTTCTTCCTCAGGGATTTCCTAGCCGAGGAATTCTAACTTTCGAGACCTGAGCGGCAGTATTGGGTGGCAGATCTACCGTCTCCAACAAGGAGTGCATAGGCCAGGCCAGAGTTGTGTAGAGGAGAGAGAGGGAGCCAGTTCGACACTCTTTTACAGTCGGCAGAGATGGCAGCAAGTGGACTTAGAGATCAAAATCGATGGAGCCTCCAACTATGTGATCTGGTGGGCAAGGATCAAATGCCTGTTGGAGGAGCATTATCTCAAACTCTTCATCGAAGGTGTGGTGGTTGTTCCAGTAGATGCATATCCTCTAACGGAATACAATAAGAATATGGCTAAGGCAAAGTGCCTGGTCCTAGACGATGTGAGGCATCAGTCGTGTGTCACATAGCTAGCAAAGCAACAACTAGAGAAATGTGGCAGACCTTGGCGAAGTTATATCAAGGATCTTCCAAGGAGTGAAAGATGTATCTAGAGGAAAAGATGCGGACTACTAGGATGAAGAAAGGTGAGTGCATTGATCTGTTCCTGTCTAGACTTCAGGAGAACCGAGATCAGCTGGCAATTGTGGGATCAACTCCTCAGGCCACATATATGGTCAGATTGGCCCTCAACTTAGTGTTCGAAGACTATTAGGTCTTTGTCCAAAGCATCTTGGGCAGAGAGAATTTGTCGGACTGGGAGTCAATGTGGACTACTCTTCAGCAAGAAGAGATGAGGAGGGACTTACTCAAGTGTCAACTTGAAGGCAGCAGCAGCAGTGGGAAGAAGTCGAAGGAGGAGGAGGATAATGTGGCCCTTGCATCAAAGGGGCAGTAGGAGCAACACAGGAAGAAGAAGGACCTTTCCAAGATCAAATGCTTCCAGTGTGGCAAGATGGGTCATTATGCCACACAGTGTCCTCTCAAGAAGAGAGACAAAGACGAGAATCATGATACGCAACAACACCTACCAGGATCGATGCAGAGGAGTTTGCCATGATTGCCCGTATACCTCCAGGATGGAGTTAGGGTGATTTGGAGTTGTAGACCCAAAGATCTACAGGATGGGCAGGATCCTTGAGGACTCCATCTCTCAGATCAATACCTTGCTACGGGAGCCCAAATCAGATGTAGTAGGATGGACAAGTACCAGTTGGTGCAGAGGAGTGCAGAAGTGTCAGCGCAATGGTTAGCAGCGCCAGATTCTGAGCAGCGCAGAGCAGAGTTGGCAGCAGTGCAGTGGAGCACAGCACAGAGTCAGCAGCAGCACAACAGCATCAAAGGATCAGCGCAAAGGCTAGCACCCGCCAGATCTTCAGTACCAAGAAGCATCGTGTTGAACACTTGTTTAGTTTTGGATGTTTTTTGCTGCAATAAGCAACAGGGTTGCAGTGCAGTAGCAGTTGGCAATGGCAGTGTCAGCAACAGCATGGATGAAGAATATCAGAGGGAGTTGCAGTACGGATGCAGTGTTGATAGTGGCAGTGTCAGCAGCAGTACAGATGCAGCATTTGCGCAGAGTTGGTGGGCACCAGTGTAAGACATCAGCAGCGCAGAGGGATATGTTGCAGAATCAGAGCAGTACTCAGTAGGGGATATTGTTAGAGCTCATTCCTCGCTAAGAGGGAGTGTTGATTTATGGTAGCATCAGATGTTCTCTAAGTCTCAAAATTTGCAGGATGGCTTAGACACCTGTATTCTAGAGAACCCAGAAATCGTTTTGGGAAATTCTACCTGTATTGTATTTTATTAAAAGAATTAATTATTTTAAACGAACTCTAAGTCTAAACTTAAGAAAATAAAATAATTGAAGTGAATTAATAGAATATAGATGTGAATGTTCTAGAAAAGGTGGATCAATTCAAAAGTTAATCTTAGTCGTTGATTAGAGATTTAATCTCGGTCGTTGAAGTTTCAATGAGAAGATTATAAGAAGGGCTTGAAGGGTTATTTGTAAAACACACAAAGTAACGAACAAGAGATCGAATTTTTTAAGTGAGCAGTGCTCAGAGGCAGTATCGATCAAGAGATTCTTTGCAGAGAGGGTCAGGGATAGTATCCGAAGAGAAATATTTATTGGTCGTAGAATCATCAGCAGAGAAGGCAGAGAAAGATCCAGCAGAGCCAGCAAAGAGCCAGAGAGGCTGACGCAGATCCACGCAGGGTTGCCCAGAGACCAAGAGGGAACCGAAAATTTGTTGTCGGAATCGATTCCTGAAGCCGGAAGCCGAGGTGTGACACCAAGTGGCAGAATTCGAAGTTCCTGGGCTACAAATCGATCCATTGAAGGGGTGACGTTGTACCCAAGAGGATTGACGGTTAAGACTGCGCAGAGGCAGCGTAGAAGCTGTCAAGGGCAGCTCATTCAATGGTCGGATCAGTCGGGATTTCCTATGATAGTGTGAGGTAACCTCACTAATCTCTCTGTTAGTGATATTCTCTGTAACTGGATTGCCAGGAAAGGCATCCAGAGCTTGTATTCAAAAATTACTACTGCATAATAATAAAACCCTCAATTGTTGCACTAGTTTTCCCACATTGGGTTTTTCCGGGGACATTAGTCCAAAATAACTGTGTCAAATGTGTCTATGATTTACTCTTATTCAGTTTTTGTTTCCGCACTTGTATTTTTCCGCAGTTTATTTAGCGAAGGTTGCAGTGTGTTTAATTCGATGTTGTCGTAACAATAAATTGAATAATTAATTTATCAATTAGAAGAATTAATACCAGTTGCTGCAAGAGGATTCCAGAATTGACGAATTTATACACAGAAGAGATTCAGAATGCAAGGTTGCAGACCCATGACTACGCCCATGATCACAAATTGGAAGAAGATAGATGCATCAAATGACAAGTAAGTCGACCCCACCTCGTATAGACAGTTCATTGGGTCTCTCATGTATGTGGTCACCACTAGGCCAAACATTTGCTTCACAGTCAATACCTTAAGTCAGTTCATGGTAGAGCCAAAGAGGGTACATTGGGCAGCAATGAGACACATTCTGAGGTATGTTCGCGACACTGTCGGGTATGGGTTGAGGTATACTCGAGGGGATGACATTAGACTATGTGGGTTCACAGATGCAGATTGGGCAGGCAGTTCAATGGACAGGAAAAGTACCTCCAAATACTGCTTCAGTGTTGGATCAGGGATGGTTTCTTGGTGTAGCAAGAAGCAGAAGTCAGTAACACTGAGCTCAGTAGAAGCAAAGTATATGGCAACCAACACAACTACGTGTGAAGCTATATGGCTTAGGAAGCTGCTTGTGAGCTTGTTCAGGCACAGAATGGGAGCGACTAGTGTCTACTGTAATATCCCAAATCGGGAATAGACAGTAATATTAAGCACAATAGACTAAAAACTATAGCAAGGAAAACACACACCATCAAAATACATAAACTGGAGCCAAAAACAACTGTTGAGCCATTTTACTAATTTGCTTGGAAGGAGTACAATAGTGGTGCTGAAAGGATTGCACCTGGGCCTGCTCAAAGCAAGCTAAAGAACAACTCAAACCCAAGCTGAATCTCCCTCAGAATTGGCTCTGCGTGGCTCTCTCTGTGCTGCCTAGCCCAGAAATGTTGCTGCTAGCTGACTTTGAGTTGTTGGATGGGTTGCTTCCCTTGCTCAAAAACTTCTGGGAATTGGACACTAGACTCTACTTATCAAACACACAAAAACACGGAAATGGTTTGCTGAAAGCTCGACCCCGGAAATTGGCCCTCTTGTGCTTGGCTTAATGAACTGTTGGGGAACTCAACCCACTGGAAGGAACTGCTGGAAAATGCTTCCAAAATGCTGCAATAATCCCTAGTAGGAGGTGACTAGCCTCCCCTCCAAAACTCTTAATGTTAATTCCCTTCTCTCCAACCTCCCGAAATCAACTCCTCACTACACCGCGTCCTCCCCTACGCAATCTCCTCCTCCTCTGCACAGCCTAGAAATGGCTACGCTCCTCCTGTTGTTGTTGAATGGAAAAACTCCTCACAAGGTGGAGAACTCCTCTCCTGAGCGGGAACTCGAAGTCCCTCGAGGTGGAGGTTGAGATCACCGCTTGAAGATCCCGTGTGCTAAATAGCACTGCAGACTTGGCTCTCCGGCTCAAGCGTCCTCAGACAAAATGACAAGAAGAAATTAGATGAATGAATGAAGAATGAGAGCTCACTCCTTCCTTTTGTCAATTGAGGCACAACGTATTCCTTGGGTCCCACCCTGGCCTGCGCTGCCATAATCTTCTCCTCGTGCACTCGTACACCGTCCTCTCCTTTAATGTGGCCCAAGTACAACATCTTTGTCAATCCAAATTCGCACTTAGACAGCTTGGCATAAAACTTTTGCTCCTCCAAACGACGCAACACTGTCTCCACATGCTACAAATGCTCATCCCATGTTCGGCTATAGATCAAGATGTCATCGAAGAAGACTAGCACGAACTTCCTCAACTGGCTACGAAAAACGTGGTTCATACAGGATTGGAATGTGGTTGGAGCGTTGGTTGGCCCAAAGGGCATCACCAAAAACTCAAAGTGCCCATAACGTCACCGGAACGTTGTCTTGGAGACATCGTTGTCCCTCATCGGAATCTAGTGGAACCCTGATCTCAAATCTATTTTGGAAAAGAACTTAGCCCCCCTCAACTCATCTATCCGCAGAATGGGATAGCAGTTCTTCATTGTCTTCTTGTTCAGGGACTTATAATCGATACACTTCTCAGTGTATCGTCCTTCTTCTTCACTAGGACAACTGATGAAGAAAAGGGGCTCGAACTCGGTCGAATATGCCCCAAGGAGAAAAGCCCATGTACGGCCCTCTCAATCTCATCTCGGTAGGCCTTGGGGTGCCTATCCGGAGTAGAGATCATGGCCTGAATCCCGGGCTCCAACTCAATGGTGTGCTCAAATCCTCAGTCAGGTGGTTGCCCTGGTGGAATATCCCTGAAAACCGCGGAGTATCGATTGAGGATGGCATGTATATCTTGATGAGTGGATTTAGTTGTACCATATGTTGATTTTTGTAGCATCAGAAAGTGCTCTAAGTCTCAGATTTGGTGTAGAGGCTTAGACACTAGTATTCCAAAGAACCCAAAAAGCATTTGTGTAAATTCCACTCGGATTTTCTTTTATTTTAAAAATTAATTATTTTAATGGGGACCCTAAGTCTAAACTTAGGGAAATTAAATAATTAAAAGGTATTAAATAAAACAGAGTTTGAATCTTCTAGAGGACATGGATCAAGTCATGTTATAATCTTAGTCGTTGATTAGACATATAATCTGGGTCATTGATATGTCAACGAGAAGACTATAAAGGAAGGCTTGAGGATCATTTGGAAATTTCGAAATTTCTGGGGCACGATTTACTGAGAAATTCGAGCTAGAGATCTGAGCGGTGAGGGGTAGAGATAGCATCCAGAGAGGAAGAGGTTTTCTCAGCCAGTGGAGCATCAGTCAGAGAGAGGCAAAAGAGATCTAACCAAATCCAGCATTGACGCAGTGACTGCGTAGGCTCATGCAGAAGCAACGCAGAGGCAGAGTTAGGGTTTTCGGAATTTTGTTAGTGGATCAGTTTCAGAGGCCGGGATCCAGAAAGTGGCACCGGGAGGCTGTTCCTCAGGGTCCACAGAGGCAAAATGACTTGGTTGACGCCCAACGTTGAGCCTGGAAGGGGGTGACGCAGTGGCTAGAAGTTTCAGCGCTAGATCTGCGCAGAGGTTGCGCAAGCTTCTCTAGGGCATTGTTTTCTTCATCCGAATCAGTGGGTAACTCAATGATTGAGTGAAGTAAATCCTCACAAATTCTTCTGCCAGTATTTCTCTCTAAAACTAAATTACCCTCGAGGTATTCAGAGACATATTCAGACATTGCTACTGCATAATAATAAAACCCTCATATCTATTGCACTGGTTTTCCTGCATTGGGTTTTTCCAGGGACTTAGTAAAAAATAAAGGTGTCGTATGTGTGAATGATTTCCTTGTTCAGTTTCCTTGTTTCAGAATCATAATTATTGTAGTGCAGGTTGCTTGAGTGATTGCTTCAGTATTTCATGAATGTATTCAGAAAGAATTGTATAAATTAAATTACATAATAAATGAAGTAATTCAGATGGTTGCAGTAGGATTCCTTAGATTGATTAAGATCTAGGAATTTTCACATGGTATCAAAGCATTGATGTGAAATAGGAAGAGCGGATCTGAATTCTGAAGTGAAGGTCGTTTTTCTGCAATACAGCAAAAAGATCCATTGAAGGATTACGCAGTTCTAGCCAGGAGGGTTAATATTTTCGTGGCAATCTCTCTCTGAGTGAGTTGACAGAAAGAAAGGGCTTATAGATCCGAAGGAGTGTTATGAAGTGCCAGACCCTTCTCCAATCTGGAATTCTCCTTCAACTCCCTTTCCCTTACTGCCATTACTAGGCTTCTGGCCCATCTCCTCAATCCTCTTGGAGAGGTCTTGTACTGACTTCAAAAGAGGGTGAGAAAATTCCTTCTCCTCATTCCTTCCATCATCTGTGTGCACCATCTGTGAAAATTTCTGAATACAACAATACATAAATCCTACTACAGTATATTGGTTTACTTCTCCTACATGTGATTAAATTATACAAGTTATTTACCGAAAATACCGAAGTAAACACAACTAACAGCCTACACACATATAGATCATTTACTGAACATTACGCTCATTCAAAAAAGTGACACAGATTTTTCGAACAATTATCCCCGAAAAAACCCAATGCGGGAAAACCGGTGCAGTAGATATGAGGGTTTATTATTATTAAGTAGAATCTGAGTACAGCAAATCTGGGCACCTTTCTGGTTAACCCGACAGATAAAAAATAGATCTGCAGCTAACCTGTTGTTTTGGAGACTGAAATTTTCACTGATCCACACCCTCAAATGGGATTTACAAGACTCATCCAAATTCTGCCTCTAGAAACCCCAACGCTGCCCCTGAAGCCCCTGCATCAGACCTGCTAGCCTCTATGTGCCTCTGCGCTGGCCTAGAGAGGGCTGCGTAACCCCAGACTGGGTGACATAGTCCCTACGCTACCCTGGATGACCTTTGTGTAACCCTGGAGGGTCTCCTGCTGCTCAGCGCTGCCCTTTCTGGGCTTGCGTAGCGCCTGAAGTCCTTTGCGATGCGCAGCTGCTGTGTAGTTGCTGCTGCTGCCCTTGCTCCTCTGCCTCTTGCTGACTCTTGGCTCCGGAATCAGATCATCCCCTCAACCAATACTACCCCTCGCTGCAAAAAAATCTTCTGGAAATTCTTAGCAAACCCGCCCTAGAATTCCAGCTCAGTCTCTCAACTCTGCCTCCGTGTGTGTGTCTCCAACTGACCCTCAAGCCTTTCTCTTATACTTTTTCATTGAGACATCAACGTGTCTCAACGGCCGTGATTTAATCACTTATCGACGGCTAAGATTAAAATATTGCTTGATCCGCGTCACTTAGAACATTTCATCACATGTGTTTAATTAATTCACTTAATTCCCTAAGTTAGACTTAGGGTCCTGATTAAAAAAATTAATTATTTTAATATCTCACACATAAGATTAAATTTCTCCAAACTCTTTCTGGCTTTTGGAGGTGACGTGTTTCTTATCCCCTCCACAAAGTTTCAAGGCTATAGCACACTCGATGCTACCCCAATACACAAAATCTCAAAACTCCCTCTTAGCACGGAGTGTGCTCTAGCAATACATCCACACCATGTATCGCAAGATCTTGGCATTGGTATTTGCGCTGCTGATGCTTGGCCTGTTGCCCTCCATCCACTACGTTGTTGCTCTCTGTACTGCTGCCCATGTCACTGCCACTGACACTGCCACATCTGTACTGCAGCTCCCTCTCAAATTGTTGCATCATGCTGCCCACAGCACTGCCACTGCTAACTGCTGCATTGCAACTTAGTTGCCGAGAAGTAAGCAACTGAAATACTCTTGCCCAATTGTTGACAGACAAGTCAGGCTGCATCCCATCACTAAAACTTCCTTGGCTACTACTTTACGCTATCCTCCTGAAGCCATTATGTTGCTACAGCTCTGCACTGCGTGAGCACTGCCTCTCTATGCTACTGAAACCCCATCAGACTCTGCGCTGCTCCCTCCACATCATCTCAGCACTGCCCTCTGCTTCTTTGCGAACTTCTGCATCCATCTACTTGTCCCGCTACCATCTTCAGGCTCCCATAGCTCGTATCTGATCCAAGAGTTGGGCTTACTCAAGGATCCTGCCACCTTGATCTGTAGCTGCTCTACAGATCCATATCGCCCCACTTACGTGGCTCATGAACACTCATGGCTACATCATCATCACTCCCATCATCCTTTGTTGTTGCTGCCTTGGAATCAGAAGCTCCTTTGTCCTTCTTCTTAGGACAAGTGTTGGCGAAGTTTCCAAGTTCGCCACAGTTAAAGCACCGAAACTTGGATAGGTCCCTCTTCTTCTTCCCTTGTTGCCTTTGTTCCTTTGATGCAAGGGCCGCATCATCTTCCTCTTCTTTCTTCACCCTTACAATTCTGTTGTTGTTGTTCTGCCTCTTGGTGATTCTCCTGACCTCATCTTGACGGAGGATTGCCCACATGTCCGCCAAGTATGGTAACGCTGCCCTGCCCAATATGCTTTGGACAAACGTTTCCCACTCCTCGATGACTGCATTCAGGGCAGTCCTTACCAAGAGCCCTTCGTTCGGAGTTGCACCCATGGCAATCAGTTGACCCGGATAGTCTGAAGTCGAAAAAGGAAGGGATCTATCTCCTCACCCTTCTGCATTTAGAATAGCCTCATCTAATTCTCTAGAAGCATCTCTCGTTGAACAAAGCTTCCCTAATACATCATCTCCAACGCGGTCCAAATCTCATTTGTCGTTTTCTTTTCGACAATGTGTGGTACAACGTGATCTTTTACTTCGTCCATATTCAAACGCTTAGCCCGCTCTTGATTTTCATTGAATTTCTTCAGAGGATCAGGATCTGCAGGCTCAACAAGGACATTCTCCGCATGGTTCTTGATGTCGTACTCATCCAGGACTGTTAGTATCGTGGCTCTCCAGATGACAAAGTTGGACACACCGTCCAACCTGTCCTGATCTCTCAGCCCATGAGAAGCCATCTAGCTCAAATCTGATGGAACAGTACTCTTCTCCCTCTTTCTGCTGAAAAGACTCAACATAAATGTTAGATCTGGGTTTCTTGGCGATTAGAAACCCTCTATAGTAGTTGCTCCCTCTATCAACTGATTTCCCTCCCGGAAATCTTCAGCCAAAACAATCAGACAGTTCTCTCCGATCACCCTCCTGATCGAATCTTAGATCTGTTTGGCTCAGATCTGCAGAGTGACTGTCTTCCTCCCGCTCTTTGTCGACTTAGCTAGGCACAATTCTGCACCAGTTGAATCTCCACCACACTAGCGACTACTGAAGATCTGAAGCAAAAATAAATGGATTGCATCCCTCTAGCTGGCCTCTGCGTGAGCAGACTGGCTTTGCGCAGCGCAGGCTACTCCTGCGTCCCTCTGGAGGGTGTTGCATTGTCTCTGTGTCACCCAGATGGGACTGCGTAGCCCATCCGTAGCCCTTTTTGGGACTGCGTTCTCCTGCTGCTAAACTGCCCTCTCCGGATCTGCTGCTTTAGGTGCTACCCTACAAAAAATGTCTTCAGCTGATTTTGTTGGAGATTCAGCTTGATCTACAATTGCTCCGATACCATGTGAAAATTTATGAATACAACAATATAGAAATCCTATTGCAATATCTTGGTTTACTTATCCTACTTGTGATTAAATTATACAAGTTATTTTCAAAAAATACCGAAGTAAACACAACTAACAGGCTACACATACAAATCATTTACTGAATATTACGCTCATTCAACAAAGTGACATAGATTTTTCGAACAATTGTCCCCGGAAAAACCCAATGCGGGAAAACCGATGCAGCAGATATGAGAGTTTATCATTATTAAGTAGAATCTAAGTACAGCAAATCTGGGCACCTTTCTGGTTAACCCGACAGAGAAAAAATAGATCTGCAACTAACTTGTTGTTCCGAAGACTGAAATTTTCACTGATCCACACCCTCAAATGGGATTTACAAGACTCATCCAAATTCTGCCTCTAGAAACCCCAGCGCTGCCCCTGAAGCCCCTACGTCAGTGCTGCTAGCCTTTGCGTGCCTCTGCGCTAGCATGGAGAGGGATGAGTAACCCCGAACTAGGTGATGCAGTCCCTACACTGCCCTGGATGGACTTTGCGTAACCCTAGAGGGTCTCCTGCTGCTCAGCGCTGCCCTTTCTGGGTCTGCGTAGCACCTGCATTGCGCAGCTGCTACTGCTGCCCCTGCTCCTCTGCCTCTTGCTGACTTTTGGCTCCGGGATCAGATCATCCCCTCAGCCAATATTACTTCTCGCTGCAGAAAACTCTTCTGGAAATTCTTAGCAAACCCGCCCTAGAATTCTAGCTCAGTCTCTCAGCTTTGCCTGTGTGTGTGTGTCTCTAACTGACCCTCAAGCCTTTCTCTTATACTTTTTCATTGAGACATCAATGGTCGTGATTTAATCTCTTATCGACGGCTAATATTAAAAGACTACTTGATCCGCGTCACTTAGAACATTTCATCACATGTGTTTAATTAATTCACTTTAATTTTTCTAATTCCCTAAGTTAGACTTAGGGTCCTCATTAAAAAAATTAATTATTTTAATATCTCACACATAAGATGAAATTTCTCCAAACGTTTTCTGGGTTTTGGAGGTGATGTGTTTCTTAGCCCCTCCACAAAGTTTCAGGGCTACAGCTCACCCGATGCTACCCCAATACACAAAATCTCAACACCATCTCTCTCTTTACACCGTTTGGAATGCTATCAACTTGATCTAGAGTGATTTCGAGCCTCCTTTCTCTACTCCTGTATCTATGCCTCCAGTAAGTCACGTTTTATCTGTCTTTTGGTGTCATAGACTGCATGCTCCACAAGCTGAGCCAAGTCTATGAGCTCCGATACCACTGTAATATCCCAAATCAGGAATAGACAGTAATATTAAGCACAATAGACTAAAAACTACAGCAAAGAAAAAACACACCATCAAAACACATAAATTGGAGCCAAAAACAACTGTTGAACTATTTTATTAATTTGTTTGGAAGGAGTTCAATAGTGGTGCTGAAAGGATTGCACCTGGGCCTGCTCCAAGCAGGTTGAAGAAAAACTCAAACCCAAGCTGAATATCCCCTCAGAATTGGATCTGCGTGGCTTTGTCTCTACGCTGCCTAGCCCAGAAATGTTGCTGCTAGCTGACTTCGAGCTGCTAGATGGGTTGCTTCCCTTGCTCAGAGAATTTCAAGAATTGGTCATCGGAATCTACTCATCAAACCCATAAAAACCTGGAAATGGTTTGCTGAAAGCTCGAACCCAAAAATTGGCCCTCTTGGGCTTGGCTTAATGAACTGTTGGGGAAATCGAACCACTGGAAGGAACTACTAGAAAATGCCTCCAGAATGCTGCAATAATCCCTGGTAGGAGGTGACTAGCCTCCCCTTTAAAACTCCTACTATGAATTCCCTTCTCTCCAACCTCCCGGAATCAACTCCTCACTGCACAGTGTCCTCCCCTACGCAGTCTCCTCCTCTGCGTAGTCCAGAAATGGATACGCTCCTCCTGTTGCTGCTGACTGGAAAAACTCCTCACAAGGTGTAGAACTCCTCTCCTGAGCGGGCACTCGAAGTCCCCTGAGGCAGAGGTTGAGATCTCCGCTTGAAGATCTCGTGTGCTAAGCAGCACTACAGACTTGGCTCTCTGGCTCAAGCGTGCTCAGTCAAAATGACAAGAAGAAATTAGATGAATGAATGAAGAATGAGAGCTCACTCCTTCCTTTTTTCAATTGAGGCACAACGTATTCCTTGGGTCCCACCGTGGCCTGTGCTTCCTCTCCTTGAGCCACTCACACGCTGCCCCTCTCCAACCAATCCTGCATTGCCTTCTTCGTGCCTCCTCCACACTGCCACCTTGGGACAACTAGACAACTAGACCCCACCACTAGAGCCACAATTTTTCCTTTGTGGGTCCCTGCCACTTTATTCCTGCTCAACATTAGGAAAGGTAAAAATTAATCAGAATTAAAATTCCAATTAGCTTAACTGCTAATTTGGAATATTACATCTACTGTGATAATCAGAGTTGCATGCCCATTTTCTTGATAGGAGCATTCCCCATGAATCAGGAACATCTATCACAACAATATCCATAATCATTATTTTGTCTGGGTATGCAGCTAGGAAAACCTGTAAATCTTTAATTATCCCACACACTTCAATTCTTTTAGAATCCATTGAACATCTGTTGTGATAGGGCCTAGATACCCTTAAATTCAATTGCTACATGACTTTCTTGGTCATGACATTTGATGAAACCCCTGAATCAAGCATGCAATTGTGTAAAAGACGATCATTCACTATTAAAGAAACATAAAATGGCAGATGATCTTCATTCTTCACATAACAGTTCATACTTTTTAATACAATTTCTTCATCTTCTGTTTCATTATTAGGCTTTTCTTCCCTTTGAGTAACTTCAATTGCACTTAGTAACTTGGCACTTTGAGATGGTATCTTTAAAAGCTCTATCACTGGGATAGAAACCTTTGCATTATTCACCCAATTGCCCAAGTCAAGATTTAATTCTAAAGTAGGAGGATAAAAAAATTGTGATTATTCCGGCCTTGAATATCCCTTCTCTGATAAGTCATCCTTTTGTTTTTTTCCATAGCAAGAATTTGTCCAGATGTAGGCTTTTCCCCAAAAATCTTAGTGACTTTGTCAAGATTTGCAATCATATTGTCAACCCCAAGATTATTAGGACTATGGTCAATCTCTTGATTACTTTCAATGGTGTATATTTGATCTTCCATGGAGAACATATTGATTTGACCACTAGTTCCTACATGTTCATCTCCCAACATGCTACCTTCCACGATCCTCTTTATATATGGGCATGTGGCTTCTTCATGGAACTCATTACATGGCCTACAAAAAGGGGAAATTTGATCGACCATGTTGGTGGATTCCAATGGATTTGGAGGCCTATAATCTTGTTGAGGACCTTTATTCTTTTTCCATCCATTATTTGGCCTAGGTTGGAATCTTTGCACTTGCGATCTTTCCATGGCCACCAACCTACTTTGCATGGCTTGAATTTCTTTAGTGTGGTTTGCTTCCATGCTCTTGATGAGTTGAGTTAATTCCTTAATAGAATCATGTGTAGTGTCTTCCTTGGCCTTGCCTTTGGAATCATTCGATTTTGATGGCCCTCTAGTGAAACCAGGAATCTCAGATTTTTCCTAATTGCTTTCTGGCCCTCTCCATTTTCAAGGCTTCAGTTTGAGCTGCATCCAAAGTTGCAAGCTCCTTTCTTCTCAACTCATAAGCAGTGTCCACACCAAAAGCATCTAAATATGAGCATAAGAGAAATTCATCCAGAGGTTTAACAGTTGCAGTTATGCTTTTAACCAATTCATTGAATCTTTTGTTAAACTCTTCCATGGTTTCATTCTCATTCTTCTTTATGGTGCTATTGGCACTGATCAGATGACTATTCTCTCTTCTCTCTCCATACTTTCCCATGAAAGAATTAATAATTGTTTGAAAAGAATCATACGAGTTTGCATGTTGCTCAGTGAACCAGTCAAGAGCATCCTCTTCTAAAGAGAGAACAAAAAGCCCCATCTTTACATCCTCATTGTTAGCAACGTTATACCACTTAAAGATGCAGACATTAAAGTTCTTCCCATGTGATGCAACGCTAATGACATTGTTACCTTAAAAAGAAGGCAACCTTTCAATAGCCTTGTCAGGGATATTGTGAGGATAGCCATTAATGTTAGTAAAGTTACAAGCAGCAAGAAGATCATTCATGATGTTAGGCTCAACTTGTTCTTGAAACAACAAATGAATGTCAGAAATAGCCTCTTGCCCAAGACTAGCAAGATCTCTACTATGAGAAAGTCTATTTAACCTCTCTCTGAAAACCCTTTCAGGATCACGGGAGGGGCTAACTAGACCACTTGAATTTCTCCTAATAGAAACTCTTGCAAAATTAGGATTGAGTGGAGTCGCCACTTGAGCAAAAATCTAAATCTAAAATTCAAATATGCCAAAACTTTAATTCAGTCGATATCTGAGGCACAAGAAGACTTATCCCCGGCAACGGCGCCAAAAATGTTACCGCTTGCCGCCTACAACTACCTATAAGTTAGTGACAAAAGCCTTTAACCCCACAAGGTGTTGTTGGTGGCAAGGAACTCAGAGAAGGGGTTGTCACACTAATCCCGACTCTCTCCATTTAAGCTATCTCATAGGTTAGCTGTGGGGAGTGGTCCTTAAAGGCAAACTAAGTCAAAGATGTGAGGTTTCTAGGAGAATTGATTAGAAAGAATTACTTATCAAAGATGACCCGGTTTCAAGATGTAAACAAGCATATAAGTATATGAGCAATATTCAATGATGTGTTCAAAATATAGACCAGTGTTTTAAAGTAAATGACAAGTGCTTGCTCAAAAATGAAATCCAAGATACAATGACAATAATCCCGCAAAGGAAGTGTTAGGCCAAGATAACATATAAGCATCACTTGCAATAAATGAAAAAGTACTTGTAAGAGAGTGCTCAAGTAACAAAGGATAATGACATTAAATATTCATGAGCTAAATAACCACCAAAGTAACAAGTACATGAGATAGCAAAATTGTGAGTAAAGTTGGGATGTGAAGGTGCTCTTGGTTTATTTTATTAATAGAATTCTAAAACAATTTTCAATTTAACTCCTATCCCCAGACCTCACCCACGCCCGAAATCCGAGTCTCACAGTGAGGAGTCAATAGGGGTGGAGGGTTCCTAATGTCTATACAACCAACTTAAGTTGGAGGTTAATTTTTAGAGATGCAAATCTAATTCAGTATGCAAAGTGAAATGCCTAAATGATATGAAAGTGAGTTTGCAAGTGCTATGTAAAATATGGAGATGCTTCAATTAAATATGCTACATAGTTAAAACAATAACTCAAGTTGCCATAAATTGAAAGTGATATGCTTCTTTACTTGTAGTATATTGTGAAACTTAACCAAATGAGAAATAGATCACAAAACACAAATGATGGCAAATGAGATTGCAAATTAGGAAATTAAAGGGCTATGCGATCTAAGAAATTAATGAAATGAAAATATGAGTTATTCACATGCAACTAGATTAGATTAGAAAATGAAATGATGAATGCAAGTAAATTAGTTGAGAAAATTAAAAACTAGACAAAATAAAGTTAACCACTCAAGAATATTTCCTCCCTCTAAATAAGTAAGAGATACCATGGGAAAAACTTCCCAAGCTCCCTCAAGAAAAGCCAGCTCTTTATCATTGAAGGTGAGGCCCTCTTATATAAATGAGGGGCTTGAGAAGAGCTTACAATATGCGCTTTAAACTTGCTCTTTCCCAAAGTTACAAGTGTAATATTTTAAAGATCTACTTGTGAGATGTTACAAAGTAGACTTAAAGCCTTGAGGTGAATGGTGGTTACAATCCCTCAAAAGAATGAGGCTTTAGAAGAAGAGGTGATGTGATAAGGAGGAATTTGGACATGAGGTTCCAAATGGAAAAGTGGTTCTTAGCTTATGCTTTAGCTCCATTTCTTCAAACTTGGATTGCCTCCAAGAAAACTTATAGGCAAACAAGCAAAAGAGTTAGCATGCAAAAGAAATAGTGCTGAAATATGTGAGAGGAAATCACATGCATGAGAAGGAAAAAGTTATAAACTCAATGCAATTATAAAATACACTTCATATTACAAATCCCCTCACTAAGATCAGCTTGAAAGAGTTGATTTAGTGAGTGAGAGTTAGGATTTAAATCCAACAACTTAGCCTCAAATGCTAGATAAAATCAATATGTGCACAAATGAGAGAATAAAATATATAATTTTTTAGAGATGGAAAAGAAGCAAAGGGCTCATGAAACCCCTTTTTAGATAGATCTCTTAATGTCTTATGAGATTGTAGGCTTGAACAACTTGTGAGATCTTTGATATCCTTGGAGCTGATTTATTCCAACCGAAGAAGTCTTCACACTCCAATAGATTTGGCAACCTGTCCTTTGAACACACAAATCTTTGCAAACCAATTGTTAGTGCAAAAGAAACTTGGCATATAGAGGCCACGTTGAGCTTGTCTCAACCGAAAATAACAAGCTACAACAAGAGCACAAAATATACCAAGTCCAGAGGAGATCTGAGATAGCTACAAATCTCCCCTCCGTAGACAATAGTGCCTTCAGGCAAATGCAAAAAAAACCAATCTACATTGCAATGTGAAATAAATAAATAACAACATCAAATGAAACAAGTATACCTCATCAACCAAAAAATGCACCACAAGAGAAGCTAGTAACTCCAATGACTTTCCTTTATTCAGCTCAATAACAATTTCGGCATAGTAACAATAAGCACAAGCTTCAAAAATCATCATTACAATGAGAGCCCCAGGCTCAATTTATACAAAAACTGGAGAAGATCTCAATGAGAAACCTCATGACAAGTGGTGAAGGGAGCTAATCCGAATGCAAAAACGAATTTGTACAAGTGGCACCATAATTGTCCAAGTGTTGGAGATCACTGCTGTAAACTACTCCCTAACTGGTGTATAATTTTTCTTCAGTTCAGCGTACAATTTTTTCATCGTGTGCATATCTTTGATGGCTGCCAAGTGTATAAACGCTAGTGATGAGGGAGCAAATATCCCACAAAAATCTCCAACAAAATTCTGTGCATTGACACCTATCACAAGTGCCTTCGAACTGCTCTTCATTTGCTGCATGTAGCTGTTGATTTTGTGTACAGCTGTGTGAGGACTGATGGAGACACACTCCATGATTTCCTCCAATCAAATCCCAAACAAATCAACCACATGTACGCTGATTTTTTCTTGCTGCATGGAGCTTTGAGTGACTGCAGTTTTCTATGCGTAGAGGCTGATATAATATGTTGAGTGGACAAGTGTGATTTGACAGCGAATCACGTGGAAAAATCCCCTCAAACTAGAGTGCTCACACCCACATCTGTCTTCAATTCTCTGCTGGCAATTTCGTTGACTATTGATGGGCCTACGTGGAGTTATAATTTGTCATGTGCGTAGAGTTCTTTTAATTGCAATGTGCATAATTTGTTGTTTAGATTGCCTCATATGTAGACCATGGAGTAAGGTGGGGTGCCTTTCCACTCACTTTATCCTAAATTTAGACTTTAATATATTTGATTTAAATTAAATCAAATAGTAACTTCAAACTTTTTTCTTTGCCTCATGAATTGCTCGTTGAACCATTTGACTGCCTTTGACTTTCTTTTTGACTTTTTAATTGACTTGTGGCTTGCTTGGTGGGCCCCACATGGCTGCCACATCACCCTTTACTTCTGCACATAATTTCCACGTCAAAATTTGACTTATTTTGACTTTGGAAAAATTTCTCAAATTTTCCGATTTTTCATTTTTTTGAATTTTTTCCTCATTTTTGCCACTGGCATTAGAAAAATCAGTTTTTGAGAGACCATAAGTCGTTTTTTGACCCTCAAAGTGGGTCCTAAAATAATGTTGGGCCTCTGGAGATGATTTTCGAGTAGTCACACGCCCTAGACATTTCCGAAGACCACTTATTTACATCATTACATAGAAACTAATTAAAAATTCCCTGTTTTGCGGGAAATTTTTAATTATTAAAAAATCCTACTTAGACCCAGTCAAATTCCGCAAAATTTTATAGATGACCTAGCATGGTAATATATATTGACTCTAGACACTAAAATGAGTTAGGGGCTCAACCTTCAAACCGTCGCCCCGGCTTTGGGGTAATGCAATGAGTGAAAAAACCTAGAAAATAGCGATAGGTGGAATGAGAATACCACGTTAACATTCGCTGGTCACGTGGATCGCTCGGTCCTCAATGAAGTAATTCGTTGACGTAGGAGTGTTACTTGGGCATAAGACCATCCGACGTGAAGAAATAAGAGTGGTGGATGGTACTGATTGTAAGTCGTAGCACTGCCTTTAACTGCATGAAGGGGAGTCGTAAAATACAGTGAGTCGGAGCCGCCGTTTCTAAAGGAAGATCGTGACGGTGCCGTACAAACTCATTGGCACGACAATTAATGGTTTCCGATTGAGATCGTCGGACGGGAGAGCCCCAGTTGCGAACGATGGAATATTGTGGGCACCGCCAGATCCAGTATCATGTGAATCGGATGTCCGACTGAAGATGTTTTCCCAGTATGATGAAGGGGTCATGGAACATTTGTGAGGCCATAAATTATTCTGAAGGAGCGCGAGCAATTTTTTAAGGGTCGTGAGCAATACTTTCGGGGTTTCATTAACAGCAGAAGATTTTGGGTAAGGCTTCATTTCGATCCAAACTGCTAGTTGATGTGCCACAAAGATCGAATTCGGTGAAGGATTTATCTTGATCAGAGAACAGTATCTTCATGCTACAGATAGGTTTCATTAAAGCGACACTCGATTCGAACCTAATATTATGACAGCACTTGTAGGGCTGCATTATTTGTTGAATTTCAAGTAACCAAAACCGAATTTACAGTTCCAGATCCAGTCCAGGGCAAGTTTCTAGTTGGGCCAACAACACCGAGCCAAATTGTACGATGCCGAAAAGAATAAAAATAAAATTCACGTGCAATTTGGAGTCGAGGTTGCCAACTGTGCACAAATTTGTGGGGATTCAGGGCTAAGATTGAATTTAGCCACGCATTGTCACTGAAAGTGCGACCCTGGAGGGAAGCAATCGACAGACCACTGCTTATAGATGTTCCATGGTGTCAACATATTCTGTACTGCAGGTAGAGTTGGAAAAGTGCATCAATATATGTCTGTAGCAGACTATCTAGTTGGAAGGCAGACTCTACCCAAATTCTCCTCAAGTGGCTGCTGTAGTGAGAAATATGAACACAAAACATAATTCTGGTCAGCATACTCACCTGCCTAAAGTGTTGGAGCATTGCATATTTCTGCTGACAGCAACTACATAACCAGGCTCCTTTCTCATATTACTTGCAATGTATTTTCCATTATCAGAATAATGTACGGTCTGTGCACTTTCCAGCTTGTTATAGAGACAGTCTCCAAAAATATTTTGTGTTATTCCTGAAGAGTGATCCTTTGGTTTCTATTGGTGTATTGTAAATTTCCACTTAAGACAAAAATAATCCAAAACAGTACCTACACCAGTGTGACTGTCATATGTTTGACAAACTAATCACTATAGAAATACATTAAACTTTGTGACAATTTTGGGGCATCTCTAGGTAGAATTTTACAATTGTATATACATGAACTGTCCTTGAATCCACAACTACCATGTATGGAAACACCATTGGATTAAGCCTATAGTCTTGTTTATGCTGCTAAATAATGGAATTTGTAAAATGCTTCATGAACCCAGAAGGAAATACCTCCATGAGCTGCTATACAAACCAAGAAACAGAACTGAACAGCAGACCTTTATCAAAAGGGGTCTATACCATTCTTCAAAAGGAACAGCCAAAAGATGTACAAAAGAGACTAGGAATAGGCCACAAATTATTTGCAATTTGAACAGAATTGAAACACATGAGGGCCATATGGAGGATGCTTTACAAACTGGACGAGCTAGATACACTCCTCTCCGAAATGAAGCAATCAGAAGGGAGAAAACTAATTTGGGTATTAAAACCAGCTATGCTTGCTCTCATACAACCCAAGTTCTTGGAGGAACCTTGTGAAGGGGTTAGCCTTCCAGTTGCATCTTGTCTTAGTAATATCATGAGACTAACCGCACCTATAGCCCCATATAGTGATGATGTTATGAGGAGGATTCTGAGATCGATAGTAGAGACTTTCCAGAACCTGGACAACAGTGCAGGCTCTACCTTTGGGAAGAAGCTTTAAGTTTTAGGAGGTATGGCCACATTCAAAACGTACGACATCATGTTTGATCTTGAGTGTGATGGCTTGATTCTACAGATGTTCCAATGCTTCTTCAACATTAGGAGACATCATCCTGACATAGTCATAGCACACATGCAGTCCATCCTGTCGTCATGTATGAGAGACCGTGATGCCATTTTCCGAGAGTTGCAAACTAGGTTGTTGAGCATTTGGAGGAGAGAGCAGTTGGTCACACCTACTCCTTATGAGCTAGCCCAAGGGCTGATTGAGCAGAAGATTGGGCTATTCAGGAGACAGTTGACCAAGCAGGAGCTGCTCCAGTTTAGTGGATCAGGCAGCAAAAATGAGTTGAGGAGGAAGGGACTTTGCTTCATCTGCAAAGAACCTTGGCGGCCTAATCACTCATGCTTGAGAGATGCATGTTGAGGTGGCAGAGATAGAGCAGGAGGGCATTCCTTCTGTATGTTAGGATGGGGTCTCTTCTTCGGATGAGTCCATGGGGTCATATGAGGATGCTTCTGGGGAGCATGAGCAGTCATGTGGAGCTGATGACCGTCGGCCAGAGTTGCATTCCAATGAGCATGGTAGACAGTCAGGGGACCCTATGTGAGATACTCAGGGTGATGAATCACTTGTGACAATTTAGCCGGAGCAGCATATGGTGGAGCATGAGTCAGCAGGACATCCAGGCCGTTATTACCACACCCTATAGGCACCCCGAGGCCTATCGGGATGAGATTGAGCGGGCCATCCAGGAGTTGCTAGCTCTTGGACATATTCGGCCTAGCACCAGTCCTTTTGCTTCTTCGGTAGTGTTGGTGAAGAAGAAGGACGGCACATTGAGAATGTGCATTGATTACAGGGCCCTGAATAAAAAGACCATGAAGAACAGGTACCCTATACCGCAGATTGATGAGATGATGGATGAGTTGAGAGGAGCACAGTTCTTCTCAAAGATCGATTTGAGATCCGGGTACCACCAGATTCGCGTGAGGGAACAGGACATTCCCAAGACCGCTTTCAGGTGCCATTATGGCCACTTTGAGTTCTTGGTTATGCCTTTCGGGCTAACCAACGCACCAGCCACTTTCCAGTCATGCATGAACCATATCTTCCGTAGTCATCTGAGGAAGTTTGTTGTAATATTCCCATTTTTGGTGACACCTACGACAGGGCCAGGTTGGTCTTCAAAAGTTAGGAGCAGACAGGTCACATGTACAGATTGCTGCTATCCATGAGCTTAGGAGCTTTTCGGAGGAGTTTTGAGGAGTTTTCACGGTGTCGGGAGGCATTCACTTGATATAATCCATCATCCGAGCAGTTTGGCTTTCGTTCCGATGCATTCCGATAACTTTCGGAATTTTGAGTTATTTATGGGCTTAACGCCGCTGATTATGCTCAAGGTGGCATTCCGGGAGGAATACACGATGGAACACCATAGTGTAATAGCTCATTGGAACCGGGACGAGGAGACCTACACGATGGGACAGTTAGACACAAATTTCAGTGACCGGAGGAGGCCTGGTAGCCGATTTACCCTTTCCTGCATTAAAAAGGAATATTTTAATAAAAGGGAAAGTGCACCATGAATAAAATAATAATAAAATAATGCTCTAGAAGACTCCAAGAGATCTATAAAAGAAAGGGAGGAGGCCATTGGGAGATATCTTTGGAGTAGATCATTTGCTTGTGTATGAGAGGTTTGAGGACGTGGTTCTCTACTTCAACCGTAGCCCCAGGACGAAAACCCTCGGGTGATTTGTGAGAGTGTTGGACGAAAACCCAACTCTCTTGAGGAGGCTTCACTTAGGAGTTTCATAGAGCTTCAGAGTTTGGTGTGAGAATCATTCAGATCTTCAACTTGGGCTTCGTCATTTTCAGTGGGTTCAGTGTCAGCTATTGCCGGAGGGAGAGTGCAGCAGTTCAGTTTGTGGCCAGCGCCGTTCAGCAGCTTATCTTGGTGGCCAGTTTTCTATCTCACCTCTTTTTGGGTCAGATCTATATGTAAACCCCTTTTATTATCTATAATAAAAGCTGAGATTTTTCTCGTTCTATATGGTATTGGATTGCAGTGTTTCCTGACTTTTTTATTTTACATGGCAATCTTCTGTTGAGTGAATGTTTATTTTACGGCAAATTGTGGTATTCAGTATTTTTCTGCATTTTTAGTTAAAATATCCCATTTGGGATATTACAGTGGTATCAAAGCCTTGGTCTTGGCTCAGCCGTGGGTTTCAGTTTTGATTGAGGTTGTTCGAGGGTTTATTCTGAATGTGCCAAAGTTTAAGACGAGGCCACATTTGCAATCAATGTCTGAATTTCATCAGACCGAAATCAATTTATTGAGAGGGTTTCATTAATTTTTTTTTTAAATGGCGTGAAGGCATAAAATCTGGGTAGCAGGCAAGGAAGTCCAGCCCACCAAGGGGCATTCTTTGAAGTAGATTCACGCTCCAGGATTATTATTTTTGACCTTAGTTCAATTCATAGTGAGAGACATCTACGCAGAGTTTCAACTTCACTTTTATCTCATGGTTTACAAATTCCAAGCCGTCTTAGTTATGAGCATGGAGGGCTCGTCTCTTGGCCTGAAAAACAATATACAGTAGGAGAACCTGCAAATAATAAATTTATGAGACAATCCATCTGAGCGTGTGTGGTCATCCTTGTTTGAATAATTTGTACGCAGTGCAGCAAGGTGCGATTGGAAGGCACTCATAGCAGAACGTTGCATCCCTCGACGGGGATTGCAATCGTCAGATTGATCAGTCGCTTCGTTAGTCTGGTGGGGGCAGCAAATTACACGTAAGCACCTGGTGGGCCACGACTGTGAGATCTTAAAGGGATGACCGATTTACGGTTGATCCAGCTCATTTTGACGACTAGGGACCTCAACGACGGCTGGAGGTATTGCAAATTTGCGGATGGACGCCGTAAGTGTTTCACCAACCGGCAGATGGAGGGCGAAAAACATGATATACGCTGAGATCACAGAGTTTCCACACAGTTGAGCCGAGACTGCTGTTTAGATAGCCGCATATATTGGAAAGAAACAAAAAATTCGGGCCCCAGCATAATTTCCGCTTCATCGTAGCGTGGAAAGGTTCCGAGACCAAGTTGCCTCTGGCAAACTGAGCGCGATCACCATTGGAAGGTTTAGGGACAGCAAAGGCAGTGGTTGAATCCGCGGAATATCGCGTTATCAGAAATCAGTGATCCTGGAGGGATTAATAAATTATCATCGAAGACGAATTCTTATATTCCATAAGAACCCGCAATCAAGTTTTTACTGATCCCAAGGCGGTAATCTCTTTAAAAATCGACGTTGAACAAGAGAAGTCATTGGTTAACAGGAGGCCGTAACCGATTTCAAAGAAAACATATATATATTATGAAGCTAGGAAGATATGGCCCACGAAAAGTGACAGCGTATGTTGAAAAATTGGAAATCGATGGGTGTATCTTTCCGAAGGTCGGGCTTCCAGATCTCCACGATCCAAGCAAGAACCCATACGCAGTGTTGAACCCATAAGCCGCTGGTAATAATAAAAGCATTGATGTTATAAGGGAGACGAGAGGGCCGCGTGAAACCAAATTGCCCAAATTTGCAGCCGACTCATTATTTGCAAAGGTCAAAAGCCAAATCATACACATGGATGGGGCCATGAAATGTTAATTACAGAAACCGGTGTCAAATTTTCCATTAATAAACCAGGTTCACTCGCTTTCTCATTTGCTCACCATATTTTCCTGTTTCAAGTTGAGAAAAGATTGTTATGTCAGTGTCATTTCCATATTGTCAAATATCAGCAGTATGTTAATTCTTGGGTTTGATATCAATTAGAACAAGTCTATTTTCGAGTCTGCTGAGCACTTAATAAACTGATCCAGAAGAAAATTATGCAAGTCACCCACAACATGTTCATCACTTAACCATCTGACAAATTCTCGCAAAAGCAATCCCAAGCACACTCAGAAAATTATTGACATAACAAAGATGTTTGTACAAGGGGAATTTCACAATTGCCACTATAGATGTTAATCTATTAGTGTTCTGTTGTAGGGTTGCACAGTGGCAGGGATTTCGATTCAACAGCAATTTTAGTCCTTGTATGATGTGGGTCTGAGCAAGGAAGACATGTAGGTTGTTGTAATGAGCAAAGGTTGTATGGCGGATGCCTGTTTTAACGCCATTGATGTTGATTGTATAAGTCAGAGCTTTGATTGAGTGAGCAAGACTGTTTGTATGTGCGGTGTTGCTAGTGGCTGGAGGCGGTTAGTAAGCAGAAAGAGAGGTTGTTGTTGAGCAGATCTCGAGGGAGGTCTCATTTTGTTTAGCCTTGTATGTAGTGTGAACCATGGAGGGGTTCCTAAACAGATTGATGAAAATAAAAATAGAAGTTGGTTCCTTAAATCACCATGCAGCAAAAGACCAGAAAACAAAGCCAAACAGCAGACCCTTTTCGAGAGGAATTTATGCCATCCTTCAAAAAGGACAGCTAAAAGATTTGCAGGGAACATTAGAGAATGGTCACAAAATTTTTGCACTTGGGGCGGATCTGAAACGCATGAAGATGTCATGGAGAGTTTTATCCAAACTAGAAGAGTTTAATGAACTAATGTCCACAATAGACCAAGCAGAAGGGAAGAAATTGATTTGGGCTCTAAAACCAGTTACGCTTGCTCTTGTACAGCCCAAATTCTTGGAGGAACCTAGTGAAGGGGTCACACTTCCAGTTGCAGCTTGTCTTTGTAACATCATGAAGTTGACCGCACCTATAGCTCTATACAATGATGACGTTATGAGGAGGATTATGAGATTGATTGTAGAGACTTTTCAGGATTTGGACAACAGTACAGGGTCTACCTTCAGGAAGAAGCTTGAGATTTTATGGGGTATGGCCACATTCAAGACTTATGTCATCATGTTTGACCTTGAGTGTGATGACTTGATTTTGCAGATGTTCCAATGCTTCTTCAGCATTAGGAGACATCATCCTGACACCATCATAGCACACATGCAGACCATCTTGTCATCATGTATGAGAGACCATGAGACCATTAGTCGAGAGTTGCAGACCCGGTTGTTGAGCATTTGGAGGAGGAAGCAGTTGGTCTCACCTGCTACTTATGAGCTAGCCCAAGGGCTGGTTGCGCAGAACATTGGGCTATTCAGGAGACAGTTGACCAGGAAGGAGCTGCTCCAGTTTGGTGGGTCTGGCAGCAGAAATGAGCTGAGGAGGAAGGGACTTTGCTTCACCTGCAAAGAACCTTGGGGGCCTGATCACTCATGTTTGAGTGATGCAAATGATGTGGCAGAGGCAGAACAAGAGAGTTTCCTTCCATATGCCAGAGTGAGGACTCTTCTTCAGACGAGTCCATAGGATCAGTTGAGGACGCTTTTGGGGAGCGAGAGTAGTCATGTAGAGAGGATGACAGTAGGCCGGAGTTGTGTTTCAGTGTGCAGGGTGAGCAGTCACGGGACTCTATGAGAGATACTCTGGGTGATGAGTCACTTGTGACGATTCAGCCAGAGCAGCATATGATGGAGCCTGAGTCAGCAGAGGAGGATACTATGGACATCAGGCATGACATTTCCTTGGGTGAGGTCCAAATGGGCGCCCACATTGAGCTTATGATGGATATGCGGCTAACATTGGGGTCAGCCTTTGAGGTGGAGCAGTCAGATGCATAGACACCAAGTACAGTGACAGTAGCTACAGATCCATATCCTCTGGAGATGTTGGAGGTTGATAGTAGACAACAGGAGCATTACATTCCCAATTAGGGGGGGGATGAGCTGTTGGAGACGGTAGAGCATCCATTGATGGGTCGACACATTGATGAGGCGCAGATAGATGTACACAAAGTCAGTAGAGCTATAGTGTTTTCAATGGGTAGCACTCTCCAGGAATACATCGATGGGGCTTGCAGCATATCTTGCCCACTTTGGCCCATTATAGAGGGAGGAGCTTCCTTCTACAGGCAACTTTCATGGGCAGACAGGGCAGAGGAGTGGGAGTTGATTACGGGCTGGCGGCAACACTTTGGGCATGTTCCATGTGCAGTTGTTGCTACAATGGATTCTTCTTCCAGGATGGACTGGCAGGAGATCATGAGTTGGTACCCTCTTGGTGGTATGGTATTCTTCGTAGGGAGCACAGCAGAGCAGGGGCCCTTAGACATAGTAGTTGTTACCGGTTTCAGTTGGCAGGAGGGCACAGGTCCTCGTTTCTTCAGCACTCCATCCCGATTTCAGGAGAGCAGGATCAGCATGGGATCGAGTCAGGACTTGGATTGGAGAGAGGTGATGAGTTGGTATGCAGTCGGTGGGGCAGCATATGCAGTTACAGGTACAGCACAGCAGGAGCCCGGGAGCATTGATGCTTGGTGGTGGTCTTCACCTCTTAGAGCATTAGCTATAGCCAGAGGCAGTGCGCAGCCTGAGCCATGGGACTTGGGCGATGATTGGCCATGGTGGCATTGGGATCCGGGAGGATTGTGTGTCGACTAGTACAGAGAGAGATCAGTTTGGGATCCTGGCATTGAGGGGTCTATTCTGAGAGGTTTGACACAGGTGCATAGCAGCACCCAGAGGTTGGTATGGGATCCAGGCATTGGGTCTGAGATGCAACGGGCCAACAGAGTGGCCCACATATATTGATTGCCTGAGGGCAAGCAATCTTGTGGCTGAAGCTCTGTAATACTCCCATTTTTTGTGACACTTACGACAGGGCCAGGTTGGTCTTCAAGAGTTAGGAGCAGATAGGTCACAAGTATAGATTGGTGCTATCCATGGGCTCAGGAGCTTTTCGAAGGAGTTTTGAGGAGTTTTCATGGTGTCTGGAGGCATTCGCTTGATATACTCCATCATCAGAGCAATTTGGCTTTCGTTCTGATGCATTCCGATAACTTTCGGAATTTTGAGTTATTTATGGGCTTAACGCAGCTGATTATGCTCAAGGTGGCATTCCGAGAGGAATACACGATGGAACACCTTAGTGTAATAGCTCATTAGAACCTGGACGAGAAGACCTACACGATGGAACAGTTAGACACAGATTTCAGTGACCGGAGGAGGCGTGGTAGCCGATTTACCCTTTTCTGCATTAAAAAGGAATATTTTAATAAAAGGGAAAGTGCACCATGAATAAAATAATAATAAAATAATGCTCTAGAAGACTCCAAGAGATCTATAAAAGAAAGGGAGGAGGCCATTGGGAGATATCTTTGGAGTAGATCATTTGCTTGTGTATGAGAGGTTTGAGGACGTGGTTCTCTACTTCAGCCGTAGCCCCAGGACGGAAACCCTCGGGTGATTTGTGAGAGTGTTGAACGAAAACCCAACTCTCTTAAAGAGGCTTTACTTAGGAGTTTCACAGAGCTTCAGAGTTTGGTGTGAGGATCATTCAGATCTTCAACTTGGGCTTCATCACTTTCAGTGGGTTCAGTGTCAGTTGTTGCCAAAGGGAGAGTGCAGCAATTCAGTTTGTGGCCAACGCCGTTCAGCAACTTATCTTGGTGGCCAGTTTTCTATCTCAGCTCTTTCTGGGTCAGATCTATATGTAAACCCCTTTTATTATCTATAATAAAGTTGAGATTTTTCCCGTTCTATATGGTATTGGATTGCAGTGTTTCCTGTCTTTTTTATTTTACATGGCAATCTTCTGTTGAGTAAATGTTTATCTTACGGCAAACTGTGGTATTCAGTATTTTTCTGCATTTTTAGTTAAAATATCCCATTTGGAATATTACATTTGTGTTGGTCTTTTTCGATGATATACTGATATATAGCAGGACTTGGGAGGAGCATCTCCAGCACATAGAGGCAGTACAACATATCTTGGAGGAGCAACAGTTTTATGCTAAGCTCTCCAAGTGTGAGTTTTGGTTGACGGAGATGTATTTGGGACACATCATAGGAGTGGACGGAGTGAGGGTCCACAAGGAGAAGATCAAGGCCATCAGAGATTGGCCAGAGCCGAGAAACGTGACAGAACTTCGAGGATTTGTTGGTATCTGCACTTATTACAGGAAGTTCGTCAAGATTTTCTCTCAGCTTGCTGCACCCCTTACAGATTTGACAAAGAAGGGGGCATTCAGTTGGTCAGATACAGCGCAGCGCACCTTTGACAGGCTCAAGGAGGTTATGAGCAGCTGCCCAGTGCTTACGTTGCCAGATTTTACGCAGCCTTTTGTTTTGGAGTGTGATGCGTCGGGAGAGGGGATCAGCGCAGTGTTGATGCAGGGAGGCCACCCTATAGCCTATGAGAGCCGCAAGCTCCTTCCTCATGAGTGGTTGTATGCTATATATGACAAGGAGATGTTAGCCATTATGCATGCATTTGCCAAATTCCAGCAGTACCTGGTGGATAACAGGTTCAGGGTGAGGACTGATCACAACAGCCTCAGGTTCATTTTGGAGCAGAAGCAACTACAAGAGAGGCAGCATAAGTCGATCAGCAAGATCCAGGCTTATGACTTTAACATTGAGTATGTCAAGGGGAAAAACAACGTGGTAGCCGATGCACTTTCACGTAGACCAGCCACGTTGTCTCTGATGAGTCTGGATACAGATTGGAGGGCTCGACTTTTGGTGGAGTACTCCAAGGACAGGTTTGCTTGTGAGGTTCAAAATGGTCAGGTGACGGATTATAGATACAGGGTGATAGATGAGATCATCTACTACAGGGATCGGATCTTCTTGACTGAGGGCTCTCAGCTCAAGAAGAAGATATTACAGGCAATACATGTGTAATATTCCTAATTAGCGACAGCTAATTGGAATATTCGATTTTGTTCAGTTTTGCCGTCTATAGTTTATAAATAAATAAAAAGTGAGTGGAGAGGGTCTAACTCACTTAAGTGGAATAAAACACCCTTCTAGTAGCACAACGTTGTGACTTAAGGGGGGAGCCAAGGGGGGCCAAGCACCACGTAGAGAGGGGGCCCACGTATGCTCTAGAAGCTACTGCGCAGGAGAGGAAGAGCACGTGGCAAGAGAGGGAGGCTACATTGAGGAGATGGGCCTTAGGGTTGGAGGAAGGTCAACGTTATAAAAGAGGGAGGAGCCTTCTCATTTGATTCATTCTGTTTTTGATGATATTGAACTGGACTTTTTGTCTTCTTGAGCACGCTGGCTGTTTAGCCTGTCTGCAGCACTGTTTAGTGCATTAAGTGTCTCCAGTCGGAGATCTCGCCCTTAGCCCCGGGGGACTTCAAGTGCCTGCTCGGGCAAGGTTATTTCTTCAGTATTTTGTGAGAGGTTTGGGTGTTTGGGTTTTTTGCGGAGCTGAGCTTTCATAGAGACTGCGCAGTCACTGAGAGGGAGGACGCAGTCCATCTTGGAGGTGCTCCGAATCGGGATTTCTGCAGGAAATTGAGCCGAGATTTTGAGCAGAGGATCAGCGTTTGCCTGTGGGAGGATTTTGGTGGAGTTTGAGGCAGTGTTTCAGTCATTCTCATTTAGCCTCTGCGCAGAGCCTTGGAGGCCAGCGTAATTCCCCAAGGGGATGAGGTCAGCCATTTTTGATATGGTTTCTGGGTTTTGTCGGGATTGGTGAGTAGAGGAGATTTCCAGATTTTCAGCTCATTCCGGCAAGGGGAACAGCCCCTAGTCTTCAGTTCATTCTAGCAGTAGCAGCTACACGGCAGTTTTCCAGCAGCTGAAACGCAGTTCAGAGAGCAGCCATTTCTGGTGTATTCTGAGAGTATTTCTTCTCTTGCCTTGAGCAAGTTTAGGTGCCATCACTCTGATCACCTATTGTACTTCATTATATTTCTCGGTTTAATAAAATGGCTTAGCATTTCCTCTCTATATTTCTGATGAGTTGTCGTACATTCTTTCTATGCTATTATATGTCTGCTGCACTGTTATTTTTATATATTCTTGAGCATTCTAGTTCTATACCACTTGGTGTGTTTATCTTTCACTCTTAAACAGAGTCTGGAAAGGGCCAGGTAGCCTCTGGATCTCGTCCTCTTTTCAGGGGCGGAATATCCGGTAAATGCCCTCCCAGTCCATCTCTGGTTGGAGTTTGCCGTGTTTTAGAGATATCCTCGAAACAGGATATTACAGTGGTATCAGAGCATAGTTCTGGCTCAACCTGTGGTCTATGACACCGGGGAAGAGACCCTATATTTGTTATAGAGGCAGGAAGTACAGAGACCATGAGCGTAGGTTGGAGAACACCTACGGAGAGGAAGACTGTGTTCGGGTGGTGGACACAGAGCAGGAGAGAGAGCCTGTGACAGACACAGAGCAGGAGGAGCCTGTATTAGATTCAGAGCAAAGAGGGCCAATGGCAGATGACACAGAGGCCAAACAGTTTGGGGAGGCACTCCTCAAATCGATGCAGGATTTAGCCAGACAGATTGAGGTGATGGGTCAGAGGTTCACTGCTGTAGAGGCTAGACAGCGTGAGACCCCACGGGTTTTCCAGGTAGGTGAGGGATCAGGTACATCCCATCATTTGCCGGAGCATGGTGTTGCGCAGCGTGATACTCCTCAGTCGATGGCTTCACATGCACCTACCCGCTCTACCATGCCCACTTTCTTGGGAGCAGACACAGGGGCAGGAGGCGGAGCCCGGACACATGGGCGAGTATTTTACAGAATATCAGGCCTATGGGCAGTAGTTCAGGGATGCTCTCTCATTCCGGGATTTTGTTCAACTCCAACGGGACAGTAGACCCCGTGACCATCATAGAGGGCACCGACATTATCATGATGGAGATACCCACCGCACATCTAGTAGATTCCATTTGCCTACGTTTGATGGCTCATCAAACAGTTCGGCAAAGTCTTGGGTGGAGAAGTTGGACATCTATTTCCAGCTTAACCAGATGTCGGAGACGAAGGCCATCAAGGTGGCGACATTACATTTGGATGGTGAGGCCCAGGACTGGTGGTTCCATGGGATGGTCACACTCGGACATTCTACAGTGACAACATATGCCGAGTTTACCAGGAGGTTGATGGAGCAATTTGACCGGAGGGATCCGGAACAGCACTTTGTTGAGCTGACAAGGCACAAGTAGACTGGGAGCCCAGAGACATACATTGCAGATTTCTTGAGGGTTTCAATGATGGTGCCAGATCTATCCGCAGCACAGATGATCTATATGTTTGTGGAGGGGTTAGCAAAGCCACTTCGGCGATTAGTGAGATCCACCAGACCAGTGTAATATTCCCAATTAGCAGCAGCTAATTGGGAATATTAATTTTGATCAATTTTGCCTTATATAATTAAATTATAAATAAAAAGTGAGTAAGGGAGGACATAACTCACTTTAGGAATAAAGGTCACTCCCTAGTAGCACAACGTTGTAACTTAAAGGGAGCCAAGGGGGGCCAAGGACCACGTAGAGAAGAAGGCCCCAGCATACACTTGGAGGGACTGCGCAGATGGAGAGGAGCACGTGGCAAGAGGGAGGCTACGTTGAGGAGATGGGCCTTAGGGTTTTGGGAAAGGCCAACATTATAAAAGGAGGAGGAGCCTCCTCATTTGATCATTCGATTATTATGCATTTGAGCTAGTCACTTCGACTTCTTGAGCATGCTGTTGTTTAGCCTGTCTACAGCACTATTTAATGCGACGAGTGTCTCTGTTCGGAGATCTCACCCTTAGCCTCGGGGGACTTTGAGTCCCTGCTCGGGCAAGGTAGTTTCATCAGTCTTTGCAGGAGGATCGATTTGTGGGAGTTGCGGAGGAGCAGTACCTTTGGTGGCTGCGCAGTCTTGAGAGGGAGGACGCAGTCTCTTTTGGTGGGAGTTCCGGATTGGGATTGCTTCGAGGACTTGAGCCGGGAGATTGAGGAAGGGGCCAGCCCTTGCATATCTGAGGATTTTGGCAGAGTTTGGGGTGGATTTTTGGAGTGTTCTCTTCAGTGGCAGTGCAGAGCCTTGAGGGATAGCGTATTTCCCCAACGGGGTGATTTTCAGGGGTTGGCCATTTCAAATATGATTTCTGGGTTTTGCTGGGATCGGTGAGCAGTGGTGGATTCTAGATTTTCAGCTCATTCCGAGGAGGGGAACAGCCCCAAATCATCATTTCATTCCAGCAGTAGCAGCTACACAACAGCTTTCCAGCAATTTGGACGCAAATCAGTTTGCAGCCATTTCTCTGTCATTCTGAGAGCTTTTCTTCCCTTGCCTTGAGCAAGTTTAGGTGCCATCACTCTGATCACCTATTGTACTCATCTCTATTCTCAGTATAATAAAATGGCTTGGCATTCTGTCTATATTTCTTGAGTATCTGTTGTTGTCTACATTGCTATTATATGCTTTGCTACTGTTATTTATTTATCTGAGCATTACTGTAGTATACCACTTGGTGTGTTCATACTCTTAGACAGAGTCTGGAAAGGGCCAGGTAGCCTCTAAATCTCACCCTCTTCTCAGAGGTGAAATATCTGGTAAACGCCCTCCCAGTCCATCTCTGGTTAGAGTTTGCTGTGTTTTAGAAATTTCCCCAAAAAGGAATATTACAGTGGTATCAGAGCATAGTTCTGGCTCAGCCTGTGGAGCTAGTTGTCTATGACACCGAGGAAGAGGCCATATATTTGTTACAGAGGCAGGAAGTACAGAGATCGTGAGCGTAGGTTGGAGAACACCTACGAAGAGGGAGACTGCGTTCGAGTAGTGGACGCAGAACAGGAGGAGCCTGTGGTAGACACAGAACATGAGGAGCCTGTGATAGACACAGAGCAGGAGGAGCCGATGGCAGGTGATGATGATGTGAAGAGATTTGGGGAGATGCTCCTCAAATCAGTACAGGATCTGTCGAGGCAGATTCAGGTGATGGGGCAGAGATTCACTGCTGTGGAGGCTAGATAGCGTGAAACCCCAAGAGGTTTCCAAATTGGCGAGGGATCAGGCACATACCACCATTTGCCAGAGCATGATGCCACTCAGCATATGGCATCACATACACCCACACGTTCCACTATGCCCACTTTTCTGGGTGCAGACACAGGGGCAGGATCACAGCAGGAGCCAGAGCCTGGCCACATGGGTGATTATTTCACCGAGTATTAGGCATATGGGCAGAAGTTCAGGGATGCCCTTCCATTCAGAGATTTTGTTCAGCTCCAGCGGGATAGCAGACCCCATAACTTTCACAGAGGGAATAGGCACTCACATGACAGGGGCTTACAGCGCACAGTGGGCAGAGTCCATTTACCGACATTTGACGGGTCATCCAAGCGTTCGGAAAAAGCTTGGGTGAAGAAGTTGGATACCTCTTTCCAGCTTGACCGAGTATCGAAGGGGGAAACCATCAAAGTGGTTACTTCGCACTTGGAGGATGAGGGCACACAGGATTGCAGGGAGTTCGAGGAAACACCTAGTGTGACACAGGATTCACCCTCATTGGACCCCTCCTTGACCGTGTCGGTTGATATCGTAGTGGAGAAGGTAGAGCCTACCCCAGTAGAGCCATCCATTGAGGTGATGACCAGAGTCGTGTCTTCGAGTGGTAGCAGCAAATGACATATGGGTGAGGTGTCAGGAGATGTATCCACCTTCGATGAGGCACTAGGAGATACAGAGGTATTGGATGATGGTCGCAGATAGCAGTATCATCGGCTTCGCGTAGACCTTCTAGTTTTGAGAGGGAAGGCCATGTCAGTACGGGAGGCCATTTTGTTGCAGGACAAGGAGCTGGAGGGCATGAGTGGCTTGTGCCGAGTCAGCGGCCAAGTTGGCCCGCATTGGGGAATGACTAGATTCCCTGATGGTACAACCAGAGGGCACGTTGGAGCGTCTGATCATTCCTCCAGGCATGCATGGACAAGACTAGCAGCGTTGTTGGGACACCTCTTCCCATTGGAGAGAGAGAGACGGAGTCACCTAGTTAGATCTCATACGTTGACTTGGTTAGCAGGATTAGACGATCGGGGTTGCACAGGGTGCAACATCCACATGTTGAGATTGGATGGCGAGAGATTTTGAGTTGGTACCCGGTGGAGTGGGTTATGGAGATGGTGGTGGACCCGGGTGTAGTTCAGCAAGAGTTCCCAGGTGCTGGGAATACAGGGACCCTAGATTGGCATTGGGATCTAGGCGGGATCACCTATCATTTCCCAGGCAGGTCGGTTGACTATGTCTTGGAGGGTACAGTTGGCCTAGCAATAGAACATGCACATCCGCTAGGGGAGTTTTGGTCAGCTCCAGTGGCCAACCAGTTTATGGGCAGACTCCCTAGGTTGTCTGGGTATGACACTTATACACGGGGTCACGAGGTGGTCAACATACCTTGGCAGGAGCTTGTAGGAGGAGGTGGCATTGGCAGGCCACCAGATGGCACCTTGTATGGGGCCAAGGATTCTTCACCTTTGTGTGGGACACAAAGGACGCAGCGGAGCCAAGCAGTGGTGGTAACACTACTGACACATAGGGAGATTCACTTCTCGGACCCCTCGAGGAGGGTTTGGAGTGATGATCCATTCGTCGGCGAGTATAGTGATGCGACGGTGGAGACGATGATACCGATTGGGGGTAGTCCGACGTGTAGAAGCACAGCTCTAGGTCATCACATCCAGGGATGTGTGGGAGCCTCTAGCATTGAGCAGTGGACTACCTGTGGACATGGAGTTGCATGGTGGTGTACCGTAATGTGTGGGACTGCATTGTGGAGTAGGAGTGTCCTACATCACATTGAGAGCACACGGGGAGTGACCAATGCCTGGACACAGTCAGGGCACGAGACGGTACAGGGTGGTACAACAGTAGCATGGGGTATCCAGCAAAATATACAAGGGTATGCCTCAGTGTGCAGTGGCATGTCGAGGAGTACAGGGATGATCGGTGGTATGCGAGGGTGTATGGTGTTGCACAGCAGGGTCTTAGAGCATTGCCTCCAGGGAGACTCACGGACAGGGACACCGGGCTTACCTTTGGGGGTATTTCACCTAGGATCGATGGGGAGACAGCCGAGCGATACTTGACGGCAACTGTGGGGACTCACGCACCTGACCTTCTTCTACATCACTCACGGGCACAGTCGATTTTGTCGTTGTCCTTTGGCACCTTGGGCATGAGCAGCGGGGTACGCGAGGCTCACCCAAGATATTTGGATGACACCCAGCACACTAGGGGAGAGACTTCTCGGCAGTTGCACTGGGTCAGTACGCTAGTTGACGACCACAGGTTAGGGGATGAGATGATCATCTGCAGGGGTGGCACATCGGTCATCGCTGAGCCTACACCTAGGGAGCGGGTCATGAGGGAGACATGTGTAACTCTTTTCTCAGAGCACGCCGAGACCATGCATGAGCAAAGGATATTGGGTTCAGCAGAGGTAGCATCCCAGCATGCATCTGGACTCCAGACAATTTATCGATACATTATCGAGAGGGTGGATGGCAGACCTAGTAGAGATGTGGCAGAGGCAAGACAGGAGGGCGTTTCTTCTGTATGCCAGAGTGAGGACTCTTCTTCAGATGAGTCCATAGGATCAGTGGACGACGCTTCTGAGGAGGGTGAGCAGTCACGGGACTCTGCGGGAGATACTCTAGGTGAAGAGTCACTTGTGACGATTCAGCTAGAGCAGCAGGTGATTAGCAGAGGGAAAACTTCTCTCAGGGAACTTAAAGTCTCAAAAGTTTGATTTTGCCAGGCAGATTAGCAGTATCAGCTAGCAGATCCATGTAGATTTTTGTAGCATCGGAAAGTGATCTAAGTCTAAAAATTTGTGAGGAGGCTTGGACACCAGTATTACAAAGAACCCAAAAATCGTTTGTGGAAATTCCACTCAGTTTATGTTTGTAATATTCCTAATTAGCTATGGCTAATTGGAATATTCGAATTTTGCTCAATTTTGCAGTCTATAGTTTATTCATAAATAAAAAGGTGAGTAGAGGAGACATAACTCACTTTAGAAATAAAATTTCACTCCCTAGTAGCACAACGTTGTAACTTATGTGAGCCGAGGGGACCAAGAGACCACGCAGAGAGGGGGCCCACGTAGACACATGGAGGGACTACGCAGGCCAAGAGGGAGCACGTGGCAACGTTGGAGGAGCTAAGCATTAGGGTTGAGAGGGGCTCATGCTATATAGAGGGGAGAGCCTCCTCATTTTGATCATTCGTTGTTGATGATATTGAGCTGGTCGTTTTGACTTCTAGAGCACGCTGGCTGTTTAGCCTGTCTGCAGCACTGTTTAGTGCGTTGAGTGTCTCCGATCAGAGATCTCGCCCTTAGCCCCGGGGGACTTCGAGTGCCTGCTCGGGCAAGGTAGTTTCTTCAGCATTTTGTGAGAGGATTGGTGTTTGGGTTTTGTTGCGGAGCTGTGCATTCAGAGACTGCGCAGTCATTGAGAGGGAGGACGCAGTCTATTCAGGAGGAGCTCCGGATTGGGTTCCTTGCAGGGGTTTTGAGCCTGGAGATTGAGCAGAGGATCAGCTTTTGCCTTTGGGAGGATTTTGGTGGAGTTTGAGGACGTATTTCAGTTGTTCCTATTCAGCCTCTGCGCAAAGCCTTGGAGGGCAGCATAATTCCCCAAGGGGGTGATTTTCGGGGGTCAACCATTTCTGATATGATTTCTGGGTTTTGCTGTGGTTGATGAGTAGAGGAGAATTCCAGATTTTCAGCTCATTCCGGCAAGGGGAACAGCCCCTAGTCATCAGTTCATTTCAGCAGTAGCAGCTACACAGCAGTTTTCCAGCAGCTGGGACGCAGTTCAGAGAGCAGTCATTCCCTGGTTATTCTGAGAGTATTTCTTCACCTGCCTTGAGCAAGTCTAGGTGCCATCACTCTGATCACCTATTGTACTTCATTATATTTCTCAATATAATAAAATGGCTTAGCATTCTCTCTCTATTTCTGGAGCATTTGTTATACATGTTATCTATGTTGTTGTATGTCTGCATTACTGTTATATTTATATCTTCGGGCATTCTAGTTCTATACCACTTGGTGTGTTTTTCCTCGTACTCTTAGACAGAGTCTGGAAAGGGCCAGGTAGCCTCCAGATCTCACCCTCTTCTCAGAGGTGACATATCAGGTAAACGCCCTCCCAGTCCATCTCTGGTTAGAGTTTGCTGTGTTTTAGGGATATCCTCCAAAAAGAGATATTACAGTGGTATCAGAGCATAGTTCTGGCTCAGCCTGTGGAGCTAGTTGTCTATGACACCGGGGAAGAGGCCATATATTTGTTACAGAGGCAGGAAGTACAGAGATTGTGAGCGTAGGTTGGAGAACACCTACGGAGAGGGAGACTATGTTCGGGTGGTGGACATAGAACAGGAGGAGCCTGTGACAGACGCAGAGCAAGAGGACCCTGTGCTAGATTCAGAGCAGAGAGAGCCGATGGCAGATGATAGTGAGGCAAAACAGTTTGGGGAGGCACTCCTCAAATCAGTGCAGGATCTAGCGAGACAGATTGAGGTGATGGGTCAGAGATTCACAGTTGTGGAGGCTAGACAGCGTGAGACCCCACAGGTTTTCCAGGTAGGAGAGGGATCGGGTACATCCCACCATTTTCCGGAGCATGGTGCTACTCACCATGATGCTACTCAGCCAATGGCTTCACATGCACCTACACGCTCTACCATGCCCACTTTCTTGGGAGCAGACACAGGGGCAGGAGCCCAACAGGAGGCGGAGTCCGGACATATGGGTGATTATTTTACAAAGTATCAGGCCTATGGACAAGAGTTCAAGGATGCTCTCTCGTTTAGAGATTTTGTTCAGCTTCAACGAGACAGTAGACCCCGTGACCATCATAGAGGGCACCGGCATTATCATGACGGAGATACCCACCGCACAGCTAGCAGATTCCACTTGCCTACGTTTGATGGTTCATCAAAGTTCAAACAGTTCAGCGAAATCTTGGGTGGAGAAGCTGGACATCTATTTCCAGCTTAACCAGATGTCGGAGACGGAGGCCATCAAGGTGGCAACATTACATTTGGATGGTGAGGCCCAAGACTGGCGGTTTTATGGGATGGTTACACTCGGACATTCTACAGTGTCGACATATGCCGAGTTTACCAGGAGGTTGATAGAGAGGATTGACCGGAGCGATCCAGAACAGCACTTTGTTGAGCTGACGAGGCTTAAACAGACCGGGAGCCCAGAGACATACATTGCAAACTTTTTGAGGGTTTCAGTGATGGTGCCAGATCTATCCGCGGCATGGATGATCTATATGTTTGTGGAGGGGTTAGCAGAGCTACTTCGGGGTCTAGTCAGATCTACTAGACCAGCCACACTCCAAGATGCTATTAGCAGGGCCCGGGACTTATAGGATGCATTGCCCAGGACTCGGACACCTTACCCCCAGAGACCAGGCTTTTAGCCCACGGGGAAGGATGTGAGGATTCCGCCTCCAAAGGGGAATCCAAGACGGGCACAGACAGATGCTGATGCCAGGAGGGAGCTGAAGAAGAAGCGGTTGTGCTTTACCTGTCAGGAGCCGTGGGCACCGGGACATAGATGTGCTGCTGGCAAAGCACACTTCATTGAGGTCTTCTCCGAGAGTAGCGGGGAAGAGGATGAGGAGGATGACGTGGAGGTAGGAGACAGTCAGACAGCCCAGGATTAGTTGCCACCACCACCTCTAGGAGCAGGAGGTGCGGCTTTTGCACCCACAGGGGGGACCCTTGAAGCATTGCGAGGAGTTCCTAAGTATTTGACGCTGCGTATACGGGGGACAGTACGTGGTCAACGAGTATCAGTTTTGGTTGATAGTGGAGCAACCCACAACTTCATAGATGCACAGATGGTTGAGCAGAGAGGTATACCGACCGAGAGCTTCGATGGATATTCTGTTCTAGTCCCAGGAGCTCAGACGATGCAGTGTGCCCAGTATGTTCCAGAGTTGGCAGTGACGATGGGTACCTACACCGTGACCGACCACTTTTTCATGGTCAACATACCGGATACCAATGTGGTATTGGGTGTTCAGTGGTTGATTACTCTGGGGAAGGTCACCACAGATTGGGAGGCCTTGGAGATGGAGTGGGATGATAAGAAGACCGGGAAGCATGAGAAGATCCGCGAGATGCACACTTACCCACCTCAGACTGTTTCGGCTCACCGAATGGAGGCAGATTTCCGGAAGGTTGACATAGAGTGGGCGGTTGAGTTGCGGGAATCAGAGGCAGGGACTACCGGTCAGGCCGTTCATCCTGATATACAGGCTATCCTTGACAGATATGACACAGTGTTCAAGGATATACCACCAGGCCGACCACCGGATCAGGGGTTCGAGCACACTATTGAGTTGGAGCAGGGTATTCAGGCAGTGATTACAACACCCTATAGGCATCCCAAGCCTATCGGGATGAGATTGAGCGGGCCATCCAGGAGTTGCTGGCTCTTGGGCACATCCGGCCGAGCACAAGTCCTTTTGCTTCTTCCATGTTGTTGGTGAAGAAGAAGGACGGCACTTTGAGGATGTGTATTGACTACAGGGCCCTGAACAAGAAGACCCTGAAAAACAGGTACCCTATACCCAGGATCGATGAGTTGATGGATGAGTTGAGAGGAGCCCGGTTCTTCTCAAAGATTGATTTGAGATCAGGGTACCATCAGATTCGTGTGAGGGAATAGGACATTCCCAAGACCACCTTCAAGTGTTACTATGGGCACTTTGAGTTTTTGGTGATGCCCTTCGGGCTAACCAACGCACCAGCGACATTCCAGACTTGCATGAACCACATCTTCCGCAGTCACTTGAGGAAGTTTGTGTTGGTGTTCTTTGATGATATCCTCATTTACAGCAGGACTTGGGAGGAGCATCTCTAGCACATTGAGGCAGTGTTGCGCATTTTGGAGGAGCAGCATTTCTATGCCAAGCTCTTCAAGTGTGAGTTTGGGTTGTCGGAGATGTTGTACTTGGGACATATCATAGGGATGGATGGAGTGAGAGTCCACAAGGAGAAGATCAGGGCCATCAGAGATTGGCCGGAGCCGAGGAATGTGACAGAACTTCGGGGTTTCATTGGAATTTGTACTTATTACAGGAAGTTCGTCAGGAGTTTTTCACAGCTTGCTGCACCCCTTACAGATTTGACGAAGAAGGGGGCATTCAGTTGGTCAAATATAGCACAGCGAGCCTTTGACAGGCTCAAGGAGGTGATGAGTAGCTGCCCAGTGCTTGCATTGCCAGATTTTATGCAGCCATTTGTTTTGGAGTGTGATGCGCTGGGAGAGGGGATCGGCACAGTATTGACGCAGGGAGGACACCCTATAGCCTTTGAGAGCCGGAAGCTCCTTCCACACGAGAGGTTGTATTCTATATACGACAAGGAGATGTTGGCCATTATGCATGCATTGGCCAAATTCCGGCAGTATTTAGTGGGTAACAGGTTCAGGGTGAGGACTAATCACAACAGCCTCAGGTTATTTTCGGAGCAGAAGCAGCTACAGGAGAGGCAGCAGAAGTGGATCAGTAAGATCCAAGCATATGACTTTGACATTGAGTATGTCAAAGGTAAGAACAACGTGGTAGCAGATGCCCTTTCACGGAGACCAACCACGTTGTCTCTTATAAGCTTGGATACAGATTGGAGGGCTCGACTTTTAGTAGAGTACTCCAAGGACAGATTTGCATGTGAGGTTCTAGATGGACAGGTGGCAGATGACAGGTACAGGGTGGTCGATCACATGATTTACCTTTGGCCGGCCATCAGGGGTTTACCAAAACCTACCGAGCCATTAGAGAGAGGTTCTCATGGAAGGGCCTCAAGGAGGACGTACTCCAGCACATCAGGGAGTGCGATGTTTGCCAGAGGAACAAGGGGGAGATGAGCCATCCCGCAAGATTATTGCAGCCTCTTCCCATCCCGGAGGGGAAATGGGAGAGTATTTCGAGGGACTTCATCACAGGGTTGCCCATGGTGCAGGGCAAGGATTGTATCTTTGTCGTCGTTGATCGATTGACAAAGTATGTGCATTTTCTTGCCATATCCGCGCATTACACAGCAGCACAGGTGGCTGAGCTGTTCTTCAGAGAGGTTTTCAGGCTACATGGTCTTCCTAAGACCATCATCAGTGACAGCGACAGCCGATTCATGGGCGGATTTTGGCAGGAGCTTTTCCGGTTGGTGGGGACGGAGTTGACACAAAGTACTAGTTATCACCCACAGACGAATGGACAGACAGAGATAGTTAACAAGTGGCTGGAGGGCTACTTGCGTAACTATGTCAGTGGGCAGCAGCAAGCATGGCTAAAGTGGTTGCATCTGGGGGAGTACTGCTACAACACTACACATCACATGTCCATTGGTATGTCACCATTTTATGCTTTGTATGGGTATCATTCTTTATCTTTTGCTGATGTGATGTTCGATGCTAGCAAGGCTCCTAGAGCCAAGATTTGGATCCAAGAGAGTCAGGACATTCTTCGAGCTCTCAAGAATAATATGGCTACAGCACAAAACCAGCAGAAGTTGTATGCTGACAGAGGTCGAGTGGAGAGACAATTTGAGGTAGGGGACTTGGTCTACCTACGATTACAGCCATACCGACAGTCTTCACTGAAGCAGAACGGAGCTGAGAAGCTCAAGCCCCGCTTTTATGGGCCATACAGGGTGATACGCAGGATTGGACAGGTTGCATATGAGTTGGAGCTGCCCCAAGGCAGCAAGATTCAAAATGTTTTTCATGTATCTTGCCTGAAAAAGGCACTGGGGCAGCAGGTGACAGTGACAAATGAGCACCACCCACGGATGATGAGGGGCATTTGGTGTTGCAGCCATAGGCTATTATTGATACCAGGGAGAGGAAGCTACGAAGCAGAACAGTCTGGGAGTTCTTAGTGAGATGGAAGAATTCGCTGGATGAGGATGCCACTTGGGAGAGTGAGAAAATTTTGCAGCATACATCACTTCAGTTGCTTGAGGACAAGCAACATTTTGCTGAGGGAGACTGTAATATTCCTAATTAGCTATGGCTAATTGGAATATTCGAATTTTGCTCAATTTTTCCGTCTATAGTTTATTCATAAATAAAAAGGTGAGTAGAGAAGACATAACTCACTTTAGAAATAAAAGTTCACTCCCTAGTAGCACAATGTTGTAACTTAAGTGAGCCGAGGGGACCAAGAGACCATGCAGAGAGGGGGCCCACGTAGACACATGGAGGGACTGCGCAGGCCAAGAGGGAGCACGTGGCAACGTTGGAGGAGGTGAGCATTAGGGTTGAGAGGGGCTCATGCTATATAGAGGGGAGAGCCTCCTCATTTTGTTCATTCGTTGTTGATGATATTGAGCTGGTTGTTTTGACTTCTTGAGCACACTGGCTGTTTAGCCTGTCTGCAGCACTGTTTAGTGCATTGAGTGTCTCCGATCGGAGATCTCGCCCTTAGCCCCGGGGGACTTCGAGTGCCTGCTCGGGCAAGGTAGTTTCTTCAGCATTTTGTGAGAGGATTGGTGTTTGGGTTTTGTTGCAGAGCTGTGCATTCAGAGACTGCACAGTCATTGAGAGGGAGGACGCAGTCCATTCAGGAGGAGCTCCGGATTGGGTTCCTTGCAGGGGTTTTGAGCCTGGAGATTGAGCAGAGGATCAGCCTTTGCCTTTGGGAGGATTTTGGTGGAGTTTGAGGCCGTATTTCAGTTGTTCCTATTCAGCCTGTGCGTAGAGCCTTGGAGGGCAGCGTAATTCCCCAAGGGGGTAATTTTCGGGGGTCAGCCATTTCTGATATGATTTCTGGGTTTTGCTGTGGTTGATGAGTAGAGGAGGATTCCAGATTTTCAGCTCATTCCAGCAAGGGGAACAGCCCCTAGTCATCAGTTCATTTCAGCAGTAGCAACTACACAGCAGTTTTCTAGCAGCTGGGACACAGTTCAGAGAGCAGCCATTCCCTAGTTATTCTAAGAGTATTTCTTCACTTGCCTTGAGAAAGTCTAGGTACCATCACTCTGATCACCTATCATTATATTTCTCAGTATAATAAAATGGCTTAGCATTCTCTCTCTATTTCTGGAGCATTTGTTATACATGTTATCTATGATGTTGTATGTCTGCATTACTATTATTTTTATATCTTCGGGCATTCTAGTTCTATACCACTTGGTGTGTTTTTCTTCATACTCTTAGACAGAGTCTGGAAAGGGCCAGGTAGCCTCCATACCTCACCCTCTTCTCAGATGTGACATATCTGGTAAACGCCCTCCCAGTCCATCTCTAGTTAGAGTTTGTTGTGTTTTAGAGATATCCCCCAAAAAGGGATATTACAATGTTTTAATAAAATAATCAATTATTTTAATGGGGACCCTGAGTCTAAACTTAAGGAAATTAAATAATTAATGGGTATTAATAAAACAGAGTGCGAATCTTCTAGAAAACGAAGATCAAGTCAAGATTTAAACTTAGCCATCGATTGGACTTCTAATCTGGGACGTTGATTCATCAATGAAAAGATTATAAAAGAAGACTTGAGGGCCATTTGGAAAGGAAGTCGGGCACACTCAGTACCCAGAGGGAAGTTGATTCTGCAGGAAATAGAATTCGATTTCAGAGGGAGAGTCGCAGGGCAGAGGAAGCAGAGGGCATCAACAGTATCAGGGTACAAGGATAGAAGGAAGCAAAAGGGCAGAGAAGCAGTGCAGCGGGCTCACGCAGGCTCTGCGCAAGGAATCACGCAGGGGTGATGCAGAGAGGGTTAGTGGGTCCCTCAGGTGTCGAAAATTCTCCTGAGGTTTGGAGAGAATTTATCTCAGGTGTTTTCTTAAGAAGTTTCTCATTTATTCTGCGAGACTTTCCTTGTAAAGAATTTGCTGTTGAATATTAACATATAAACCCTCATCTGCTGCACCAGTTTTCCCACATTGGGTTTTTCTAGGGACAATTGTCCAAAAATAACTGTCATTGTGATTGATTCTTGTGCTTTCACTTTTACTGTACTTTCTGTATATGTACTTAAGTGATAACTGCAATAGTGTTTATTTCGAAATTTATTGTAAGGGTTTTGTAAATAACTTATTGTGAAAATAAGTGGGAGAAATAAATCAATAACTGCAGTAGAATTTCAGATTTAAAATTTTCACATGGTATCAGAGTTGAGATCAAGTAACAGGATTGGAGACTTTGTGATGGAACGAAGTCTAGATGCTGCTGCAACAGCAAATCGTAAGGGTTCACGCAGCTCTCCGAAGAAAAAAGAAAGCATGGAAGAAAATATGGATCACGACATCTCTGTATTAGCTTCCAGATAGGAAGAAGAGTTCGCTTGCGTATCAAGCTCTGCTTCTCCAGAGGTATAGTATATTGATAGTGGAGCTTCTGCACATATGACGGGAGTACGAGAATGTTTCTCTAGCGACCAAGAAGAGCATATGAACTTCCAGATCACCATGGGAAATAAGGCAAATTGTACCCCTGTTGGAAGAGGTACCATAGTATTTCAAAATGAAACTGGCAATAAGCTTCGAGCCACCAATGTGCTGCATGTGTTTGGTTTGGGGATGAACTTACTCTTGGTGTCACAGCTGCAAAATAAGGGCTATGATGTTTACTTCATTGGCAAAAGAGTATATGTCAAACACCCGAGTTGGAAGAAGAAGGCACAAATCGGAGTCAGGAGCAACAAACTATATAAGCTGCAGCTCGAATCTCCAATGGCACTGATAGGCAACAATGGTGAGAAGGATTTGAATGAACTATGGCACAGGAGAATGGGGTACTTACACCATGGGGCTTTGAGAATTCTCAAAAATACTGTCACAAGAGTTCTAAATTTGAGCACCAAGCAAGATGATGTTTGCAGAGGGTGCGTACTAGGAAAGTGCACCAAGGAAACCTACCCCATGAGCAGCAATAGGGCTAAGAGTATGTTGGGATTAATACACTCAGACATCTGTTGACCAATGTCCACTAGAGCTCCTAGTGTTGTTGAATATTTCATCACCTTCATTGATAACCATTCCAAGAAAACTTGGACTACTTTCTAAAAACCAAGGATGAAGTCTTTGATCGATTCAAGGAGTTTAAAGCTCTAGTTGAGAATCTAACAGGAAAGCAGATAAAGATACTATGATTAGATAATGGTGGAGAATACATTGATAAAAACTTCACAAAATTATGCACAAGGGAAGGCATCAAAAGAGAGTGGACAGCTCCATATAATCCGAAGTAGAATGGAATTGTAGAAAGGAAAAATAGAACTATTGTGGAGGCTGCAAGGGCAATGTTGTATGATCAAGACATGCCCAAATTTCTGTGGGCAAAAGCTTATAATACAGTTGTATATGTTCAAAATAGGATTCCTCACATCGCATTAGGTAAGATCACTCCAGAAAGTGTCTTCACTGGCAGGAAGCCAAAAGTTAGCCACTTCAGGATCTTTGGTAGTGTGGCATATTGCCATGTACCTGAAGAAAAGGGGAAGAAATTGGATAGGACAGCGGAAATAGGATATAGCGAGAATGTTAAGGCTTATAGAATCTACATTCCTGACAGCAAGAAGATTGTAGTGCGATGGGATGTAAAGTTCATGGAGGAAAGAGCTTTCAGAAAATCCCAGGAGATGCCTTCCGAAACGCAATCTGAAGATGAACCACTGGTCCAGCCACTACGACCAGCTAAAACTAGCACGAGTGCTTCTCCAGGGCACAAGGATCCAGGAGTTTATCTCAAGAGGAGGAGTAGGAAGATCCACCCACTACCAGTGGTAGGACGAGCAGGGAATTACGATAGATTCGGAGGACACAGAGGAGTTTGTCAGAGCTCCTAGAAATGAGAAAAAGCAGCGTAGGCAACCAGATAGATACCAAGCCTTGGTAGCTTAGGTTGGGGAATCCTCTAATTTTCAAGAGGCAGCTCAGCCTCAGGCATGGGTAGATGCAATGGTGGAAGAGTACAACTCCATCATGACAAATGATGTCTGGGATGTGGTTCCTAGGCTTCAGGACAAATCAGTTGTGGGTTCAAGATGGATCTACAAGATCAAATATGCTGCAGATGGCAGCGTAGAAAAATATAAAGCCAAGTTCGTGGCTAAGGGGTATGCTCAGAAGAAGGGGATAGACTATGAAGAAACCTTCGCCCCAGTAGCCAGAAATACTTCTATTATATCTGTGATATCGCTTGTTACGCAGATCAGATGGGAGATTCACCAGATGGATGTCAAGACTGCGTTCTTGAATGGGGTGATAGAAGAAGAAGTATATATCGAACAACCAGAGGACTTTGAGACGCGTGAGCAGAAGACTCATGAGTGTAGGCTTAAGAAAGCCTTGTATGGACTTAAGCAAGCCCCTAGAGTTTGGTATGGTCAGATTAATGGTTACTTGCAGAAGATGGGATTCGTCAAGAGCGACGCAGATCCCAATCTCTACTATCCCAAAGTAGGGAATGAGTCTTTGATATTGGTGTTGTACGTAGATGGCATATTCCTAACAGGTTCATCTAGGCTCATCAAGCATTGCAAGGAGAACCTCACTACAGAATTCGACATGAAGGATCTGGGGCTGATGCACTATTTTCTGGGGTTAGAAGTTTGGCAGCAAAAGGGTGAAATCTTCCTTGGTCAAGGCAGATATGCTATAGAAATCTTGAAAAGATTCAAGATGCAGGACTGTAGACCCATGGCTACTCCAATGATCACCAACTGGAAGAAGATTGATACATTTTAAGATGATGAGGTTGATCCTACCATGTATAGACAACTCATCGGTCCCTAATTTATCTAGTCAACACTAGGCCAGACATTTGTTACGTTGTCAACACCCACAGTCAATTAATGGTGGAACCAACGAGGGCACATTGGGCAGTAGCCAAGCATGTTCTCAGATACCTACGAGGAACAGTCGAGCTTGGATTGAGATACACCCGAGGCAATGACATCAGACTGAGTGGGTTCACTGACGCAAATTGGGTTGGAAGTTCAATATATCGAAAAAGTACTAGTGGGTATTGTTTCAACGTTGAATCAGGAATGACTTCCTAGTGCAGCAGGAAACAAAAATCTGTAGCTCTGAGCTCAACTGAGGCAGAATATATGGCAGGAAGCACTGCTTCGTGTGAACCCATATGGCTTAGGAAGCTGCTTGTGAATCTACTCAAGGAAAATATGGAAGCGACCAGCATTCTATGTGATAATCAGAGTTGCATCAAGCTCTCTGAGAATCATGTGTTTCATGATCGATCGAAGCACATTGATATCAGGTGTCATTTTATCAGAGACTATGTCCAACAGGGAACTATAGAATTGCAATACACTCCGACAAGAGAACAAGTGGTTGACACCCTCACTAAAACTCTGGGAAAGACAAAGTTTGTTTACTTCAGAGAGAAGATTGGGATGATCAAGAATCCATTTCAATAGCAGAAGTGGACAGATGCAGAATTGAGAAGGAACAGCAGTACAGATGAGGCAGTGTCATGGGCAGCAGTACAGAAGGGAGCAGCGCAGCAGATGGGGGGCAACAGTCGGGCATTAGCAGCACAGAGGGTGCTTCAAAGTCAAAGCAATATGCAACAAGCAAATTGCTAGAACACTTTCCTTGCTAAGAGAGAGTGTTGATTTTTGTAGCAACGGAAAGTGATCTAAGTCTCAAAAATTTGTGAGGAGGCTTGGACACCAATATGTTGATTTTTGTAGCATCAGAAAGTGATCTAAGTCCCAAATTTGGTGAGGAGGCTTAGGCACTAGTATTCCAAAGAAACCAGAAACCGTTTGTGGAAATTTCACTCGGTTCATGTTTTATTAAAATAATTAAATCTAACTCATCAATCTTATAGGATTTAAATAATTAATGGGTATTAATAAAACAGAGTGCGGATCTTCTAGAAAACAAAGATCAAGTCAAGTTTTAATCTTAGCCATTGATTAAACTTCTAATCTGGGTCGTTGATTCTTCAATGAGAAGATTATAAAAGAAGGTTTGAGGGTTATATAGAAAGCAAGTCGGGCATACCTCAGTAACCCGAGGGAAGTTGATTCTGAAGGAATAGAATTCGATTTCAGAGGGAGAGTTGCAGGGCAGAGGAAGCAAAGGGCATCAGCAGTGACAGGGCTCAAGGGAAGAAGGACGCAGAAGGTCGGAAAGGGCAGCACAAAGCATCAACGCAGAGAGCTCACGCAGGGTGACGCAGTCCTTTCAGGCTCTGCGCAAAGAGCTCATGCAGGGTGACACGGTCTCATGCAGGCTCTGCGCAGAGAGACATGCAGGGGTGACACAGAGAGACGTAGTGAGTCTCCGAAGTGTGGGAAATTCTCCAGAGGGTTGATGAGAATTTATCTCAGGTGTTCTCTCATGAAGTTTCTCAAAAACTCTGCCAATCATTCCTTGTAAAGAATTTACTATTGAAGATTAATATATAAACCCTCATCTGCTGCACCAATTTCCCACATTGGGTTTTTCCAGGGACAATTGTCCAAAAATAATTGTGTTAATGTGATTGGTTCTTGTGCTTGTATTTTTACTGTTCTATTCTCTACATATACTTGAGTGATTACTACAGTAGTGTTTATTTCAAAATTTACTGGAAGAATTCTGTAAATAACTTATCGTGAAAATAAGTAGGAGAAATAAATCTATCACTACAGTAGAATTTCAGGATTGAAATTTTAACATGGTATCAGAGCTGAGATTGAGTAACAGGGGTATAGATCCTGCGATGGAACGAAGACCAGAAATTGTTGCAACAGCAACTCAGAAGGGTTCATGCAGCTCTCCAAAGAAAAGGGAAAGCATGAAAGAACAAATGTATCATGACATCTTTGTACTGGCATCCAGACTGGAAGAAGAATTTGCTTGTGTATCAAGCTCTGTTTCTCCTGAGGTCTGGTATATTGACAGTGGATCTTCTGCACATATGATGAGTGTGCGAGAATGTTTCTCAAACTATCGAGAAGAACATATGAACTTTCAAATCACCATGGGAAATAAGGCGAAGTGTACCCTTGTTGGAAGAGGTACCATAGTGTTTCAAACTGAAGCTGGCAATAAGCTTCGAGCCACCAATGTGTTGCATGTGCTCGGTTTGGGGATGAACTTACTCTCGGTGTCTCAGCTTCAAAACAAGGGCTATGACGATTACTTCACTGGCAAAAGAGTATACGTCAAACACCCGAGCTAAAAGAAGAAGGCACAAATCAAAGTTAAGAGCAATAAATTGTATAAGTTACAGCTCGAATCCCCAATGGCGCTGATAGGAAGCAACGATGAGAAGGATTTGAATGAACTATGGCACAAGAGAATGGGGCGCTTACACGATGGGGCTTTGAGAATTCTCAAGAAGATCGTCACAAGAGTTTCGGATCTGAGCACCAAGCGAGATGACGTCTGCAGAGGGTGCATATTAGGGAAATATGCCAAGGCAGCCTACCCCAGAAGTAACAATAGGGCTAAGAGTGTGTTGGGATTAATACACTCAGACATTTGCGGAGAAGTGTCCACTAGAGCTCTTACTAGTGTTGAATATTTCGTCGCCTTTATTGATGACCATTCCAAGAAAACTTGGATCTACTTTCTGAAGACCAACGACGAAGTCTTTGATAGATTCAAGCAGTTTAAGGCTTTGGTTGAGAATCTGACAGGAAAGAAAATAAAGATACTGCGATCAGACAATGGTGGAGAATACATTGATAAAGACTTCACAGAGTTCTGCAAAAGGGAAGGCACCAAAAGAGAGTGGACTTCTATGTATAATCCGAAACATAATGGAATCGCAGAAAGGAAGAATAGAACAATTGTCGAGGCTGCAAGGGCAATGTTGTATGACCAAGACATGCCCAAATTTTTGTGGGCTGAAGCTTGTAATACAGTTTTATATGTTTAGAACAGGATTCCTCATAGAGCATTGGGTAAGATCACTTCAGAAAGTGCCTTCACCGGCAGGAAGCCAAAGGTAAACCACTTCAGGATCTTTGGTAGTGTGGCATATTGTCATGTACCCGAAGAGAAGAGGAAGAAATTAGATAAGACTGCGGAAAAGGGATATTTGGTGTGATACAGTGAGAATGCAAAGGCTTACCGAAGCTACATCCTTGAGAGCAGGAAGATTGTAGTACGACAGGATGTAAATTTCATGGAGGAAAGAGCTTTTAGAAAATCCAGGGAGATGCCTTCCGCAACGCAGTCTGAGGAGGATCCACTGGTCCAGCCACAACGACCAACAGAGGCTAGCACGAGTGCTTCTGCAAGGCACAAAGATCCAAGGGATTCATCTTCCGAAGATTTTCATGAGGGGGAGCAAGTAGATCCACCCACTACCAGTGGTAGAACGAGCAGGGAATTATGACAAATTCTGAGGGATGCGGAGGAGTTTGTCGGAGCCCCCAAAAATGAGAAGAGGCAGCGCAGGCAACCGGATAGATACCAAGCCTTGGTAGCACAGGTTGGGGAGCCCTCTATTTTTCAAGAGGTGGCTCAACATAAGGAGTGGGTAGATGCAATGGTGGAAGAGTACAGTTCCATCATGACAAATGATGTCTGGGAAGTGGTTCCTAGGCCTCAAGACAGATTAGATTTAGGTTCGAGATGGATCTACAAGATCAAATATGTTGCAAATGGCAGTGTAGAAAAATTTACAGCCAGGTTTGTGGCAAAAGGGTATGCTCAGAAGGAAGGGGTAGACTATGAAGAGAACTTCGCCCCAATAGCCAGATATACTTCTATTAGATCCATGATATCCCTTGCTGCACAGATGGGATGGGAAATTCAACAAATGCATGTCAAGACTGCATTCTTGAAAGGGGTGATAGAATAAGAAGTATATATCGAACAACCAGAGGGCTTTGAGACGCATGAACATAAGACTCATGTGTGTAGGCTTAAGAAAACCTTGTATGGACTTAAGCAAGCCCTTAGAGCTTAGTATGGTCGAATTGATGGCTACTTGCAGAAGACAAGATTCGTCAAAAGTGACGCAGATCCCAATCTCTACTATCTGAGAGTACGGGATGAGCCTATAATACTAGTGTTGTACGTAGATGATCTATTCCTATCAGGATCATCTATGTTCATCAAGGACTGCAGGGAGAATTTAGCTACAGAATTCGACATGAAGGATCTGGCACTGATGCATTATCTTACGAGGTTGGAAGTTTGGCAGCGAAAGGGTGAGCTCTTCCTTGGTCAAGGGAGATATGCTATAGAAATCTTGACGAGGTTCAAGATGGAGGACTGTAGACCCATGGCTACACCAATGATCACCAACTGGAAGAAGATTAATACTTCCGAAAATGATGAGGATGATCTTACCTTGTATAGGCAACTCATAGTGTCCCTGATGTATCTGGTCAACAATAGGCCAGACATCTGTTATGCTATCAACACCCTCAGTCAGTTCATGGTGGAACCAAGGAGAGCACATTGGGCAGCAACCGAGCATGTTCTCAGATATTTGCAAGGAACAGTCGAGCTTGGATTGAGATACACCCGAAGCAATGACATCAGATTGAGTGGGTTCAAAGATGCAAATTGGGCTGGAAGCCCAATAGATAGGAAAACTTATTAAGGTACTGCTTTTGATCAAGAATGACTTCCTGTCAGCAGAAACAAAAGTCCGTGGCTTTGAGCTTAGTCAGAATGCAATGCAATATTTCTTTTTTTTGGTGTCACCTACTACAGGGTCAGGTTGGACTTCCAGAGTTAGGAGCGGACAGATCACATCTACAGATTGGCGCTACCAGTGGGCTCAGGAGCTCTTTGGAGGAGTTTTGAGGAGTTTTCATGGTTTTCGGAGGCATTTTCTTGATATACTCCATCATCCGAGCAGTTTGGCTTTCGTTCCAGTGCATTCCGATAACTTTCGGGAATTTGGGTTATTTATGGGCTTAACTCAGCTGATTACACTCAAGGTGACATTCTGGGAGGAATACATGATGGAACACCTTAGTGTAATAGCTCATTGGAACCGGGACGAGGATACCTACATGGTGGGACAGTTAGACATGGATTTCAGTGACTGGAGGAGGCGTGGTAGCCGATTTACCCTTTTCTGCATTAAAAAGGAATATTTTAATAAAAGGGAAAAGTGCTCCATGAATAAAATAATAATAAAATAATGCTCTAGAAGGCTCCAAGAGATCTATAAAAGAAAGGGAGGAGGCCATTGGGAGATATCTTTGGATCATGTTATTTTATTGTATGAGAGGTGTGAGACGTGATTCTCTACTTCAGCCGTAGCCCCAGGATGGAAACCCTCGGGTGATTTGTGAGTGTTGGACGAAAACCCAACTCTCTTGAGGAGACTTCATTCAGAAGTTTCGCAGAGCTTCAGGGATTGGTGTGAGGATCATCCGAATCTTCAACTTGTGCTTCAATGGGTTCAGTGACAGTTTTTCCATAGCCGATTTGCAACAGTTTTCTTGCCGAGTCGTCTACATCATTGCCAGAGTCATTCATCAATTGGGCCAGAGATCTTTCTGGGTTTTGCTCCGTGTAACGGCCCATTCCCGAGTTATACACAATGATATTAGCGTGTGTACGGTATAGACAGTTGATAGCTACACCTGCCTATCTCGCACACACCGCACTAGTACACCTAACTACTAATATCAAGCTTACCTAAATCTAGAGTGAAATGCAAGGTTCTCATCGATCAAAGTGTTAGTTTATAAACTTGTTTAGAATGTTTTATTTCGAGATGCAGCTATAGAAGGCAATAAATGAGTTGAAGTAAAAAAAAAATATTTATAGCAAGTGGAGAACGGTGAATTTTGGAATCTAAACCCGGCTTCTCCTCAACCATCATGCATCCTACCCACCATAAGGCAAGGAATACAGGTAGAGTACAATAGGCTCCATCTTGACTCTATTTGTAGCTTATATATTTACGAAGTTATAACGTATCAATAACTGCTCACTCACACAACTAACTAACCCTCACCTACCCGGATTTCATAGGTTATACTCTTATGGAATCAGTAGAAATTATTGAAGACAAAGTAGCTCTTGGTTGAATTAAATAATACTCTTGTTCACTAACTATACCTCTTCTTTCATAATAGCAGGAAAGCCCGAAAATGTGTAGAATCAAGCTGATAGTAAACTGGTCAATACCATTCCAGTGTTTGGGATTAGATATTAAAGAAGGTAGCGGGATGCTATCTATGCATGTTGAGATGGAAACCAGAAATGCTATAGATGATTGTGAAGAAATGGTTGAAAGGCCATTGGGATCTCAGACCTTTTTGCATACCCAAACAGAAACAATTCCCAATGAACCTTATTTTCATAGGGGGCACACTGATAAATTTATCAGGAATGGAAATAGCTCTATTGTTACTTTTCTACAGCCTTCTATATCTGATATAAGCTATTCTGTTAAACCATTAAAGGGGCATTGTGTGAAAACATGTAATTTTTCAATTTGTAACGAGAAGAACCTAAAGTTGTGCTCAGATGAGGCTTTGTCCCATTCGGGCCCAGTGGAAATGGAGATGGCACAAAAGAAGAAATTCAAAATGTTATATGCATTGAGGAAGCCGACTCAAAACTGACAAAGTGTGCTGAGCTGTTAGCTAACAGTGATAAGAACGTCATGATAGAAGACAATAAAACTGCATTGAATTTCAGAGGACGTTCCTTGTGTAACGCACAACTTCCAGAATTGGCAGATGCAGTCAAATATGGGGCAGGGTATGTATCAGAGTCTACACATATTACAGCATAGATTGCATGCACGTGTGTGTCGTCGTTACTTTCCACAGAAGGACGACGTTTAAGCAACTATCACAACACAGAAAGACCGTTTGGGTGATCCACTGCAACAGAATATGTTAAACCAATGAATATGTTGGTATATTGATTAAACCAATAGATATGTTTCCATACGGGCCGTGGGTTCAAACCCTGACGAGCCCCTTTTATGGTATCAATAATCGGTTTATACAGTAATCGATATACAATAATCGATATCGTTGCAAAGTGCATGAATCCCGTAGTTTGGTAACACTTTCGTTTGGAATGAATATATATATATATATATATTACGACACAACAGAACGATCATTTATGTAATATTTGTGCAGGGGTTCGTAAAATCATATGCTATGGTTTTAAACTATATATTATATGACAGTGGAGCCAAAACGGCGACAGATTTATCCTTGGGGCGTGGTTTAAATTTATATGCTATATCTATATTCAGGCAGGTGACATATATTGCTAGCAGATTCGACATATAACGTGTTTTATTTTTGCCATTCGCGCCGGCTGGTGGAGCCCCCGACTGGACTTCAAATCCTGTTCGCGGCATTCCATAATCCGCCCCTTTGAAAAATTTTAAACAATTGCCACTCGAACGCAAATGTGCGTTGACGGCTCCACCGCATCAAATTGGTGCCACGCAATTTATATGATCCATGCCATCTATCCTATTCGTTGTCCATTTTTTAAACTCTGATTTACCACGCTATCGGTTTTGAAAGCTTGGGTGTACGCAGGTGTTTGCTTGCAGGATCGTTGTTTTCCTTTAAAAGTGGTTACGCATCAGAATTATACTTCCTCTTTTTTTTTTTGAAGTCTCGTGATTTAGTTTTCTAGCACGGTGTAGGTGGAATCGGCTATCGTGGGAGGCGTCGGATAGCAGCTACGGCTAGGAATCGAACACGGGACATCCAGTGGTTTTCTTTAATTTGCATTACATGCCTGTTAACTAATTAATTTGCAAATGACTTCGCTCTGTCTTTAGCTAAGCAGCTACGGCTAGGTGAAAGTCCTGGAAACTTTGACATAATAGGTACCCTCTCTTGCGGCTGGGTAGATGAAGGCAACCAACTGAGTGTCGCTATGCATGTGTGTGATGCTCATCAGGAGAGAAGAATGTTACAGCATCAGGAATAGTAGATCCTGCCGAAGTCAATGACACACAGCTCTATAAACAGAAGGGATCAACACATCCAAAACTCCCACCTGCTCTCATGGCACAGAACCTGAGGTCAGTTTCCCTCCTGGTGCAGGTGATTTACCCAACAAATGACTTTGTTCTTGCTTGTTTAGTCTTGAGAATGTTTTTGTGACCAGTTAAGCCTGTGTTTTTTTTTTTTTAAGCTACTGTTATTGTTGTGTATGTTTTCTGGCAGTCCCTATTATGATTTTGACTCCTTTATTAGCAACCAAGGAAATAGAAGAGTAACTACATTTTGAATATAAAAAGTGAAACATATTGGTATACAGATCGAAAGTGGAAAGCAATGCATCATAAATAGAACATGTATGAACTAAACGAAAGCAGTGTCTGAAATGAGAAGTGTTATTGAACATATGGATACCTATGTGAACAAATTTTATTTTTATATATATATAAGTTCTAGGATTGATATCATACATATCAAAGTATTTTGAATACGTAGAGGTTGTTATATGGGTAACAATTGGTTATGAACAATATAGATGCATATGCTGTAATATGTGTACGAGTGTTTACATTGCAGATTATGCACCAGTGAGTATCATACAGAAAAACAGATTACCGAAACAATCTACATGATGACAGATTTCCAAGAACAGCTGAGACTCCCCGAGATCCCACGATAGGGTGTTGACCCTGGTCCTACTGGGAGGAGTGGAGGTGTTGCCCACTGTTTATCCTCCAATACCTGGAGTCATGGGAGGACTGTGCGAGTCACGCTCCCCTAGACGTGTGATGATGACTGTCGGATGCCTACAAACATGTCAGGTCAATGTAATCGACACTGATATCAATTAAGGTCTATGAATGGATCAGTAAAACTGATGCCATGGCATATTCCTGTAGAGGACGGATAGGGTGGGAGTGGAAGAGATTAGGAAGGATAGGATGATTTTAGAATAGTTTGGAGATTCGGTGAAGATGGGAAGTAACACTTAAATTACAGATACAAACTTATTTAAACGGAAATTCAATCTTAAAATACAAAGCATTCTACAATCACCCTAATCTCGAAAAAAGAAAAAAAAACAACACGATATTGAGATAAGTATATAAAACCCTAAACTTCGAGACGAAGTTTTTTGAAGGGAGGAAGTATGTAACGGCCCATTCCCGAGTTATACACAATGATATTAGCGTGTGTACGGTATAGACAGTTGATAGCTACACCTGCCTATCTCGCACACACCGCACTAGTACACCTAACTACTAATATCAAGCTTACCTAAATTAGAAATTAATGATAAGGTTTCAGACTAAAATTCATATGGGTTTAGCATAAAGTATATAAAAAGGATTAATGAAAATAAAATAAAATTTAAAAAATTTAAAATACATACATATACTCAAAGTTGAGTTAAATATTATAACATAAGCCTTAATCTGAAATATCCTTCAAAGTCCAGCTGTATACTTCTAAACAGATTAAATAAACACAAAGATCACGCCTCCTCTTTAATGCCACTGACATCTCCTTAAATGATAATTGTACCATCCTTTAAGAAGACCTTATCTAGATGGAGAAGAGGCGGTGAGGAGGTTGAATGGCAGTGGGGAAAATTTATATAAGGAGGTTTTGAGGGAAAGAACGAGGGATTCTGCTAAAGGGAGATTGATTGTGAGATTTAATTGTTTGGAGAGGAGTCTCGGTTCTTCTTGGAAATCTGGGCACGGGGGCAGAGGAGACATCCTCTGGGTCTGGGATTGTTCCCGGATTGGCTGGGAGGACTTGGTTGTTTCGATGAACTGTTTAACTATCCACAATATCACACAGCATCAGCAGCACGGGAGGAGAGCCACCATTAAAATCATCAACTACGTTCCAGGTATTTCTTTTAGGTATAGAATTGTCTCTCAATTAAATTTCACTGCAAAATTTTCATTGAAATACGTTACTGCTGAATACATATTTAGATTAATATTTGTCTGCAAGTAATTTGATGCGTATGGAACCTTACATTTCATTGAAATACGTTACTGCTGAATACATATTTAGATTAATATTTGTCTGAAATTATATTTCCGTGTGCTGACTCTTACACTCCGCTTGCTTGGCAAGCTCAGGTCCCGCTGTTCCTTTATGTTGATGTACTTTCTACCATAGATTAATAAAATGGCTCAGTGATTTTATCGGCATCCATTGTGTTATATTGGTGGCTGTGTGTTTATTTCCGTTTATTTTGCTGCTCAAGTCTATCTCTGCATTTTTAGTTAAAATATCCTATTTGGGAGATTACAGTGGTATTGGAGCTGTTGATCTTGTCAGCCTGAGGGTTATTTGCCAGATTACCCGAAAAGCCAAAGTTCGAGGGCTTTATTACAGAGAAATGGTAAAGAGGATCCGTGATCAAATTACGGAAATTTGTTTCATGGAAGTGGTGCGAAATTATCACCTAGGCATTCAATAGAATTCTTCTGAAATTGTTGAGTTATCTGGTCAAGAATTTCCCACTCACATTTCAGCACAAATTCACATCTTATGAAAGACCGGAATTATATTTCTAGCCAAAGATCGCTCTGGTTCAACGAGACCATATTTGGAAACAGTGTGTGCATTTTCTTGTGAAGGTGATGGTGCCTCTTTAATTATCAATGCAATGGGGGAATCCACGTAGGGTAAGGCCGAAAATCTAACAAGGTTGCACCTTGATCAGAGCTACATTTCATCTCCAAGCCCATCGGCTGTAAATTTGAGTTGTCGTGTTAGAACTGAATTAAAACTCGGCGTGGGTTGCAGACACCGTGGAATAAAACTGCGTGTGGGGCATAGGAAGTGCATTTGCCAGCTATGGCACTGCTACGAGTGTTGGACAAATAGTGGTGGTTTGATCTCCATTTAAATTACGCGCAGCAGTCACAGTGTTGCGAGCCGTCAAAAGGGTCGGCTCATCTTCGCAGACATGCATGCCTGAAGGGGGAACGAGAATCGGTGTCTGACGGCGACTGTGTGCGGAGGGTAGTTAGGTTGTTCATACGATGTAGAAGAAGTAAAGCCGCCAAGTGCGTGATACAATGGCCATTGACGTTGTGCGATCGAAGCATGGTAGACATCCTTGGAGCAAATCAGAGACCAATCAAGAATAATTATTATTTACTCCATTCATCTGATCCGAGAACGAATTTTAATTCGTCGGATTGAACCATTGGAGACGTTGTGGTCAGCGAGTGGTCAGATTTGCATTGGTTGCACGTAACAGGCATAATCGGAACCAAAGTTGCAGGTAACAGGCACGAGAGGGGCCAAGTTTTCTGAAGGTCGTAACTGCAACTTTACATTGATCGGGTTCACATCGCATGAGAACTATGCTTAAAACAAATGCTCAGTGTTGTATAGTGCGCCATTGTGTCCCATTGAGGACGCAAATTGTTGTGTATCCTTAGTAGGACGGAGGGCGTTCCTTACAACAAATTTGGGGCCCGAATGCATTAGAATTCCTTGGGTTGTAGCAGAGGGTTAAAGAAAATAAACAAAGATTGATCGCCTAAAGTCTCTTGTAGCAAAGGTGTTCGAGAGGCAATCAACCATTCTGAGGAAAAGGCCACATCATTTCCGTGTTACTTCCTGTGCACGCATTGGTCAAATTGCTACATGGGCCAGAGGGTGGCAGCGTCTTCTCAAGACCCACACATTCTCATTGTCGGACTGATTTCTATCCGAAAACGAGCCGTCGCTCATGTGCGTAGTTTACCAGGCGTACTTGCGCATTTGGAGGGGAAAGAGTATACAAATATTATTGCTGAAAGAACACTGTCATTTCAATGATTGTTTTGCTGAAGCAAACACCAAGTTCCCTTCATACTCTCTCTTGTGTCCCTTTGAAATTTTGAGAATCAAATTTTTAATGTCCAACGTGCCCTGGTTATAAAATGTTGTTAGTAAAACAGATACACATTTGTGTAAGAACAGCAGGCATTTATTGAGGCATTAAACATAACAGTATGAACTTTGAAGTCCCCTTTGAATGCACATTGTTTATTATGTCATTGGCTGGAATTACACTGGTGGGAGAAACACCTACTTCACTATAAAAGCTTAGTAAAACAGTGACCACATCATTGGTTGAACCATGGAGGGACTCTTAAACAGATTGAGAAGACTGAACACATAAATTAACCATGGCACACACCCAGAAACCAAGCAGAACAGCAAACCTCTTTCAAGAGGGATTTGTGCCATCCTGCAAAAAGGACAGCCAAAAGATTTGCAGGAAGAATTGGGGATTGGTCACAAAATTTTTGCACTCGGGACAGATCTGAAACACATGAAGATGTCATGGAGAGTTTTGTCCAAACTAGAAGAGTTTAATGAACTCATGTCCACAATAGACCAAGCAGAAGGGAAGAAATTGATTTGGGCTCTAAAGCCTGCTATGCTTGCTCTTATACAACCCAAATTCTTGGAAGAACCTTGTGAAGGGGTCACACTTCCAATTGTAGCTTGCCTCAGTAACAACATGAAATTGACCGCACCTATAGAGCCATATAATGATGATGTTATGAGAAGGATTATGAGATTGATTGTAGAGACTTTTCAGGATTTGGACAACAGTGCAAGCTCTACCTTTGGGAAGAAGCTGGAGCTTCTATGGAGTATGGCCACAATCAAGACTTATGTCATCATGTTTGACCTTGAGTGTGATGACCTGATTTTGCAGATGTTCCAATGCTTCTTTAGCATTAGGAGACATCATCCTGACACTGTCATAGCACACATGCAGTCCATCTTGTCATCATGTATGAGAGACCATGAGACCATTGGCCGAAAGTTGCAAACCAGGTTGTTGAGCATTTGGAGGAGAGAGCAGTTGGTCTCGCCCGCTGCTTATGAGTTAGGTCAAGGGCTAGTTGAGCAGAACATTGAGCTTCTCAGGAGACATTTGACCAGGGAGGAGCTGCTCCAGTTTGGTGGGTCAGGCAGCAGAAATGAGCTGAGGAGGAAGGGACTTTGCTTCATTTGCAAAGAACCTTGGGGGCCTAATCACTTATGTTTGAGAGATGTAGATGATGTGGCGGAGGCAGGACAGGAGGGCATTCCTTCTGTATTCCAGGGTGAGGACTCTTCTTCAGATGAGTCCATGGGATCAGTTGAGGACGCTTCTGGGGAGCAAGAGCAGTCATGCAGAGGTGATGACAGTAGACCGGAGCTGTGTTCCAGTGTGCAGGATGAGCAGTCACGAGACTCTACGGGAGACACTCTGGGTGATGAGTCCCTTGTGACGATTCAGCCAGAGCCGCATATGATGGAGCCTGAGTTAGCAAAGGAGGATACTATGCACATCAGGCATGATATTCCTTTGGGGGAGAGCCAGATGGGTGCCCACATTGAGTCTATGATGGATATGCGGCTAACATTGGGGTCAGCCATTGAGGTGGAGCAGTCAGATGCACTGACATCGAGTACGGTGACAGCAGTTGCAGATCCATATCCTCTGGAGGTGTTGGAGGTTGATGGGACTGTTCTGCAGGGGGCTAGTAGACAGCAAGAGCATGACATTCCTGATCAGGAGTGGGAGGAGCTGTTGGAGATGGTGGAGCATCCATCTGTGGGTTGACACAGGGATGAGGTGCAGATAGATGTACACACAATCAGCAGAGCTGCAGTATTTTCAGTGAGTAGCACTCTCCAGGAGTACATCGATGAGGCTTGCAGCATATCTTGCCCACTTTGGCCCATTATAGAGAGAAGGGCTTCCTTCTACAGGAAGCTTTCATTGGTAGACAGGGCAGAGCAGGGGGAGTTGATTACGGGCTGGCAGCAACACTCTAGGCGTGTTCCATATGCAATTGTTGCTACATTGGATTCTTCTTCCAGGATGGACTGGAGGGAGATCATGAGTTGGTATCCTCTTGATGGTACGATATTCTTCGTAGGGAGCACAGCAAGGCAAGGGTCCTTAGACATGACAGATGATACAGGTTCCAGTTGGCAGTGGGGCATATTCTTCAGCATCCCATCCCGGTTTCAGGAAAGCAAAATCAACAGTGGATTTAGTCAGGGATTGGATTGGAGAGAGGTGATGAGTTGGTACACAGTTGATGGGGCAACTTACACCGTCATAGATCTAGCGCAGCAGGAGACGTGGTCTTCCCCTCTTAAAGCATCAGTCATAGCTAGAGGCAGTGCGCAGTCTGGGTCGTGGGACTTGGGCAATGATTGGCCACCGTGGCATGGGGATCCGGGAGGATTATTTGATGACAGGTACAGTGAGAGATCAGTTTGGGATCCCGGCATTGAGGGGTCTATTCCAGGTGGCTTGACACAGGCACATAGTTGCACCAGGAGGTTTGTATGGGATCCGGGCATTGGGTCTCAATTGCATCGGGGCGACAGAGTGGCCCACATATCTGGATTGCTTGAGGGCAAGCAATCTTGGGGCGGAAGGTCTGTAATATTCCTTTTTTTGGTGTCACCTACTACCGGGTCAGGTTGGACTTCTAGAGTTAGGAGCAGACAGGTCACATGTACAGATTGGTGCTACCAGTGGGCTCAGGAGCTCTTTGGAGGAGTTTTGAGGAGTTTTCATGGTTTCCGGAGGCATTCGCTTGATATACTCCATCATCCAAGCGGTTTGGCTTTCGTTCCGGTGCATTCCGATAACTTTCGGAAATTTGAGTTATTTATGGGCTTAACTCAGCGGATTACAGTCAAAGTGGCATTCCGAGAGGAATACATGATGGAACACCTTAGTGTAATAGCTCATTGAAACCGAGACGAAGATACCTACATGGTGGGATAGTTAGACACATATTTCAGTGACCGAAGGAGGCGTGGTAGCCAATTTACCCTTTTCTGCATTAAAAAGTAATATTTTAATAAAAAGGAAAAGTGCTCCATGAATAAAATAATAAGAAAATAATGCTCTAGAAGGCTCCAAGAGATCTATAAAAGAAAGGGAGGAGGCCATTGGGAGATCTCTTCGGATCATGTTATTTTATTGTATGTGTGGTGTGAGACGTGGTTCTCTACTTCAGTCGTAGCCCCAAGACGGAAACCCTCGGGTGATTTGTGAGTGTTGGACGAAAACCCAACTCTGTTAAGGAGACTTCATTCAGAAGTTTCGCAGAGCTTCAGGGATTGCTGTGAGGATCATCCGGATCTTCAACTTGTGCTTTAGTGGGTTCAGTGACAATTTTTCCGTAGCAAATTTGCAACAGTCTTCTTGCCGAGCCGTCTACATCATTGCCAGAGTCATTCATCAGTTGGGGCTAGAGATCTTTCTCGGTTTTGCTCCGCTTGCTTGGCAAGCTCAAGTTCCGTTGTTCCTTTATGTTGATGTACTTTCTACCATAGATTAATAAAATGGCTCAGTGATTTTATCGGCATCCATTGTGTTATATTGGTGGTTGTGTGCTTATTTCCGTTTATTTTGTTGCTCAAGTCTATTTCTGCATTTTTAGTTAAAATATCCCATTTGGGATATTACACGAAATATATGGCTGCAAGAACTACTTCGTGTGAGGCCATATGGCTTAGGAAGCTGCCTGTGAATCTACTCAAGGAAAAGATGGAAGCGACCAACATTCTATGTGATAATCAGAGTTGCATCAAGCTCTTTGAAAATCTTGTGTTTCATAATCGGTCAAAGCACATTGACATCGGGTGTCATTTCATCAAAGACTGTGTCCAGCGGGGAGTTGTACAGTTGCAGTACACTCCGGCAGGAGAGCAGGTCGCAGACATCCTCACTAAAGCTCTGGGACAGACAAAGTTTGTCTACTTCAGAGAGAAGATGGGGATGATCAAGGATCCATTTCAATAGCAGAAATGGACAAATGTAGAATTGAGAGGGAGCTGCAGTACAAATGAGGCAGTGTCATGGGCAGTAGTACAAAAGGCAGCAGCGCAGCAGATGAGGGGCAGCAGCAGCCAAGCATCAGTAGCGCAAAGGATGCTTAAGGGTCAGAGCAGTATGCAGCAAGCAAATTGCTAGAACACTTTCCTTGCTAAGAGAGAGTGTTGATTTTTGTAGCATCGGAAAGTGATCTAAGCCTCAAATTTGGTGAGGAGGCTCAAACACCAATATTCCAAAGAACCCAGAAATCGTTTGTATAAATTTCACACAGTTCATGTTTTATTAAAATAATTATTTATTTTAATGGAGACCCTAAGTCTAAACTTAGGGAAATTAAATAATTAATGGGTATCAATAAAACAGAGTGTGAATCTTCTAGAAAACGAAGATCAAGTCAAGTTTTAATCTTAGCCATTGATTAAACTTCTAATCTGGGTCGTTGACTCTTCAATGAGAAGATTATAAAAGATGGATTGAGGGTCATTTGGAAAGCAAGTCGAGCATACACTCAGTAACCCGAAGGAAGAAGATTCTAAAGGAATAGAATTCGATTTCAGAGGCAGAGTTGCAAGGCAGAGGAAGCAGAGGTCATCAACAGTGACAGGGCTCGAGGGAAAAAGGATGCAGAAGGTCAGAGAGGGCAGCACAGAGCATCAACGCAGAGAGCTCATGCAGGGTGATGCAGTCTCACTCAGGCTCTGCGCAGAGAGACACGCAAAGGTGACACAGAGAGGAGCAGTGAGTCTCTCGAGTGTTGAAAATTCTCCAGAGGGTTGATGAGAATTTATCTCAAGTGTTTTCTCGTGAAGTTTCTCAGATAGTTTACCAGTCTTTCCTTGTAAAGAATTTATTGTTGAAGATTAATATATAAACCCTCAACATTGGGTTTTTTTGGGACAATTGTCCAAAAATAATCATGTCAATGTGATTGATTCTTGTGCTTGTATTTTTACTGTTCTATTCTCTACATATACTTGAGTGATTACTACAGTAGTGTTTCTATCAAAATTTACTGGTAGACTTATGTAAATAAATTATCGTGAAAATAAGTAGGAGAAATAAATCTATCACTGCAGTAGAATTTCAGGATTGAAATTTTAACACAATATTCTAAAGAACCCAAAATTTGTTTGTGGAAATTCCACTTAGTTTATGTTTTATTAAAATAATCAATTATTTTAATGGGGACCCCTAATTCTAAACTTAGGGAAATTAAATAATTAATGGGTATTAATAAAACAGAGTGTGAATCTTCTAGAGAACGAAGATCAAGACAAGATTTAATCTTAGCCATCGATTAGACTTCTAATCTAGGTCGTTGATTTGTCAATGAAAAGATTATAAAAGAAGACTTGAGGGCCATTTGGAAAGCAAGTCGGGCACACACTTAGTAACCCAAGGGAAGTCGATCCTGCAGGAAATAGAATTCGATTTCAGAGGGAGAGTTGCAGGGCAGAGGAAGCAGAGGGCATCAGCAGTGTCAGGGCACAAGGATAGACGGAAGCAGAAGAGGCAGAGGAGCAGCACAGAGGAGTAGCACAGAGGGCTCATGCATTTTTGAGCAGTCTCACGCAGCTCTGCATATGGAATCATGCAGGGATGACGCAAAGAGGGTTAGGGGGTCCCTCAGGTGTCGGAAATTCTCCTGAGGTTTGGAGAGAATTTATCCCAGGTGTTTTCTTAAGAAGATTCTCAGTTATTTTGTCAGTCTTTCCTTGTAAAGAATTTGCTACTAAATATTAATATATAAACCCTCATCTGCTGCACCGATTTTCCCACATTGGGTTTTTCCGATGACAATTGTCCAAAAATAACTGTCATTGTGATTGAATCTTGTGTTCTTGCATTTTTACTGTACTTTCTCTATATGTACTTAAGTGATAACTATAGTAGTGTTTATTTTGAAATTTACTGTAAGGGATTTGTAAATAACTTATTGTGAAAATAAGTAGGAGAAATAAATCAATTACTGCAGTAGAATTTCAGATTTGAAATTTTCACAATCCATGCATTCCAGAAAGGAGTGTGAGTAGGAGAGCAACAGCTAAGCAGAAGGAAAGAGGGAGTTTTCAACAGTCTTTGAGATGGCCATGACCGAACTTAGAGATCAGGATAGGTTTGAGGGTTCCTCCAACTATGTCATCTGGAAGGCTGGGATGTCCTTCCTGTTGGATGAATATGGCATGAAGCCCTACATAGACAGTGTTATGGCAGTTGCCTAGGATGCAGCTGAGCTAAAATAATACATGAAGAAAATGGCGAAGGCGAAGCGGTTGATGCTGGATGGAGTCTGCGACCATATAGTCTCACACACAGCTGGCAACGATACTGCCAAAAAGATGTGGGATGCTCTCTCCACGCTATAACAGGGTACTTCCGAGCAGCGGAAAATGTTCCTAGAAGAAAAGTTGAGGTGCATCAAGATGCAGAAGGGGGAAGGCATAAATCCCTTCCCTACCAGGATTCAGGAGGTCTGAGACCAGCTTGCAGCTGTTGGGGCAGCGCCTCAACCTTAAGCACTAGTACGGTTGGCACTAAACAGTTTCTCGAAGGATTGGCAAGTCTTCATCCAGAGTATATTGGGAAGAGACAAGCTACCGGAATGCAACAAAATGTGGTCGTAATTGCAGCAGGAGGAGTTGAGACAAGCTCTGCTAAAGAGCTCCATCAGTGGCAGCAGCAGTGGCAACAGATTGAAGGGGGTGAAGGAGGAGGAGAAATTGGCCCTCACATCAAAGGGTCCTAGTCAGGGGGAGGGGGAGTAGAGAAAGAAGAAGAAGGACCTGTCAAAGTTCAAGTGCTTGAGATGTGGTGAGCTAAGCCACTACAGCACGTAGTGTCCTCTTAGGAAGAAAGACAAGCAGGAGAAGCAATACCAGTAGGCTACGTCAGCTAAGATTGACAAGTTGTCCTCCAGGTTGGAGGAAAATTTCACAATGTTGGCAGCCATACCTCCAAGTGTTAGGTGGGGTGAATTGGAGTTGTAGCCCCAGAGAGCTACAGACTTGGGCAAGGCCCGCTGACGAGTCCACCTCATGGATCATTACCTAGTTACACGAGCCCACAGTATTCAGTGGCAAGATGAATCAATGTCAGAGATGCAGTCAAATTCCAGAGTGACAGTTGCAGACTAGTTGTAGTCAGATGTTGGGGAGCGCAGTGCAGAGTCAGCAGCAATGCAGCTTCTTCAAGGACAGTGCAGAGGCTAGTAGCAGTCAGAGACTCGAGAGACAGATGCATCATACTGAACACAGTAGATTCAGTACTTCGGATGCTTCTCAGTTGCAGCAGTAACAAATGAGAGCCAGAGGGAGTTGTGCAGATGTAGTGTTGGCAACAGTACAGTAGGGCTAGCAATAGCACAGATGTAGCATCAGAGTTGTGCAGTGGTTAGTGGGAAGTGGCAGGAAGTCACAGAGGCCAGACACCAGTAGCATGATAGAGGAAGATACAGAGACAGAGTGTTGTGGCGAGGTGTGCAGCACTAGAACACAGTCCTCGCTAAGAGGGAGTGTTAGTTTTTGTAGCATCAAATGTGTTCTAGCCACGAAATTTGGTGGAGATGCTAAAATACATGAGATCTCCAAAACCCAGAAATCGTTTCTCGAAATTCCACCTAGAGATGGCTTAATTAGATTATTAACCGATTTTTAAATATTTCCTAAGTCTAAACTTAGGGAATATGGTTAATGAATCAAAATTAATTAAGTCAAGGTGAGAATAGTCTAGAAACTCACACAAATTGACTTCAAGATGATCCTATCCATTGATTAAGATTTAATCTTGGTCATTGGAGTCTCAACATAAATTATAAGAAGTCGATGGGCACTCGGAGAATACACACTAGCAGTTTGATTTCCCTGGCAGATCGATTTCCAGAGAGCAGCACCAGCGATCGGAGAGCCAGAGATCGAAGTACAGTGAGGGGCAAGGACAGCGATCCAGAGCAAATTTTTTGAGATCCAGAGAGGCAGCAGTAATAGGCCGAATTATTCCTATTGGGGTAGCACAAAGGACTAGTTGCAGTCAGATGTTGGGGAGCGTAGTGCAGAGTTGGAAACAGTGCAGAGTCAGCAGCAATGCAGATTCTTCAGGGACAGTGCAGAGGCTAGTAGCAGTCAGAGACTCGGGAGACAGATGCATCATACTGAACACAGTTGATTCAGTACTTCGGATGCTTCTCAGTTGCAGTTGTTGCAGCATCAGTAACAAATGAGAGGGAGTTGTGCAGATGTAGTGTTGGCAGCAGTACAGTAGGGCCAGTAACAGCACAGATGCAACATCAGAGTTGTGCAGTGGTTGGTGGGAAGTGGCAGGAAGTCACAGAGGCCAAACACCAGCAGCATGATAGAGGATGATACAGAGACGGAGTGTTGTGGCAGGGTATGCAGCATTAGAACACAGTCCTCGCTAAGAGGGAGTGTTAGTTTTTGCAGCATCAAATGTGTTCTAGCCACAAAATTTGGTGGAGATGCTAAAATACATGAGATCTCCAAAACCCAGAAATCGTTTCTCGAAATTCCACCTAGAGATGGCTTAATTAGATTATTAACCGATTTTTAAATATTCCGTAAGACTAAACTTAGGCAATATGGTTAATTAATCAAAATTAATTAAGCCAAGGTGAGAATAGTCTAGAAACTCACACAAATTGACTTCAAGATGATCCTATCCATTGATTAAGATTTAATCTTGGTCGTTGGATTCTCAACATAAATTCTAAGAAGAAGTCGATGGGCACTTGGAGAATACACTAGCAGTTTGATTTCCCTGGCAGATCGATTTCCAGACAGCAGCAACAACTGTCGGAGAGCCAAAGATCGAAGTACAGTGAGGGGCAGGGACAGTGATACAGAGCAAGTTTTTCGAGATCCAGAGAGGCAACAGTAATAGGCCGAATTATTCCTATTGGGGCAGCATAGAGGACTACGCAGTTGCTTCAAAAGAGCAACTCAATTTGGCTAGAGGAAAAAACGTTTTCAATTCCAGAGGCCAGGCAGAGCTTCCAGAGTGCTAGAAAAGTGATTTCCTCATAAAAGACAGGCAAAACGACTTCATCAGAGGCAGTTCTGGACTAGACATCATACGGCTAGCGCAAGCACTGCATAGAGGCCAGCATAAGGGTTCTAAGAGGATGAGTTTTTTGAAGGAAAGTTGTGTCGAGGTTGCTTATGGAAGGGTAATTCCCTTAGATAATTTTGGACAGATTTTCTTGTTGTTTGGATTGCCAGTTGGGCATCCATAGATTGTACTCAGAAGTCACTGTTGCATAATAATAAAAACCCTCAGTTCCTGCACTGGTTTTCCCACATTCGGTTTTTCCGGAGACATTTGTCCAAATATAACGGTGTCATTCTTTATGTGTGTGTGCAAGTATTTTCTTAGTTCCCAATGCTATTATTTCTGCAGTTTTATTTGTGAAGGTTGCAGTGTGATTTATTCAGTATTTGTCGTAGCAAATCAATTGTTAAATTAATTAACAATTAGAAGAATAATTTCCAATTGTTGCAATAGGATTTCAGATTTGAAATTTTCACATGACACCCTACAAGTGAAGCATCGAAAGCCATGGAACTCCTATCACTGGCGGAGCATCACTCCATTTCATGGGCACCTTTAGCACCACAATAGTCTGCGCTTTGCCCCACATTATTTCATGAGATGATACACTTGGACCAACATGCCACCACTCGGCTTAGCAGTATACACAGGTTTTGGCAGTTGATCTAAGGCCCAAATGAGGTTTGTCTCACCACTTGAGACATGTGACATAGCACCATCCTTTGAGCCATCAACATTGGAGCAGAATCAAGGTATTCTATCACCAAGAGACCCATGAGACCCATTTTGTGCCCCAACGCCCAAACACAAAATTGGGGTCCACAGAATGATTTGCACGGAGATTTAGGGGCCAACCCTTAGATCATGATTTATGGGGCCCTCTACACTCACTTTGGCATAGGAGGAGACCAATGCATGCCCTAAAAGGTGTTGAGATTTTGTGTATTTGGGGTAGCATCAGTTGTGCTCTAGGTCTCAAATTTTGAGGAAGGACTAGAGTTCACCTGATCTACAAGAGCCAGAAATGGATTTGGGAAATTTCATCTGGTTTAGGAGATATTAAATTAATTAATTATTTTAATGTATTTCCTAAGTTAAAAATTAGGAAAATAAAATAAATAAAGTGAATTTAATCAAACATGTGATGAAATTGTCTTAAGTCACACGGATCAAGCTTTCTTTTAATCTTAGCCATTGATTAAAGATTTAATCTTGGCTGTTGATTTGTCGACGAGAAAAGTATAAAGGAAAGGCTTGGGGTCATTTGTAAGACACACAAAGGCAAAGCACTGAAGCTAAGCTGAGATTCTAGGGCGGGCTTGCTTAGAATTCTCAAGTGTTTCAGTTACAGAGAGGGGAATTTAGACCAAGGGGATGATCTGATCCCGGGGTCTAGAATACACAAGAGACAGAGAAGAGATCAGGAAAGACAGCGCAGAGGAAGGCAACAGCAACAGCAGCAGTAGCAGCAAGGACAGCGTGATTTTCAGGAAACCCTTCAGGGGTTACGCAGAGACCCTTAGGGGCAGCGTAGTGACTGCGTCACCCAATCTGGGGTAACGCAATCCCTTCCAGTGACAGCGCTGAGCATTTGGAGGCCTTCAGAGGCTGACGCAGTGTCTTTTAGGGGCATATCTAGGGTTTCTAGGCCTAGATCTGGATGAGTTCTGTAAATCCCGTTTAAGGGTGTGGATCAATTAGTATTGTTGGTCTTAGATCAGGCAGGTGCTACAGATCTAGAGTTTTCTCTGTAGGGTTTTCCAGATCTGAAACCTAGAGTTGTGTATTCAGAAATATTCTTAATAATAGAGCACTCCTGCAGCCAAAAACCGATTTTCCCACATTGAATTTTTCCAGGGACAGTTTGTCCGGAAATAACTGTCACTTTGTATATGTGTGCATGTGCTTATTCTAGATCTGAATTGGTAGAGATCTGTTATGTGTTTTGCTTTGATGTTAACTTGAATTTATTCAGTTGATAACTTGTATAAGTAAGAGAAGCTTAACCAGATTAACAGAAATAATTTCTACATAAGAATTAAGATTCAGAAATTTCTACATGGTATCGGAGCAATTGCAGATCTAGAAGAGTCACTAGCTGAAGAATCTAAAGGATCTAGCTGCAGAAAGCAGCTGGAAAGGTAGAAGAAAAGCAGATCTGAAGGGACAGCGTTGTTTTCAGGAGGAGATTCACGCAGAGGGAAGGGTGACGTTGTCCAGCGCTGTGTCCTAGCAAGCCCACGCAATTACTGCGTAGAGGCAACTCAGAAACAGCGTTGGTTAGGTCTGAAGCCAGTCAGTGTGATTCAAATCTGAATCTGTCAGATCCAGAAAAAGTCTACAGAAAAGTTGCAGAAATTCAGAAGAACTGGTGGGGTTAAACTTCTGAAGTTTTCAGATTTTTAACCTTAGCACAAGTGACAGTTTGGGAAGAGATCATCTTCTCAGAGAGTTTCTTGCCAAAGGAAACTTGCAGTTTGGTTAAAGGATCAAAGAAGAAGCTGAATCATAGTTGATTTGGTAGATTTCCAAGGAGGGAAATCAAGTGTCAGAGGGAGCAGAGGGTTCCCAGTTCGAAAAGGACCCTAGATCCAAGATCTCTAGCATAGAGAAGAGGAGCTCCGACACATTCTGAGCAGATGGCTCCTCATGGACTGCGTGATCAGGATAGGCTAGAGGGCCTCTCAAACTTTTTGGTATGGAAAGCTAGGATCCTAATTGTCCTAGAGGCATATGGTCTAAGAGACCATGCAGAGCAGACCCTGGCCACACCGACAGATGCAGATCTCCTACGGTAGCATAGAGAAGTTGTTGGGCATGTCAAGCGGCTGATAATGTACAGTATCAAGGATCATATTGTGCCACACATAGCTGAGAAGAGGACAGCTAATGAGATGTGGAAGGCCTTGACTTCCCTATATGAGGGAAAATCAGTCCAAAGAAAGATGTTGTTGAAGGCCCAAATGAGGTCATTCATGATGACCAAGGGAGAAGACATCGAGCATTTCCTCTTCAGATTGCAGTCAATCAGGGATCAGCTGACTGCAACGCGTGCAATCGTAGATGATGCAGTGATAGTCAGAACTGCCCTCAATGCAGGCACGGATGAGTGGGAAACCTTTGTCCAAAGTATCTTGGGCAAAGCAGACCTCCCAAATTGGGACAGCTTGTGGTCAATCCTGCAGCAAGAAGAACTACGCAAATTCACCAAGAAGCAGCACAGCCCTGGGTTGAGCAAAGTAAAGAAGGAAGAGGAGGAAGATGCAGCCTTAGCATCGAAGAAGCAGCCGAAGAAGAAGAAGGATCTTTCAAAGGTCAAGTGCTTCCAGTGTGGCGAAATAGGACATTTTGCCAGCCATTGTCCAGAAAAGAAGAAGGACAAGGCAGCATCTTCTTCCAAAGCAGCGGTGGCAGATGATGGGTCCGGAGATGATGTAGCCATGAGTGCTCATGAACCATGGAGGTCGAGTAACATGGACATGTAGAGGAGCTATATGGAAGAAGGCGAGATCCTTGAGCAGCTCATCTCTTGGATCACAAGCAAGCTACGGCAACCTTAAGACAGTAGCGAGACAAGTTGAGCAGTGGGTGCATAGATCACAAATGAGGCATAAGCAGAGGCAGATCTGGAGGCTGGAAGGAGCAACGCAGAGCAAAGCAGCAGTAGCAACGCAGAGGCTGATGTGACTTCAGCATCACAGAGCAGTACTGCTTACGCAGTACAGAGCTGCAGCAACGCAAAGAGCTTCAGAGAGACAGTGCAGGGCAGCAGCAGCGTGATAGATTTCAGCACAGGGAACTTATGTGACTTCAGTAGTGCAGAGGGAGTCTGATTACGCAGGCAGAGTTGTAGCTGTGCAACATTCTTTAGATGCCAACACAGATCTGTAGCCTATGGAGCTTCAATGATGAGGATGCAACCCATCAGACTTGTTTGTCAAAGATTGGGCAAGAGATGAAGTTGTTTCTCTCAACAACTGAAGTTGCAGTGCAGTAGATCAGCAGTGGCAGTGCTATGAGCAGCACATATGCAGAATATTGAGAGGGAGCTGCAGTACAGTGGTTGTAGTGGCAGTGGCAGAGTCATGGGCAGCAGTACAGAATGGCAGTAGCAGTGGAGAGTTGAGTGGCAGGAGGCCAAGCTTCAGCAGCACAGAACCAGTGCCCAAAATCATGTAATGCATAAGTGTGATGTATTACTAGAGCACACCCTTGATGCTAAGAGGGAGTGTTGAGATTTTGTGTATTTGGGGTAGCATCAGTTGTGCTCTAGGTCCCAAATTTTGAGGAAGGACTAGAGTTTACCTAATCTACAAGACCCAGAAATGGATTTGGGAAATTTCATCTAGTTTAAGAGATATTAAATTAATTAATTATTTTAATGTATTTCCTAAGTTAAAACTTAGGAAAATAAAATAATTAAAGTGAATTTAATAAAACATGTGTAAATTTATGTAGATGTTCTATGCTTGATGCAACTTTACTTTTATCAACAGCAATCACATGAATTTACAAGTAAAATGCAAATAGAACATACCAATGATCCTTTAGAAGAGAACTCAGAAACTGATAAAGGTGATGGTGCGTTACGGCGGTCAACGGGATGCTTCAACCAACAAAGACTTCACGGTCAGCCAACCCAACATGTGTCACAACAGTCCTCAAAACAGTCACACGGTCAACTTAGAAGTCAACCTCATAAAAGTCAATGCTGCCCAGAAAAGTCAACGCAAGGCAGCAGCACTAAAAGTCAACGCAGCTCAACTTTTGGTCAACCTTTGACCTCGATTTCTAAGCCAAAGAGTACAGCGTCCTTAGATCGAAGTCTCCTCCAAAATTCAGCCCGATCGGACTATGCGTTGACCAAAGTCAATGTTGGTCAAACTTCCCCAGAAACCCTAACCACAGATTTTCGGCTGCAGTAAATTTCTTCCTTCTTGTTGCGGTAAACTTCGTCCTTATTGCTGCGGTAAACTTCGTCCTTCTTGCTCCTTAGATGCTCGTATAAGAGGAGGAGATGTGTGTTGAGATGAGTGGAAAATGCTCCAACGTTGACCCTATAAATACCAATCATGAGAGGTGTGTGACACATCCGCTGGCGGTAAAATCCTTAAGGCCGACCTGCACTTAAATTTATTATAAATAATAAATTCAAAATAAATGTTCTGCTCATCCGATTAAAATCAATTTTAGATCGATTTTACACCTCTCTGAAAGAGGAATCCAATACAAATATTGGAATCTTCATCTGAGCATCACAAGATGGAGTTTGGACCTAGTTGTCCAAATTTAACACTCCCTCTCAACTAGGGAGAACTCCATCCACTAGTGCAATCAAACATTGTGCATCATCCCGCCGTAACTTGCTTTGTTGGCCTCTTTATTTCAGAACAGAAGTGGGTCAGTCACAAAGATATCATTCCCGGCTGACAGATTTAGCCCAGAGGTCAAAACCTCTATCGGACTCACAAAGAGTCTCCAACCAACCCGAAGTTGGTTCATCTGACCCGAAGTCAGGTGGAGGTCCGAGACCTCACTAGACTTGATCCCAGATCAAGTGGTTGGACCATGCCATCCTAGATAGAGAGTACGGCAATCTCTGATGCGTCCATCAGTCTTTGCTATTAGTCTCTAGCTTTTCCCACCTCATTGGCCAAATGAGAGGTACTTCCCATGAGCCTTGAACTCAATGGGTAGGATGCATACGGGGCACAGATAAATGAGAGGCGAACCAACTCAATAATCACAAGGGTGGGGCAGAAGCATTATGAGTGCTTATAGCTCCGAGAAGCTATCCCCAAAGCCCCCCAGAGCTCCCAGAGCTCATCGTCCAACAGGACCCACATCATAGGGTCGTTCCACGACACCAAGACTCTCACGGAAGGTTAGGAACTTGACCTTCCCCAGGGGCTTAGTGAGAATATCCGCGACCTGCTCATCACTTCCTATATGATCGAGCCTTACGGCGCCTCGCTGTACCATATCCCGGATAAAGTGGTACCTGATATCAATATGCTTGGATCGGTCGTGGAACACAGGATTCTCAGTCATACGAATCCCACTCTGATTATCACAGAGTATCACCGTGGTATCTAGCACATGTCCAAACAGCTCACTAAAGAGCTTCCTCAACCAAACTGCTTCACAACAGGCCATACTAGCAGCAATGTATTCGGCCTCCGCGGTGCTCAAAGCCACCGACTTCTGCTTCCTGCTCATCCATGAGATCAGGACATTCCAACCAAGGTCGAAGCACATTCCGATGTGTTTCCAACATCCACCAATCGCTAAAATTTCAACCAAAGATTGTAAGATATCCAAGGAGTGTCACGCTCCCGACAGTGTATCTCAGCCCATGGTTTATCGTGCCCCGAAGGTATCTCAGAAGATTCCTGGCACCAACCCAATGAAAGTGATGAGGCTCAACCATCTGTTGACTCAAAGTGTTCACTGCAAAACATATATCTAGACGGGTGTTCACTAAGAACATCAGGGCCCCTACGAGTTGACAATACTCAGTAGGATTTGCCAATATGGGCCCAGCAACGCTGCCACTCAACTTCTTGAAGTTGAGTTCCATTGGTGTCGACACAGACTTGCAGTCCACCATACCAAATCTTTCCAGAAGTTTTACAATGTATTTTCCTTGAGAAAGGAAAATCTCGCCTGGTCTCTGCCAGACCTCCAGGCCTAGGAAGTAGTGAATCAGTCCTAGGTCCTTCATCTCGAACTTAGCAGCGAGCTTCCTCTTGCATTGATGAATAAAGGGTCAACACCTGTTAGGAAGAGGTCATCCACATACAACACCAGAATGAGAGGCTTCCCCTGGACAACCTTGAAGTAAAGGTTCGAATCAGCATTACTTCGAGTGAAGCCCAGCTTCATCAAGTAGCTATCTATCCTCTCGTACCAAGCTCTAGGTGCTTGCTTCAACCCATAGAAGGCTTTCTTCAACCTGCAGACATGGGTGTCTCAATCTTGGACTTCAAACCCCAAAGGTTGTTCTACATACACCTCTTCCTTTATTGCACCATGCAAAATGTGGTCTTGACATCCATCTGATGAAGACTCCATCCTTGCGTAGGAGCAAGGGCTATGATTGATCAAATGGTGGTATATCGTGCCACAGGTGCAAATATGTCATCATAGTCTATTCCTTCCTTTTGAGAGAAGCCACGGGCAACAAATCTTGCCTTGAATTTTTCAGCACTTCAATCAGATCCATGCTTGATCTTGTAGAGCCATTTTGCGGTGACAACTAATTTGTCCTTCGGTCTTGGAACCACATCCCAGACATCATTCTTCATTATGGACTCATATTCTTCGTGCATAGCATCCTTCCAGACTTGATGCTTTACGATTTCCTCAAAAGATCTAGGTTCATATTGTACAATAGTACTCATGGCAGCCAGATACCCTTGGTATCTACAAGGCTTCTTGCTTTCTCGGAATGTCCCCCTCGGGGCAACATGTCCCTCAACATCTTCGAGAGTGTCCCTGAGCCATGATGGTCTCTTTCTCAGTGAAGGAGATGGATTGATTGGGTCCATTGGTCCTTCAGCATCAGGCATTGTTTCATACTACGGTTCTTCTTGATTTCCAGGCCTTGCTTCATGATTTTCCTCAGATCTCGGAAGATCTACTACTTTCTTCAGGGAAGCATCTTCGTCAAAAGTGACATCATGGCATATCTCTACTTCCCTTTGACCAGGTACATAGACTCTATAGGCCTTAGAAGTTTCGCTGTAGCCCACAAATATTCCTTTCTTCCCAAAAGCATCCAGCTTACTTCTCTTTTCTTTTGGCACATGAAAATAAACAGGACATCCAAAAACTCTAAAATGTGAGACGTCAGGTTTCTTAGCAGTGAAAACCTCTTCGGGAGTTTTGGAGTCCAGAGCGGAATGAGGGCATCGGTTTTGAATGTATACAGCAGTATTCGCAGCTTCTCCCCACAAAAACTTCGGTAGACCCTGGTCACATAGCATGGCACGGGAAGCTTCCACAATGGTCCTGTTCTTTCGTTCAGCAATGCCATTCTGCTCAGGAGTATAGGCAAGAGTGGTCTCCCTCTTAATGCCAGCTTCTCTGCAAAATTCCTTGAACTCATTTGACTCATATTCAGTGCCATTGTCGGTCCTCAAAATCTTGATCTTCTTCCCTGTCATATCTTACTCTAAGGCTATGAAGGTACGGAATCGGTTGGAACACCTAATCCTCCATGTGTAGGTGTGGAATGCGAAAAGTCACAATGGAGTCCAAGTGACCTTGGAATATGAAACCAAGAGTCACAGACTTTATCACTATAGCCAAGATCAGAAGAAAATGGTGAGCCTTCTCATATAACGTGATCTTTAGCTGTGTTGAGTTTCTTGTTGTGTGTGTGTTTATCTTTCTCATACACCATGTGTGTGTTTAACATGGTGTTTAACATGGTATCGGAGTTGATACGTCCATAACCAGCTCAACATTTAGTGAGCCATTTGTGTTTATGGCATGTGCATATCTGCAAAATTCTTGGCATTTTTGCAACATTTAGAGAGTTTCTGCAGCAGACATTTTGCCGCATTCGGAAGGTGTTTTGAAGAAGAGCAGCAGTGGTCGTGAAGAAAAGCAACACTGCGCATCTGAAGGTTTTCATTCTGATTTCTTCCTGCAATTTCTGCCTTTATTCTGCAAATTGGAGAGTTGCTGAAAACTGTTTAAATTGGATTTCTGAAGAAGAAGTTTCTGGTTTTTATTAGAAAAATTTCTGAGTTTTTTACTGGCGATTCCCTGCATTTCTTGAAAAATTTTGAGTCTACAAATCTCTGCGAATTCCCTCTGCTCTACTCTGCTGTATTTTTTATTAAAATAAAAAAATTAAACATTAAAAATTAAAATTAAAAAATTAAAAATTAAAAAAAAATATTGATTCAGGCCTTTCGGCCCCTCGGCCTTCCTCACCGACCTGCACATTCTGCCATACCTCAACATCCCTCACGGCCTACGGCCATCTCCCCTCACATAGGTTGCTCTCTCCCTACGCCCTCAACACCCTCACCTCACACTCTCCACCTACCCACACTATACATTACACCACCTCACATACGCTCTCTACAACCCAACCCCCGACATCACACTCCGCTTACTCCCTCCCCTACAGCTCCAGTCCATTCCCATCGCTCTACCCTTATCACTCCACGCTCTACCCGCATCCCTCACATCTCCCTCACGGCCTTACGGCCTTTCGGCCTTCCCCACCTCCCGGCAACTCGACCCCTCACACAATACGCTCAACCCTTCTACTCGTGCTCCCTCTACCCTGCTGCACTACGGCTACACCCGCGGCCTCCCTCACAAAGCCACCTCTTCCAACCCATCCCCCTCACCCTTCGTCTCCCTCCCCACCCCCTCGCTACCCCCGCTCACTCTCAACCTACGCTACCCAAACCTACAGCTACACCCTCCCCTCCCCATTCCCAACTGCAATATCACTTACCCACATGCTCAATACCGCCCCCTCCCTGTTAACTCCGACCTACCCGTGGCTTTCAGCCCTTGGCCCTTGGCCATTTTTAATTTTTTTTAAATTTGTTTTTTTATTTTTAAAATTTATTTTAATATACGCCGACCCCCCCCCCCATATAATACCCCCCCTCCCCTCCCAATAACTTTCCCTCCCCTTTTAAATTCCCCCCATTTTTAATTAATCTATTTTTTAATTAATTTTCAATTAATTAAATTTAAAAAAAAAAAAAAAAGCAGAGAGAAAGAGGAAGGAGAGAAAATGAACAGCAGAAAAAGAGAAAATGACATGTGAGCAGATGCACTGAATACATAGAGAAAATTGCAATTTTGCATTGTGATTTGTGGCATTGACATAAGGGTGACTTTCTCTAAAAGAGATTTACATGTGAAAACGAGTTGTTTGAAGAAGAAAAATTCAGCTGCCTCAAAGGCTTCTTGCGCGTCGTTTTTGCTGCACATTTTTGCAGAAATTTTATATTGAACTCACATTGTGAGTGAATATTGCTTCTTCATTCATAGTTGCAATCAAGATTTGAAGTGTATTTTGTCCTCCATCATTTGAGGAGCACATTTTGTACTTTGAGATTTCCATAGTTGGAAATTCTTTGAAGTCATTTGTATTTGTTGTTGAATCACATTGTAAACGGGTGCATTTTCGGTTGAAGCCGACACCCTTTCATTTTTTGAGCCTAAGTTGCTGAAAATGGCTAAAATCAATGAGGCATTAGAGTTGTTGAATAACCTCATTCATTCAAATGTTCGTGATATGGTAAAAATGAGCAAGAATGCTCTTTGTAACATTCAAAGTTGTTTGCAAGATGCACAAGAAAAGATTGAGTTTTTGCAGTTGGAATCTCAACTTCAACAAGATGAACTTTAGCAAAAGAGTCACCATTCTAAACGTGTTTCTGTTCAGAAGATTGTGAAGGACTCTCATCAGAAGAAAGAAGATAAAGTGGCAGTTGATCCACATTCAGTTCATTGTACTAGAGCATATTTACATGCAGATGCAACAGCTCAACCTGCACTTCTCAAGCCCATTATCAGACCTTGGGAAGAGCTTGTCCACAACAAGCACAAAACTGGACTTGGATATCACAAGGATGTGTCCTTTCATATTCCAGACTACACCAAGCCCATCATATTTCAGAGTGCCGGATTTCTGTATGACAGTTCACCTGCAGCTGTTCCAGATCCTGCTCCACAACAACAACAACAGATTGTAAAATGCCAACACTGTGATCGAGTTGGCCATATGAAAGATCATTGTTTTGATCTTCATCCATGTAAGCACTGTGGTCGGCACACTCATTCTTCAGACGGATGCTTTAGAAACAAGCTTCCTGCAAGAACAAAGATTCATCTTAGATGGATCGCTTCTTGGCAATGGGCATCAGCAGCCAAGAAGATGTTTAAGACACATGTCAGAACTTGTTCACGGATATTGAGCAAACTTGCAATTGAGTTTTCGCCATCATCTCACCTTGTCCCTGACAGGGGGGAAAATGGTGGTCATGTACAAGCTTCGACGACAGATCAAGCGAGCTTGAGCCACAATCTCTCATTCCATGTTCAGAGTTGTAGCCAGAGACACAGCAGTTCAAGCGAGCCTGAACCACAATTCGTCATTCCAGATTCAGAGATGTAGCCAGAGACACAAATGCCCATGAGCATGCCTTTGGTTGGTGGACAGCCTTAAACCATCATCTTTGGTTGGTGGACAGCCTTAAACCATCACAGGTAGTAGACCTCCCTTCTTTGAGGTTGAAGGTCTCCCTTTCATATATGAGGGACACTTCCTCTAGCAGAAGCCTTCAGCTTCTTGCCAACTTTGGTTGAGTTCCAGGAAATGCTTCAAGCATTCCAGAGTTGTTGGTAATCCTTAAACCATCACAGGTAGTAGACCACCCTTCTTTTAGGTTGAAGGTCTCCCTTTTTTATGAGGGACAATCCCTCTAGCAGAAGCTTTCAGCTTCTTGCCAGTTTTGGAAGAGTTCTGGGAACTGCAACAAGTATTGCATTCCAGTGTTGGTGGTCATCCTTAAACCACCTCTTTTTTCCAACATTTCAGAGAGTTGATTTAGCCCAAGTGCTGCCATGTATACTTTGCAAATTTGTATCACAACTCTCTTCTTGGACTCACACATACCCCTTCAGATTAAGGGGGGGAATGTTGGAACACCTAATCCTCCATGGGTAGGTGTGGAATGCAAAAAGTCAAAATGGAGTCCAAGAGACCTTGGAATGTGAAACCAAGAGTCACACCATTGTACTATAAATGTACATCATGTATAATGGAAAAATAAGAGAGCTACACGCTTATCCTTCATTGTGTGTTGAGTTTCTTGTTGTGTGTGTGTTTATCTTTCTCATACACCATGTGTGTGTTTAACATGGTGTTTAACAGGAACCACATGAAAGCCTCATCCTTCTTCTTCAAGAAGTATATCTAAGTTTTGCGGGAGAAGTCATCAGTGAATGTCATATAGTAAGAACATCCTCCCCGGGATGTCACGGGTAGCATACCAGATAGATTAGAATGGACCAGTTGTAAAATATTAGATGTCTTTGTGACACTTGAGGGGAAAGGTCCCCTTGTATGCTTTCCTTCGGCACAACCCTTACATACACCTTCATGATTATTTCCAAATTCGGGCATCCCTGTCACCACCTTCCTTGCTTCGGGAAGGGCCTTGTAATGAAGGTGTCCAAACCTCCGTGCCATAGTTCGCCTTGCCTGGGATAGTATCACATGTCATAGCCCCAAAGGACTTCCTCCAACCTCGGTAGAGTGTTCCAACCTAAACCAATCACGATAGCTTCCTTGGAGATTCTTCTTCCACATGCGCACCTTTCCATCGTTGAATGCCACATTGAAACTTCTCGTCTTCCATGGTTGATATAGAGAGACAAGGTTCTTCTTCAATTTTGGTACACAGAGTACATCCCGCAATGTAGGACTTGTCTCGAGACAAGTGGAGGGTCGATGGCCCCGTCCCTTTCACCGGACATGTGGCATTATCTCCAAGAATAATTTCCGCATTAGTATCCCAACCATGCCGAAAGTGCTTCCTTGAACCCGGTGATGTGTCTTGAGGCACCACTATCTATCAGCCAGACATCCATAGTGTCGGGCGGGGATGCAGCAGAGAGGGCAGATACAAGAATGTATTCATTTCTTTTATCAACAACATTTGACTCCTCATACCTGGAGTTTCTAGGCCTTTTGAAAGGTTGATTGTTTCCGCCAGAGGGAGCCTTCCTCTTTCCTTTGGATCTGTTGTTTCTTTGATTTCCATTCCTCTAGTTGTTGTTGTTGTCATCACTATCGGGAGAATCCTTCTTGAAAGGACATTCTCTAGCATGATGGCCTGGCCTATGACAATTGAAACACTTGCCTTTCTTTCCTTGGGCCCCTGCTCTTCCTTTGTTCTTTGAACCACCAGAGTTCTTCTTTCTAGAATGAGCAGCGTAGGCAGCATTTCTGTCATTTTCGTATTCCTTCATTCTTGTCTCTTCTTGCATGCATCTTGACAGTAGCTTGTCAAAGTTAGGAATTGTATTATTATTGAGAATGGTAGTGTTGAATACTTGCCATTCATATGGGAGCCCTCCAAGTGCGGTGAGTACCATCTCATGATCAGCGATTGTCTCCCCAATAGCCAGCAGATTGTTCCTGATCTCGGTCAGTTTCAGAAAGTATGTTTGGACAGACTCATCCCTGCCTTTCTTCAGATTCTTCAGATTCTTCAATTGATTCTTGAAGAATAGCACTTGGTTTGCATTTTTTGCTTTGAACATTTGTATCAGCTTATCATACATCTCTTTGGATGTGCCTAGCGCAGATATGTAGGCAACCAGACTTTTATGTATGGATTCCCTGATCATTACCTTTGCTTTGATCTCCCCCTTCTTATACTTGGTTTTAGCAGCAGTAGTAGCAATGGATGGAGGTTCTTGTATCTTACCCAGTACATAGTCCATGAGATCATGGTCTCCTAATTTGAGATCTAATATCATCTTCCAAGCATGGAAGTCATCTCTTCCAGTCAGCTTGTCATCCTCCTTGAAGCCATAACTTGTGGAACCCATTTTTCTCTTTTGGTGATTGCTATAAGTTAGGGCTTGTCTTCACCTCAGCTCCGATACCATGTAAATTTATGTAGATGTTCTATGCTTGATGCAACTTTAATTTTATCAACAGCAATCACATGAATTTACAAGTAAAATGCAGATAGAACATACCAGTGATCCTTTAGAAGACAAATCAGAAACAGATAAAGGTGATGGTGCGTTACGGCGGTCAACAAGATGCTTCAACCAACAAAGACTTCACGGTCAGCCAACCCAGCATGTGTCACAACAGTCCTCCAAACAGTCACACGGTCAACTTAGAAGTCAACCTCAGAAAAGTCAACGCTGCCCAGAAAAGTCAACGCAGGGCAGCAGCACTAAAAGTCAACGCAAGTCAACTTTTGGTCAACCTTTGACCTCGATTTCTATGCCAAAGAGTACGACCTCCTTAGATCAAAGTCTCCTCCAAAATTCAGCCCAATCGGACCATGCGTTGACCAAAGTCAACGCTGGTCAAACTTCCCCAGAAACCCTAACCGCAGATTTCTGGCTGCAGTAAATTTCGTCCTTCTTGCTACGGTAAACTTCGTCCTTATTGCTGCGATAAACTTCGTCCTTCTTGCTCCTTAGATGCTCGTATAAGAGGAGGAGATGTGTGTTGAGATGAGTGGAAAATGCTCCAACGTTGACCCTATAAATACCAATCATGACAAGTGTGTGACACATCTGCTGGGGGTAAAAACCTTAAGGCCGACCTGCACTTAAATTTATTATAAATAATAAATTCAAAATAAATGTTCTGCTCATCAGATTAAAATCAATTTTAGATCGATTTTACACCTCTCTGAAAGAGGAATCAAATACAAATATTGGAATCTTCATCTGAGCATCACAAGATGGAGTTTGGACCTAGTTGTCCAAATTTAACAACATGTCATGAAATTGTCTTAAGTCACACAGATCAAGCTTTCTTTTAATCTTAGCCATTGATTAAAGATTTAATCTTGGCCGTTGATCTGTCAACGAGAAAAGTATAAAGGAAAGGCTTGGGGTCATTTGTAAGACACACAGAGGCAAAGCACTGAAGCTAAGCTGAGATTCTAGGGCGGGGTTGCTAAGAATTCTCAAGTGTTTCAGTTGTAGAGAGGGGAATTTAGACAAAGGGGATGATCTGATCCCGGTGTCTAGAATACACAAGAGATAAAGAAGAGATTAGGAAAGACAGCGTAGAGGAAGGCAACAGCAGCAACAGCAGCAAGGACAGCATGATTTTAGGAAACCCTTCAAGGGTTACGCAGAGACCCTTAGGGGCAACGTAGTGACTGCGTCACCCAGTCTGGGGTAACGCGCTCCATTCCAGTGACAGCATTGAGCATTTGGAGGCCTTCAGAGGCTAACGCAGTGTCTTTCAGGGGCAGATCTGGGGTTTCTAGGCCTAGAACTAGCTGAGTTCTGTAAATCCCGTTTGAGGGTGCGGATCAGTGAATATTGTTGGTCTTAAATTAGCCAAGTGCTGCAAATCTAGAGTTTTCTCTGTAGGGTTTTCCCGATCTGGAACCCAGAGTTGTGTATTCAGAAATATTCTTAATAATAGAGCCCTCTAGCAGCCAAAGACCGGTTTTCCCACAATGGGTTTTTCCAGGGACAGTTTGTCCAGAAATAACTGTCACTTTGTCTATGTGTGCACGTACTTATTCTAGATCTGAATTGGTAGAGATCTGTTATGTGTTTTGCTTTGATGTTAACTTGAATTTATTCAATTGATAACTTGTATAAGTAGGAGAAGCTTAACCGGATTAACAAAAATAATTTCTTCATAACATATAAGATTCAGAAATTTCTACAAAAGGGCCTACGCATGCATGACGTCAGTGTTTTGGCCTCTTTTGCGGGTTAATTATTATAGTTTGCATTGGCTATGAGGTTAGTTTATAACCTCACCTAGTATTAGCCCATTATTTTATGACTTGAGGCGCTTTAGGCTAAAATTAGAGACCATTAGACATGTACATACTGGAGAGAGATCATTTCTAATATTTGATCATCATCACACTTGGATAATTCGGAACTCTAAAAGAATTCGCACTTGTTTCCTTCTTGTCTATTGGAGTATCTTGGATGCATTTCGATGTGTGGAAGCTAGTTTGGATTGTGTTTGGAGCTATTTCATTGATAAATGGATGGATATACTACATGTTATCTTGTAAGTTCCTATTGTTGAAGATTTTCATTTTGAAATTGTCTAATGTATGGAATTGTTGCTTCTAGATTATGTTAATTTGTGCCCTAATTGGTTGAAAATTAATTTTGAATGGCTATCTAGTTGAGAATCGCATATGTTACTCATTGTATAACATGTAATGAATGTTCCTAGTGGAGGAATTATTATAACTCTCCATCAAACTCCATTTATCATTGAGTACGTAAATACTGGAATTTTGATACCTCTAGCATCAAATTTCAGCATCATTAGCAACAAATTCAGCTTATCTAGAGCATCCTTGACTCCTTATGCCCAAAGGAAAAGGCACTGGTGCAAGTCTTTGGTGATCGACCTTAAAATTTATCCATAATTTTCTCTCTTCAAATTCGGTCCTTCTAAGGCTAGAGCGAAAATCTAGGGTGATTATATGTACCTTGTGCATATGAATGGTTTGCCCTTGTTGATTGATCCCACTTGTTGTGGTGGATGCTATATATCTTTCCTTATGATGAGTGTGATGATCTCTCCCTTAGGCTATGTGCCAAGAGACCTATGGATTGGTCGAGGAGATTGATATTGAGAGAGAGCACATGAAAAGCACCTTCCCAACTAAGAGGGAGTGTTAGAAATATGGTAGCCATGGTCGGTATTTTCATCATGTGGAAAAAAGGTATAGTTTGAATTTAAATTTTTGCCTCCAAATAATTCAAGTCGGCCTCCTATTATTTAAGGTCTACAAGGCCCCCAAGAGGCACCCATTCGACCTCGCTTCAAAGTCTATAAGAAGGAGACCTCTCCTCCACATTCGGCACATCGATTATGTCTTGATTATCTTTGATCCAGCGAGGTTGGGAGCGAAAGGAGGGGGCTGAAAATTTGAAGGAGAGCTTGGCACTTGGCTTGGCATCTCTTGTTCTTGGTTATTGGTTTGGCTATTATCTTGATATGGTTGTTTCTATTGCAATGATGAGTTGAACTCTCTCTCTCTCATAAGGAAAGACTTTTATGGGTTTCCCCTGGTGGGTTTTGCCCTGGCCTCACGCCTGATATATGTTTCTCTTGTCTCATGGTTTCATGGCTATCTGAGTCTCTACATGGTTGGGTTAAGGCTTGTCAACCCGCCACTCTACGAGATGTAGTTAATAGAGCCTGAGATATGCAAGATGTTGAGATTTTGGGATGTTAGGGTAGCATCGGATGTGCTATAGCTCCCAAACTTTGTGGAGGGACTAGAGTATGTTATCACCCCGTAATTCCGAAGACTGAGGACAGAACCACGGGGAGAAACATCAAACCGCTTTGGAATCCAGGACCTAGCCTTCCTAGACTCAGAGAGGGCTCTCTCTGTTAGATATAGCTTTGTTTATAGGGGCATTTTAGGCTAGCTATTAGTGCATAGGGGTTTGTTTGAAGATTTGGTGGAGGCAACAGAAGGGGGCCATTGGGCTATGGAGTCAAACAAGTGCAAACAGATTCAAATGGATGAACAACTGAGGTCAGGTGCAACCAGGCAAGCTAGCCATCTCAATGGATCTTTACAGCTTGTGAAATGGAGAAGGAGGAACAGATTAAGGTTCAACGTAAATGCAAAGAAGACTGTCTCTGAATTATGCATTCAGGTCTCAGAGGAAAACATAATGCACTGTTTCAAGACTGAGCAGGGTACCCCATGGTAAATCCTACACAAAAATTTCTATCCGCAGTAAAGAAAAGGAAAACAATATGCGAAAACAGGAGAATGACAAATTATATGAGGAGAAGCACTTCACCACAGATCATAACACAAGAATCTGGAAAACAGCATACTCATTTATTCATTTAATAGAGAGCGCTTACAGCCAGATGAGTCTGTTACAATGGTTTTTCCCCTCACGAGCCTCCTTCATACTGCTCATGTATGCAGTATTTATACAAAATCTTAAGTCAGTTCCTCCGTCTGTTTCAATGATAGTCATTAATTACATTCAAGCTAAACCTTTGCCAAGCGGAAACATGCAGGCGGTGATAAGACAAGTTCGGCCATAAAAGTGGCTTTAGCAGTCTGTTATTTAATACAGAATAAGGAAGGAATTTCCTTTTGGGATCACAAAGAGGTTGTGATGGAATAAAACTTTAACAAGTGGAACCCTGCAGGTGGTGACAAGATAACTCGGACCAAGACGATGGTTGTAGTAGTCCATTATTAATTGCAGAGTGATCATAGTCTGGTTCGAATGATGCTGAAGACGCGAGGAAAGCTCTGACACCTTGGCTCTTCATCTTCAGAAAATTATTGTGGGATTATTAAATTGATGAGGTGCTTGAATCAAAAGTTGTGCTTGATGTGTTCGCTGCCCCTTCGTCTTCTGCTGTTATATCACAGTTAGTTCTGCACAACGCCCGACTCGACCTTTTCTGTCTGTTTCCTTGTGACGTTCAGCCTTACTCTGCCTTTTTGCTCCTTGTCGGGTTCTACCCAAGTCCTCCTGCCATGTGGAAAAATAGCGCACGACCCATAAGCCCGGACGTGGAGGGATGGTGGTTGGCAAACGTGGACGGATGATGGAGGACGTGGCACGGCGGCATTGGCAACGGTCACAGAGTGGTAGCGGTTTGTAGGACAGCGGAAACAGCTTTTCGAAGGGGGTCTCAAGTAGTAATCGGTAATGGAGAGGGGGGGGTGCGAAATTACGAGAGGAAGACACGTGGAGGAGTGGGCGGTAATGGATACCGCCCATTTCGGACCCCCCCCCCCGTGGTTAAAGTTCGAAGGCCGAGGGGGTTGCGAAAAGCTTTAAGGACTGTCGGATGCAGAGAAGAGGAGCAGAGGAGGCGAAAAGGTGGAGGGTGGTTAGAGGCGGAATGACATGGCACACAGGTGGGGGCCAGCTTGATCCCACTGGCACGTTCTTTTTGAATGAGTCTTCAATCCTGGTAGCTTTGGCAGATAAACCCTTTGTTCTTTTAACGTTTAGTAGAAATTCCCTTCTCTCGGATAAATGGTGGAAAAACCCTTTGAATGTGTGGCCGAGTCTTGTTGTCGTGCTTAGCCCCTGTTCTTCACAAAGCAGCGTATTTGACCCAATGCACCTGGATCTGAAATCCTTTAGATTTCAGTGATCTAACCACACTGCATCCATGCCAACATCGCACTTCGCATGGCGCAAGACTTAACTTTACCTTTGCACTTAACCTTTAAAACTTGCGATGTGCGATTGCGATCGAGCCTCACCGCATCGCATATCGCACTTCGGCGATTATAACATTTACCTCTGCAGCTATCCTTTAAACAGTGTGATTTGCGATTGCGATCGGGTCCCACCGCATCGCATATCGCACTTCGGCTATTATAACTCTTACCTCTGCACTTATTCTTTAAACATTGCGATTTGCGATTGCGATCGGGTCCCACCATATCGCATATCGCACTTTGGCGATTATAACTCTTACCTTCGTACTTATTTCTTAAACATTGCAATTTGCGATTGTGATTAGGTCCCACCGCATTGCATATCGCACTTCGGCGATTATAACTCTTACCTCTGCACTTATTCTTTAAACATTGCGATTTGCGATTGCGATCGGGTCCCACCGCATCGCATATCGCATTTCGGCAATTTTAACCTTTTATCTCCCGCCCCTATCCTTTGAAACTTGCGATGTGATTGCGGAGAGAGGTAGAGGTTAAAGGGGAGATACAGTTTGTTGCGAGGTAGTGTTCGGACTTAGGATAGAAAGGAAATGCGAGTGTTTATTGCGGTTTGTGTAACATATGATATATATGGATGTATCAAGCGGCCTAAAGTGGGCGTGGAGCTATGAATAAGGCAAGCTGAAATGAGAAAATGATATGGCTGCTAGTGGGTGGGCGGAGCAATAACCATGCAATTTCGGACTTTAATATAAATGGGTCTATAAAGTAATAAGTCCCAAAGGTTATGTATGTGGGTCTTGGAGTTTAAATGGGATTCAGAGTATTGGAGTTCAGAATTTGGGAAAATGAAAGGTAAGCAGAGGGAAGATGGAATGGATGAGGGCAGTATGGATTTTTCTCACCATCACACTTAATCAGCAACACTTTCCTCTTTCAATGAAATTAAAAGGCAGATAGATTCATTTGATGCTCTTGACAGTTAGGATCTCCCTTTCTTTCTCTGAAAATAAATGATAGCCATAGAATATTATTTTCAGTATGAAAAATCTAATCAATAATCAGTCACCTTGTGATACTGTGAAATACAGGAGTCTAACAGTGGCTCCAACTAGGGATGGCAACTCCTTCAGGAGGTGTCAAGAACACCGTAGACTACTGGCCTGATCCATTAGGCTGATCCCAAATCTGCAACTTAATCTGCTACAAAACCTCTGTGGCTGACAATCTTCAAGCTGAAATCAACACTCTTTGCAAACTGAAGTCTAGAATACACTTGTACTGAAAACTGGAAAGCAATCTAAAACTAAAATTGGAAAGATGCTCAGAGTACTGAGCTTTATTTGCACACCTACCTACCCTACTCTACTGAAATTACTGTTGTTCTAAATGCTACAATAATGCCAGTGCAGTCAGTCAAGTAGCAGCAGAAACAGATGGACAACTTGACTGCTTGCCAGGAAAATCAGCAGTATAACTTGATTATGTGTCCTCATAACCAAAGTTATAATATGTAATGGCAATTGCTGATGTATTTGATCCTTATAGAGAATACATGTTTGAAAACTTGAGCTAAAAAGAACCTCCATATAATCTTCTATAGGATCAATAAAAGCATGATGTATGATTTTTGCTTCTAGGCCTTCAATGACTAGTTGATCAGTTGTATCCCCAATATTAAACCTTGAAACCTCATCTTCAGTTTGGTACTTGAAAGCACAATCATCCTCAATATGTAAGTTAAGAGGTAGTACAGTTTCCTCTTGCTTAGGGGAAGGAAGATTTTCCAAGAATTCCTTAGGATCTCGGAAATTATATTACTGAATTTGAGAGTTCAAAAGTTCAATACCAGTTTCATATCGTTCAACAACTATCTCCAGAAAACATGTTTTAGCTTCAGGACTAAATTTGCTTGATTTCAAAATAAGAAAGACAGCCACTAGGAAATCTTCATCAAGCTGAAATTCTGATAATTGATTCCTGAATGCATTTAAAACTTCACGAGATAAAAGGTCTGCCACAAACCTTGTCATATTGTTCAACAGGAACTCTGGTCAGCATGTTGTGGAGTCGCCATGAATGCTCAACAGCTGGGTTATTTGAATCATGGAGTCGCCAGGTGAATAATGCATCCTTCTTATGTCTGGTCACTATCCTCCACCAGTAATCAGATCTGAGCTTTGATGTGCTCTCTGGGGAAGATAAATTTCGTCCCCAGTATGGTCGCCATTATGTTATCACCCCGTAATTCCGAAGGCTAAGGACAGAACCACGGGGCTAAACATTAAACCACTTTGGAATCCAGGACCTAGCCTTCCTAGACTCAGAGAGGGCTCTCTCTGTTAGATATAGCTTTGTTTATAAGGGCATTTTAGGCTAGCTATTAGTGCATAGGGGTTTGTTTGAAGATTTGGTTGAGGCAGCAGAAGGGGACCATTGGGCTATGGAGTCAAACAGGTGCAAACAAATTCAAATGGATGAACAACTGAGGTCAGGTGCAACCAGGCAAGCTAGCCATGTCAATGGATCTTTACAGCTTGTGAAATGGAAAAGGAGGAACAAATTAAGGTTCAACGTAAATGCAGAGCAGACCGTCTCTGAATTTTGCATTCAGGTCTCAAAGGAAAACATAATGTACTGTTTCAAGACGGAGCAGGGTACCCCATGGTAAATCCTACACAAAAATTTCTATCCACAGTAAAGAAAAGGAAAGCAGTATGCGAAAACAGGAGAATGACAAATTACATGAGGAGAAGCACTTCACCACAGATCATAACACAAGAAACTGGAAAACAGCATACTCATTTATTCATTCAATAGAGAGTGCTTACAGCCAGCTAAGTCTGTTACAATGGTTTTTCCCCTCCCAGGCCTCCTTCATACTGCTCATGTATGCAGTATTTATACAAAATCTTAAGTCGATTCCTCTGTCTGTTTCAATGATAGTCATTAATTACATTTGAGCTAAACCTTTGCCAAGTGGAAACATGCAGGCGGTGATAAGACAAGTTCGGCCATAACAGTGGCTTTAGCAGTCTGTTATTTAATACAGAATAAGGAAGGAATTGCCTCTTGGGATCACAAAGAGGCTGTGATGGAATAAAACTTTGACAAGTGGAACCCTGCAGGTGGTAACAAGATAACTCAAACCAAGACAGTGGTTGTAGTAGTCCGTTATTAATTGCAGAGTGATCATAGTCTGGTTCGAATGATGCTGAAGAGGCGAGGAAGGCTCTGACACCTTGGCTCTTCATCTTCAGAAAACCGTTGTGGGATTATTAAATTGATGAGGTGCTTGAATCAAAAGTTGTACTTGATGTGTTCGTTGCCCCTTCGTCTTCTGTTGTTATATCACAGTTAGTTCTGCACAATGCTCGACTCGACCTTTTCTGTCTATTTCCTTGTGACGTTCAGCCTTGCTCTGTCGTTTTTCTCCTTATCAGGTTCTACCCTAGTCCTCCTGCCATGCGGAAAAATAGCGCACGACCCATAAGCCTGGACGTGGAGGGATGGTGGTTGGCGAACGTGGACGGATGATGGAGGACATGGCGCAGTGGCATTGGCAACAGTCACAGGGCAGCAGAGGTTTGGACGACAGCGGAAACAGCTTTTCGGAGGGGGTCTCAAGTGATAATCGGTAACAGGGGGGTGCGAAATTACAAGAGGAAGACACGTGGAGGAGTGGGCGGTAATAGATACTGCCCATTTCGGACCCCCCCCCCCCGTGGTTAAAGTTCGAAGGCTGAGGGGGTTGCGAAAAGTGTTTAGGACTGTCGGATGCGGAGATGAGGAGCTGAGGAGGCGGAAAGGTGGAGGGTGGTTAGAGGCGGAATGACGTGGCACATAGGTGGGGGCTGGCTTGATCCCACTAACACGTTCTTTTTGAATGAGTCTTCAATCCTGGTAGCTTTGGCGAATAAACCCTTTGTTCTTTTAACATTTGGCAAAAATTCCCTTCTCTTGGATAAATGGTGGAAAAACCCTTTGAATGTGTGGCCGAGTCCTGCTGTCATGCTTAGCCCCTGTTCTTCACAAAGCAGCGTATTTGACCCAATGCACCCGGATCTAAAATCCTTTAGATTTCAGCAATATAACCACATCGCATCCATGCCAACATCGCACTTCGCATGGCGCGAGACTTAACTTTACCTTTGCACTTAACCTTTAAAACTTGGATGTGTGATTGCGGTTGAGCCCCTCCACATCGCATATCGCACTTCGGCGATTATAACATTTACCTCCGTAGCTATCCTTTAAACACTGTGATTTGCGATTGCGATCGGGTCCCACCGCATCGCATATCGCACTTCGACTATTATAACTCTTACCTCCACACTTATTCTTTAAACATTGCGATTTGCAATTGCAATCGGGTCCCACCGTATCGCATATCGCACTTCGGCGATTATAACTCTTACCTCCACACTTATTCTTTAAACATTGTAATTTGCGATTGCGATTGCGATAGGGTCCCACTGCATCACATATCACACTTCGGCGATTATAACTCTTACCTCTTCACTTATTCTTTAAGCATTGCGATATGTGATTGCGATCGGGTCCCACCGTATCGCATATCTCATTTCGGCAATTTTAACTTTTATCTCCCGCGCCTATCCTTTGAAACTTGTGATGTGATTGCGGAGAGAGGCAGAGGTTCAAGGGGAGATACGGTTTGTTGCGAGGTAGTGTTCGGACTTAGGATAGAAAGCAAATGCGAGTGCTTATTGTGGTTTTTGTAACATATGATATATATGAATGTATCAAAGCGGCCTAAAGTGGGCGCGGAGCTGTGAATAAGGCAAGTTTAAATGAGAAAATGATATGGCTGCTAGTGGGTGGGCGTAGCAATAACCATGGAATTTCGGACTTTAATATAAATGGGTCTATAAAGTAATAAGTCTCAAAGGTTATGTATGTGGGTTTTGAGGTTTAAATGGGATTCAGAGCATTGGAGTTCAGAATTTGGGAAAATGAAAGGTAAGAAGAGGGAAGATGGAATGAATGAGGGCAGTATGGATTTTTCTCACCATCACACTTAATCAGCAACACTTTCCTCTTTCAACTATAAATTAAAAGGCAGATAGATTCATTTGATGCTCTTGACAGTCAGGATCTCCCCTTCTTTCTCTTAAAATAAATGATAGCCATAAAATATTATTTTTAGTATGAAAAATCTAATCAATAATCAGTCACTTGTGAAATACAGGAGTCTAACAGAGTACATAAGATCTCCAAGTCCCAAAAAGCATTTTGGGAAATTCCATCTGTTTTAAGAGATATTTAATTAATTAATCTTTTTAATTAAGGACCGTAAGTCTAACTTAGGAAAATTAAATGATCAAAGGTAATTAAATTAAACATGTGATGAGAATGACTTAAGTGACGTGGATCAAGCATATTCTAATCTTAGCCATTGATTCAAGATTATATCACGGTAATTGAAGTTTCAACGAGAAAAGTATAAGAAGAGGGCTTGGGGTCAGTTGGAGAACACACACACACTCGCGGAGAACTGAAGCTAAGCTGAAATTCTAGGGAGTGGTTTGCTAAGAATTTCAGGAGGAGTTTGTAGTGCAGCGAAGGGCACTATTGGCAAGGGGATGATCTGATCCCAGGCCAAGAGCACAACAGCGGCAGAGAGGCAGCATACCGAGCATCGCAGAGGCAAGTCAGGGCCACGTAGTGCAGCAGAGGTAGCAGGAGCCATGCAGGGTTGACACAGGCCCAGTCAGGGTAGCGCAAGGGCAGCATAAGCCCTTCAAGGGTGACGCAGGCCCTTCCAGAGCAGTGCAGAGGCTAGCGCGGGCCAGGAAGGTTAACGCAGAGGGCTGAGTAGCAGCGCTGAGGTTTTTGGTGGGCAAGAAAGGGCTCGAGTTCAGTAAATCCCGTTTGAGGGTGTGAATCAGCCATATGTTTTGTCTCCGAGTGAAAGAGGTATTGTTGTCGTGTTTTTCTCTGTAGGGCCAACCATGTCTGGTGCCCAGAAATTGTTGAACTCAAAATCTTCTTAATAATAAAACTCTCTAGAGCTAGCTGCACTGGTTTTCCCGCATTGGGTTTTTCCAGGGACATTTGTTCGAAAAATCTGTGTGTCACTTTGTCATATGAGCGTGCTATTCAGTAAATGATCTGTATGTGTAGGCTGCTATTTGTATTTACTTTGTTGTTTTTCTAAATATTCAGATAAATAACTTGTATGATTAATCAAGTAGGAGAAGTAAATCAATGTTTAGCAGTAGGGTTTCTTAGACTAAGAAATTTTCACACAGGATGTTGTTCCTAAGAGCAGATTTCCTCCCAAACCATCCTTCCCTCAGGAGAGTAAAGAGGTTAAACCCTTTCAAAGGGAGTACACAGGGAAATCAATGTTGGATGAGGAGACCTGAAAGGAGTTGAGGAAGAAGAAGCTTTGTTTTAGCTATTAAGAACCTTGGGCACCATGACACAAATTTGCAGGAAAGGATAAGTCGGCCAAAGCGCATTACATTGAGGTCTACGCAGACAGTGATAGTGATGAGGTTGAGGATGTAATATTCATTTTTTTTGGTGTCACCTATGACAGGGCTAGGAGGGACTTCCAGAGTTAAGAGCAGACCAGTCACAGGTACAGGTTGGTGTCATCAGTGGGCCCAGGGGCTTTTGGAGGAGTTTTGAGGAGTTTCTATGTGGTCGGGTGGCATTCGCTTGATATATTCCATCATCCGAACAGTTTGGCTTTCGTTCTGGTGAATTCCAACAACTTTCGGAAATTTGAGTTATTTATGGGCTTAACTCAGCTAATTACGCTCACGGTGGCATTCCGAGAGGAATACATGAAAGAACACCTTAGTGTAATAGCTCATTGGAACCGGGACGAGGATACCTCCATGATGGGACAGTTGGACATGAGTTTCAGTGACCGGAGTAGACGTGGTAGCCGATTTACTCTTTTATGCATTAAAAAGAAATATTTTAATAAGAGGGAAAAGTGCTCCATGAATAAAATAATAATAAAATAATGCTCTAGAAGGCTCCAAGAGATCTATAAAAGAAAGGGAGGAGGCCATTGGGAGATATCTTTGGAGTAGATCATTTTCTTGTGTATGAGAGGTTTGAGACCGTGGTTCTCTACTTCAGCCGTAGCCCCAGGACGGAAACCCTCGGGTGATTTGTGAGTGTTGGACGAAAACCCAACTCTCTTGAGGAGACTTCATTCAGAAGTTTCGCAGAGCTTCAGGGATTGGTGTGAGGATCATCTGGATCTTCAACTTGTGCTTCAGTGGGTTCAGTGACAGTTTTTTTGTAGCCGATTTGCAGTAGTCTTCTTGCCAAGCCAACTACATCATTGCCAGCGTCATTCATCAGTTGGGCCCGAGATCTTTCTAGGTTTGCTCCGCTTGCTTGGCAAGCTCAAGTTCCGCTATTCCTTTATGTTGATGTACTTTTATCATGGATTAATTAAATGTCTCAGTGATTTTATCGGCATCCATTATGTTCTATTAGTCGTTGTGTGTATATTTCCATTTATTTTGCTGCTCAAGTCGATTTCTGCAATTTTAGTTAAAATATCCCATTTGGGATATTACAGAGAAGTTAGAGCAGGGACATCTAACTGCAGGAGAGAAGTCATCCCAGGACGGGGCTAAAGGCCCTATTATTACATCTATGTCAAGACTTCCCAGGTATCATGTATTCAGAGTCAGGGGGATCATGTTGGGGTAGGTGACAATGTTGACTAATAGTGGGTCATCCCACAACTTTATAGATGCAGCGTTGGTGGATCACAGGGAGATTCTGACAGAGGAGTTTGATGGATTAATGATGGTCATACCAAGTGATCATCAAATGTAGTGCACCAGATGGGTCCCAAAACTAAAAATAACCATGGGGAACTACACACTGACAGATAATTTCTTTGTGGTGGATGTATCGAATACCAATCTAGTACTCGATGTTCAGTGGATTTACTCCATTGGAAGATACACTATTGATCAAAGGAGGATAGAGATGGAGTTCACAGATCATGATGGTCGAAAGGTAGTTTTATAGGCCAAGCATCAGTATCCACCCAAGATAGTATCATGTCAAAGCATGGGAGCAGTGTTGCAGCATGGAGACATAGAGTGGGCATGAAAATATGGTTACTCAAATCCTACTGCAGCAACTGATTTTAATTCTTATAATTGTTTAATTAAACGAACAATTTACCTATTGTTTCCTACGACAAATATCGAATTAAATACACTGCAACCTACACAACATAAAATACTGTGGAAAATACAAAACAGGAAAGATAGAAACACACACATAAATACACCGTTATTTTTGGACAATCATCCTCTGAAAACCCCAATGTGGAAAAACCGGTGCAGCAGCTGAGGGTTTTAATATTATTCAGTAGTTTTCTGAGTACAAATCTATGATTGCCCAAACTGGACAATCATACAGAGAAAAAATCTGACAAATAAATCTCGTGAGAAAATATCACTCTACCACTGGGGTTCGGGCACTGACCTCAGCTCTGGATGAGCTGCTCTGCGCTTCCTCTGCGCAGTGACTGCGTCACAACATGATGCAGGCTTTCCTCTTGCCGTTGGATCTTCTGTTAACTGGAAACGAGGCCCTTCTGGCCTCCAAAAACTCCCTTTGGCTTCTGGCACTGACCCTCGACTATTTCCTCAACAAAATTTCGGACTCCCTCTGAAGCATTGTGCTGCCTCTCTGTGGCTCTTACTGCCTTCTCTGTCTTGCACTCGCTGGAACTGGAAAATCTTCCTCCAGTCAACTATCCCTGCCCCTCACTGCAAGCAAATCACTTGATCACTCTCTGGTAACTCACAGTTAATTTTCTTGAGAATTCGATCTCTAGATCTCTTGCTCTCGCTATCTCGGTTTGTCCTCCAAGTGCCCATCGAGCTCCTTCTTATAATCTCTTGTTGACATATAAACAGCGAAGATTAGATCTTAATCAATGGCTCAGATTATTTAGGACTCGATCCACGCCTTTATCTAGAAGATTGGCACTCGATTTAATTAATACCCCTTAATTATTCTCGTTTCCTAAGTTTAGACTTAGGAATCCATTAAAAATAATTAATTATTTTAATTAAATCTTCTCTGGGTGGAATTTCCCCAAACAATTTATGGGTATTGGAGAATGCATGTGTCTTAGCCGCTCTGCAAAATCTCAAGGTTAGAGCACATCTGATGCTACAAAAATCAACACTCCCTCTTAGCGAGGAATGTGCTCTAGTGTTGCAACCCACTAAAGCATCACTTTGACTCTGTATCACCTCCTACTACGTTGTTGATGTCTGGCCTCACTGCCCACCAACAACTGTGCAAACTCTGCGTTGCATATGTGCTGCTACTGACTTTGTGCATCTGCACTGCAACTCTGTTGCTACTGCCACTACAACATCTACAACTGTCTCTCATCTATTGCTCCTGCAACTAAGAGATGTCCATCATATTAAACCAACTATGTTCAGTCTAATGCATCTGTCACCCGAGTCCTTACTATTGCTAGTCTCTGCATTGTCATTGAAGCCTCTGCGCTGTTGCTGACTCTGCACTGTGCCAACTACACTGCTGCCAACTCTGCCCTGCGCTGCTCAGTTTCTAATGCTACTAGCCACTGGATCTGTCTCTCTGGCACCTTACTTCACCAATTGTCACCGGTCCATCCTGCTACTGCTGTTATGGGCTCCCGTAGCAAGGAATTGATCCAAGAGGTGGACTCCTCAAGGATCCTACCCATCTTGTAGCTCTTTAGGGCTACAAAACCAAATCACCCCACCTCACCCGTGGAGGTATCTCGATGATCATGGCAAACTCCTCCTCCAATCTAGAGGACAAACTGTCGATCTCTGTGCATGCAGCTTGTTGATCCTGTCTCTCCTCTCTATCCCTATTTCTGAGCAGACACTGGGTAGCGTAGTGACCAAGTTCACCACAGCTAATGCATTTGATCTTCGAAACGTCCTTCTTTCTTCTGCATTGCTCATGCTACCCCTTCGATGCAAGAGCTACATTCTCCTCTTCCTTCACCTCTGCCTTTGTCCCACTGCTATTGTTGCCTTCTAGGTTGCTCCTCACCAAGTCTCGCGTCAGCTCCTCTTGCTACAGATATGCCCACATGTGATCCCACTTTGGCAATGTTTCCCTACCCAAAATACTTTGGACGAACACTTGCCATTCTTTTGAGAAGACATTTAGAGCTATCAGCACCATCTCTATAGCCTGAGGTACTGACCCTACAACTATCAACTGATCTCGGACATCCTAAAGCCTGTGGAGAAAGTGGTCTATGCGTTCTCCCTTCTGCATATGTGTGCTCCTCAATTTTTCTTCCAGATACATTTCCCGCTGCTCGGAAGATCCCTCGTACAGCGTGGCAAGGGAGTCCCACATCTATTTGGTCATTCCCAAGGCCACTATGTGAGATACAACATGATCCCAAACTCCATCAAGGATCATCCTCTTCGCCTTGGCCATCTCCTTCTTGTACGTCTTTAGCGGATCTGGATCTGCGGGGACAGCCACCAGACTATCGATGTAGGTTTTGAGATCGTACTCATCCAGAAGGAAGGAGATCCGTGCCTTCCAGATCACGTAGTTAGAAAGTCCGTGTAACCAATCCTGATCTCTCAACCCAGTTGATGCCATCTCGTCAAACGAAAAAGTTGAACTCCGCCTCTAATCCTCTGCATAGCTGCTAACAAGCTCTACAAACTCCCTGCTGGAGTGAGAAAAACTATTCTTGGCTACCGCTGCTCTGCATGGAAAAATAGAATTTCTTGGCTAGAAATTCTCTAAGGACAGAATCCCCTCGGTGTGCTCTTCTTTCCTCCTGATGCTTTTCTGCTCTAGCAAACTGTTGTAGAAAAACTATGCCCTAGCCGAAGATCTGCTCTGCGTGGAAACTGTTGCACTGCTCCCTCTGCCTATGGCAAATATCAATTTGGAAATCTTGTGCTCTGTCGACTCACTCAAAGACACAAATTTCCTCAAAAGTCTACCCTGCTGGCCTCTGGGGTTTCGAGTAGTTTCCTATGCAATGCCTCGAATCACCCTTCTTCCCTTCTGCAACTGAGCTCTTCGACTTTATCTGCGCTTTGATACCAAGTGAAAATTTGGTTACCCAAATCTTGCTGCAGCAACTAATGTTAATTCTTCTAATTGTTTAATTAAACGAACAATTTACTTGTTGTTTCCTACAGAAAATATCGAATTAAATACATTGCAACCTACACAACATAAAATATTGCGGAAAATACAACGCAAGAAAGATAGAAACACACACACATAAATACACCGTTATTTTTGGACAATCATCCCCAGAAAAAACCAATGTGGGAAAACCAGTGCAACAGCTGAGGGTTTTTAAATTATGCAGTAGTTTTCTAAGTACAAATCTATGATTGCCCAAACTGACAAATCATACAGATAAAAAATCTAACAAATAAGTGTCGTGACAAAATCTCACTCTACCACTGGAATCTGACACTAACCTCAGCTCTGGATGAGCTGCTCTGTGCTGCCTCTGCGCAGTGACTGCGTCAGCCTACGCAACTACTGCATCACAACACGATGCAGCCTTTCGACTATTTCCTTAGCAAAATTTTGAACTCCCTCTGAAGCACTGCGTTGCCTCTCTATGGCTCTTACTACCTCCTCTGCCCTGCACTCACCAAAACTGGAAAATCTTCCTCTAGTTAACTATCCCTACTCCTCACTGCAAGGAAATCACTCAATCACTCTTCAGCAACTCAGCGTTGCTTCTCTTGAGAATTCGATCTCTAGATCTCTTGCTCTTTCTATCTCGGTGTGTCCTCAAAGTGCCCATCGAGCTCCTTCTTATAATCTCTCATTGACATATCAACGGCCAAGATTAGATCTTAATCAATGACTCAGATTATCTAAGACTCAATCCATGCCTTTATCTAGAAGATTCGCATCCGATTTAATTAATAACCTTTAATTATTCTCATATCCTAAGTTTAGACTTAGGAATCCATTAAAAATAATTAATTATTTTAATTAAATCCTCTTAGGGTGGAATTTCCCCAAACGATTTCTGGGTATTGGAGAATGCATGTGTCTTGGCCTCTCTGCAAAACCTAGAGGTTAGAGCACATCCGATGCTACAAAAATCAACAGCGGACAGTAGAGTGCTACATTTCAAATAGAAAACAGTTGGAGCATCCTTGACAATATCCAGATGACATTCACGTATTACTCCGCAAACATCAAAAAGTTTTTGTTGTCATTCTCCAGGTAGACCTCCAGACAAGGTGTTTGACTATGTGATAGAGTTGGAAGAGGGGGTGCAAGCTATTATAACCAGCACTTATCGTCATCCCATGGGCTATCAGGACAAAATTGAGAAGGCTATCAACAAGTTGCTAATATTGGGCCACATTTGTCCTAGTTCTAGCCCCTTTGCTTCTTCAGTGGTGATGGCTAAGAAGAAGGACGACACCTAGTGGATGTCCATTGACTATTAGGTACTTAATAAAAGAGCAATCAAAAACCGGTACTCCATCCCAAGGATTTATGAGTTGATGGATGAACTAATGGGGGTAAAGTATTTTTCGAAGATAGATCTTCGCTCAGACTACCATCAAATCTAAGTTCGGGAGTAAGATATCCCGAAGACTGCTTTCAGGTGCCACTATGGGCACTATGAGTTTTTGGTTATGTCAGTGGCAGTGACATGGGCAGCAATACAGAAAACAACAACGCAGTAGATGGAGGGCAGCAAGCCAAGCATCAGTAGCACAAAGACCAATACCGAGATCTTGTGATACATGGTGTGGATGTATTACTAGAGCACACTCCGTGCTAAGAGGGAGTGTTGAGATTTTGAGTGTTGGGGTAGCATCAGGTGTGCTCTAGCCCTGAAACTTTGTGGAGAGGCTAAGACACACAAGACCTCCAAAACCCGGAAAGCATTTGGAGAAATTTCATCTGGTGTGTGAGATATTAAAATAATTAATTTTTCTTAATGAGGACCATAAGTCTAACTTGGGATATTAGAAAAATTAAAGTGAATTAATTAAACACATGTGATGAAATGTTCTAAGTGACGCAGATCAAGCAGACTTTTAATCTCAGTCGTCGAAAAGAGATTAAATCACGGTCATTGATGTCTCAACGAAAAAGTATAAGAGAAAGGCTTGAGTGTCATTTGGAGACACACACACGGAGGCAGAGGTAAGAGACTAAGCTAGAATTCTAGGGCGGGTTTGCTAAGAATTTCCAAAAGAGTTTCAGCTGCAGCGAGGGGTAGTATTGGCTAAGGGGATGATCTGATCCCAAAGCCGAGAGTCAGCAATAAGCAAAGGAGCAGCAACCAGGAGTAGTGCAGAGGAAGTTGAGGCTACGCAACACTTGCGCAGCGCAGAGGATTTCAACAGATATGCAGGCCTAGGAGGGGCAGCGTTCGAGCTTCAGGAGGCCATCAGGGTTACGCAGAGGCCATCCAAGGCAACGTAAGGACTGCTTCACCCAATCTGGGGTTACGCAGTCCCCTTCTGAGCAGTGCAGGGGCACACAAAGGCTAGCAAGGCTAACGCAGGCAGCTTTAGGGCAGCGCTAGGGTTTCTAGAGGTAGAACAGGGCTGAGTTCTGTAAATCCCATTTGAGGGTGTGAATTAGTCTAGTCTTCAGTCTCTAGAATAGCAGGTATTGTTGCAAATCTATTTTTTCTCTATCAGGTCAACCAGTGAGGTGCCCAGATTTTTTGTACTCAGATTCTACTTAATAATAATAAACTCTCATATTTGTTGCACCGGTTTTCCCGCATTGGGTTTTTCCAAGGAAATTTGTAAGAAAAATCTATGTCACTTTGTTGAATGAGCGTAATATTCAGTAAATGATATCTATGTGTGTAGGCCGTTAGTTGTGTTTACTTCGGTATTTTCTGAATATTTTCTTAAAATAACTTGTATAATTTAATCACAAGTAGGAGAAATAAACCAAGATACTGCAGTAGGATTTATGTATTATTGTATTCAGAAATTTTCACACTGATCACAGATCGCCTTCAATCTAATGAGGAAGGGGTTGATCTCTTCTCCCTTCAACATCTTGAATAACTAAAACTGATTCTCCTCTTGACAGAAGTCCCCTGATACAATGTATTCAAATATTTCCACATCCCATGTGTTGTATTCTTCTCAGCAATGTGTAGGGACCACACGATCCTTGACCCCGTCCAAGATCAAGCGCTTTGCCTTCGCTTGAACTTCCTCACACTTCTTTAATTGATCAACGTCAGCAGGAACAACAACTACGCTCTCAGCGAGATGCTTGATGCGATACTCATCCAGGACAGATAGGATCGTGGCCTTCCAGATGACAAAGTTGGATGCACCATCCAACCTATCCTGATCCATCAGTCCATGTGCAGCCATCTCAGCTCAACTGAATATGTCGAGTTGATTCACTTCTCCCTCTTTTGTTGTTGCCCCAACAAAAACTTGGCTCTAGGTTTCTTGGTGCTAGAAACCCTCTAAGGAATCACGCTCCCTTTGAAAACTGATTTCCCTCCCGGAAATCCTCCGCCAACTGATGTCGAATCAGCCCTCTCCGATCACTCTTTGCTGTTGATCAGCACTAATCTAGACTTCTTGGCGAGAAGTCTTCTGAGGAACTGCTTGCCCTTACTTTGCCATGCCCTGCTAGACATTGTTCTGCACCAACAGAAGCAATGCCCCACCAGCAACTACTGAAGACACATGATCTGCACTTCCAGCCACAGCAATCGACGCACAAAATTTTTGCACTAGCCCAGCAAGCACTGCGCTGCCTCTATGCAACTACAAAGTCACCTCTCCTGGCTCTGCGGCCCTCTGCGTGAGCTCCACAGGTGACTGCTTTACCCTTCCTTGCCTCTCTTTGGATCTGCGATGACACTTGGGATAGCTACCTTCCTGCAGCAAATTTTCTTCGGTCTTTTGTTGATGGCTTCAGCTCTTCCTGATCTGCAAATGCTCTGATACCATGTGAAATTTTTTTAATCTACTCAACATAAATCCTACTACAAAAAATCGGATTTACTTCTCCTACTTGTTTATTAAACTTTACAAGTTATTTTCTGAATTATTTATGAAAACATCTAAGTAAATACAGTACAGCCTACACAATTATATAGATCAAGTACTGAAGAATAAGCAATCATGCAGACAAAGGACATAGAATTTTTCTGACAAATGCCCTGGAAAAACCCAATGTGGGAAAACCGGTGCAGCAGCTCTTGAGGGTTTTTATTATTATGCAGATTTCTGAGTACAAACTAGGGTGCCATAAACGGCTCACCCAACAGAGAATTTCCTTGGCAAAAGTACCTCTATCCGGAGACAGATATTATGGCTGATCCAGCGTCAGAATGGCAAACCCCATAGGTGCCTACGCAATCCCCAGCAAGCTCTGCACTGGCACTGCATCACCCTTCCTAGCGGCTACGTCACCCTTCTTCGATCTGCTGAAACTGAGCCTGATCAGCCCCACAGAAACCCCAGCCCTGCAGCCTCTGGCTCTGCGTCACCTCCTCCTAGACTATGTTACCCCTCTGGGCCTACGCCAGCTCTGCAGGAGCCCAGCTAGGCCTGCGTCACCCTCTCAAGGCTTGTGTTGTCTCTTCTAGGTAGATTTGTCTCTCTGCAACTGTATTCTCGGCCTTCGATCTGAAATCTCACTGCCGAACTGCCCCTCACTGCACTGCAAGCTCACTCTGAAATTCTCAGCAAACCGCGCCCCAGAATTTCGACTTAGCTCGAGTGCTACTACTCTGTGTGTCTCCTCCAACTGACCCCAAGCCTTCCTTTAATACTTTTCCAGTTGACGAATCAACGGCCGTGATCTAATCTCTAATCGATGGCTAAGATTTGAAAAGACTTAATCCTCGTCACTTAGACCATTCTCACCCACATGTTAAATTAATTCACTTTAATTATTTAATTTCCCTAAGTTAGACTTAGGGTCTCCATTAAAATAATTAATTATTTTAATAACTTAAGCTCCGAGTCTAATTTCTCCAAACAATTTATGGGTCTTGTAGATCTCATGTGTCCTAGCCCCTCCACAAAGTTTCAGAGCTAGAGCACATCCGATGCTACCCAAAAATCAACAATGCTCTGCTCGATCAACCAACAAAATCGGTCCAAGAAATCCTGCCTCTCTCCTTATAATAGACCCAGGTGGGCAAGATATGATGCAATCCCTGTCTATGTACTCCTAGAGAGGATTGCTGCCTGAAAATGTTGCAACTTTGCTGGCCGCCACTACATTTGCTTGCACCTCATCAATGGGTAGACCCAAATATGGATGCATTGTCTCCCAATCTGTGAAAAGTTCTGAATGTTACTATTATGCAGAAATCTATTGTTAGATTTGGTTATGCTCCTCCTACTTAATTAAGTTATTAACTGAATAATTCAGATTAATATCGAAGCAAAACACATAACAGACTTTCACCAATTTAGATCTAGAAAAAGTTCATGCACACATAGACAAAGTGACACAATGATTTTCTGGACAAATAGTCCCCGAAAAAACCCAATGCGGGAAAACCGGTCTCTGGCTGCTGGAGGGTTATATTATTAAGATTATTTATGAATACAACAAATTCTAGGTTCCAGATCTGGAAAACCCGACAGAGAAAATATAGATTTGCAACTCACCGTTTGTTCTGAAGCCAAAATATTGACTGATCCACACCCTCAAACGGGATTTCCAGGACTCAACCAAAATTCGGCCCTAGAAACCCCAGCGCTGCCCCTGAAGCCCCTGCGTCAGCCTCTGCATCCCTCAACGCTGGCCTGGAAAGGGCTGCGTAACCCCAGACTGGGTGACGCAGTCTCTACAGTGCCCCTAAGGGTCTCTGCGTAACCTCTGAGGGTTTCCAGCTGCCTTACGTTGCCCTGGGAGTGACTACGCAGCACCTGCGTAGCTGAAGCTGCCCCTGCGTTGCGCAACTGCTGCCCTCTTACTGTTGATGCTCCTGCTTCTCTGCGCTGCCTCTTTGAAGTTGCTCTTTGTCTCTTGTTGATTCTAGACACTGGGATCAGATCATCCCCTTTGTCTAAACTCCCCTCTCTGCAACTGAAACTCTCCTAAGTATTCTTAGCAAACCCTGCCCTAGAATCTCAACTTAGCTTCAGTGCTCTGCATCTGTGTGTCCTTACAAATGACCCCAAGCTTTTCCTTTATACTCTTCTCGTTGGGAAACCAACGACCATGATCAAATCTTGAATCAATGGCTAAGATTAAAAGAAAGCTTGATTCGTTTGACTTAAGACAATTTCATCACATGTTTAATTTAATTAACTTTAATTATTTAATTTTCCTAAGTTTAGACTTAGGAAATACAATAAAATAATTAATTAATGAAATTTCCCAAATCTCTTTCATGGTCTTGTAGATCAAGTGCACTCTAGTCCCTCCACAAAATTTGGGAGCTAGAGCACATCCGATGCTACCCCAAATATACAAAATCTCAACACAATCCTCTGCCAAATTGTCCTGCCAAACTCCAGTCTCCAGTACCTCCTGAGGACAAATGTCTGTAAATACTACCACACTGCTAGCTGTCTGCACATCTGTCTGCTCCTCCTCAATGGTTGACCCCAAGGGTGGTTGCTCATCCTCCTCCATCACTGGCTCAATGTGATCCTCTGACTAGCCCTCTACAAAAGGCTCAACATGCATATTGTTCATATCATCCTCCTTAGCTGACTCATGCTCCACTATATGCTGCTCATGTTGAATCATCATTGGTGACTCATCATCCTGAATGTCTCCCATAGGATCCACCGGTTGCTCACCAAACATACGGGAATATACATGTGGCTCGTTGTCCACAACTTCACATGACTACTCATGCTTCCCAGAGGCATCCTCGTATGACCTAATGGACTCATCCAAAGAAGAGTCCTCCTGACATATAGAAGGAATGTCCTCCTGCTCTACCTCTGCATCTCCCAAGCATGAATGGCCAGGTCCCCAAGGTTCTTTACAGATGAAGCAAAGACTTTTCCTCCTCAACTCATTCTTGTTGCATGGCCTACCAATCCTCTGCAACGCCTCCTGGGTCAATTGTCTCCGGAACAGCTCAATGTCATGTACTACTAACCTTTCTGCTAGTCCATACGCAGCAGGTGAAACCAACTGCTCTCTCCTCCAAATGGCCAATAATCTGAACTGCAACTTCCTACAAATGGCATCATGGCCTCCCATACATGAGGACAAAATGGACTGTATGTGTGTTATGGCTGTGTCAGGATGATGTTTCCTAATGTTGAAGAAGCATTGGAACATCTGTAGGATCAAATCATCACACTCCAACTCAAACATGAGGTCATAAGAGCTAACCAAGACCATGACTTCTAGAATCTCTAACCTCTTCCTAAAGGTAGGACCCTCACTGTTATCCAAATCCTACAGGGTCTCCACTATCAACCTGAAGACTCTCCTCATAATGTTATCACTGTAAGGAGGTGTAAGTGTGGTCAGCATCATGATACTACCAAGACAAGAGGCAACTGGAAGTTTGGCTCCTATACAAGGATGCTCCAAGTACTTGGGTTGCACTAAGGTAAGCATGGTTGGTTTTAGAGCCCAAATCAAGCTCTTCCCATCGAACTGATCCACCTTGGAAAGGAGTGAAGCAAGTTCTTCTAGTTTGAGAAGGGCTTTTGTTGTAACCACCATACATCTCAAATTTGTCCCAAGTGCATAAATTTTGTGTCCCAACTCATGTTCTTTTTGTGGCTGCTCTTGCTGTAACAAAGTGAGGATCCCTTTGGAAAAGGATTTGTTGATGGTTGTTGCTAGCTTATTAAGGGAATTTATGAAGGTTTCATCCATGTTTAGCTTAAGAATGACTAGTACATCAAACTGACTTTGACAACAATAGTATCACAAACCTCACATTTTGGTGAACTTGTAATGAACAACAATACCTGGTACACATCAGTTTTTTGCCTATTAGAAACAAGCTCACGACATTCCCAGGTGATTGAATAATAGACTTTAACAACAGGAAACCAACAACAACAATGTAATAGAGAAGCCTGGTACATATTCAGCTACCACTAATGCAACCAAAAAGGATTCAAAGTTTATTTTATGGGTTCTGGCAGACACTGATGAATGGTTTTCTCACAAGTTTCAAGCATGCAAACCTTCACTACTAATGACAAAGAGCAGAGTATATGAGTGTAAGTGTACCAAGTTTATATTGTTGAAAGGTACATGCCTAGAAATGTTGAGGTTGAATTTGATGCTGACTTGACAGGGCACCAATAGCACACAAGGAATCTTCTTTAACCAACCGACGCCTCAGACAAATGATTACAGATGACCACAGTTTATAGTGGCAAATTCAGTCATAAAAAACATGCTCCAAATTTGACTCAGCTGGTGCGCACATATGCCATGAGGAAATTGAGACTCGGCTTTTGTTTTGTATTATTTCAATTTTGCAATATGAGTTCAATCTTTGTCTCTGCACAATACTCTGTTATAGGAACCCAACAATTTTGATATGCACAGGGGCAAGTGATACACTCAGCCTTAAGAATAAGAAGGAATTTTGACCTTCAATCAGAACAAGGTCTTGGGAAAGTTGAGACACAACCTCCAAATGGATTTCTGATATAACTCTGGCCCATAATTAACGCAGAAAAGTCTTATTTACAGATTATAACTCCATCGTTGCACCTCGATTTGCATTGCACAGGTTCAATGCCAAAACAACTACGCGAACTGAGATCGGGTCACACACATTAATACCATAGGACACTCAGTGGCTAGATGTTGCCACTCGTACTTAGACACACTGTCTACACCAATTGCACACTATAGGAGGGCACTCTCCGCTAATGATACTTGAATAGCCATGCAAATTGGTGTATCGGCCCCCAACGCGTAGATGTGTATTCAAGTGGCCCGATGTTTAGGTGGCAGTTGGGCCAAAGAATGCGACTCAACTCCTATTCTTCACAACTATTCGACTCAGAATCTCGCACAATCCATTGCAACAGCATACGCTCAGTGTTGAATCGTCGTCACTCTAACAGAAAAGCTCTGCTCCAATGATGGGTGCGTGATGCAGATCAGCAACTCACTTTGAATGACTGCTTGATGGGTTACGTTGTTGCTCACTCCCACAACTTGCATAGATGTCACGCAGCTCGGATGGGAATCTCTGGACCCCATGCGATTTCCACAACAATCGTGTAAGAGATGCCCCCCCCCCTTTTTAAACTAATTCGATGAGCACAAGAATGACAACTCAGCTATAACCAATTTGTGCTCAGATCCCCTTCGTGACTCAGCTCTCTGTCTATCACTATCAAGTTTTTGTGAATCTTCAAAAAGCAAATGACAATTGAGAATGTAATTTCGTTCAACAGCCTCCCAATGCACCCAGCCAAGAATCACTCCTCAATGTCGTTGTGTAGAGTTCTAGCCACGATCATGCACAACGATTTGTGCTAGCATCCCACGATATTGACTGCTTGGGATAGGCATTCCCCTCCACGATGCCAAACAACATGTGCTCTTATGCACCTAGTTTGATCCCCCACAGTGTCAATGGATTGTGGCCACATCACCGCATTCTTAACCTTTTCAGACGCATTTCCTGCCATGTAACAAAAAGCAATCTAACGCAGACCCGACATTTATGCCCACAGCTTGTGGTCTCTACCGATACACTGACAGGGATGGACTGACGATTCAGGGGTTGGTCCTGCTGCTGAACAATAGCTTGACTCACACGCCCACACTGTAATTAAAACGATCAATCCATGGTCACAGATTTTAACTTCACTGCCCAACTACAGGTGCTTTCAGCCCGGGGATAACCAGACAAATTCCAGCCTTAACAATTTAATGCGGTCTCGTGACAAATCTTAGACGACAAAAATTTATGGATTGGGCTCCTTTTGATAAATTGATGGACAGCCTGTGACCATGAAATTTGGCCTTTGACTTTCATCCGCTGCGGCTGCTGCGATAATATAATTGATGCAATTTTCTGCACAATACAACTTGAGATTGATTCAATGCCCTTTTCTTTTGCATGCAACGATCCAGCAAATGGTGCTTACGAATGATAAAACTGGCCGCTAAGTTACGAGAGAAAAACCCTCAGGTTGGCAGGAACACCAGCTCTAATACCACTGTAGTATCCCAAACGAAATATTTCGGCAAATTTTGCAGAAATGTGCTTAACCAAATTTTCTCCATTAAATAACCATTTAATTAAAGAAGATTGCCATGTAAAATTGAACCGAGAGAATGCATGCAATTCCATAACACCATAAACAGAAGATAATCTCAGCTTTTATTAAGATAGATAAACTGGGGTTACATGCTCATACAACCAAAATAGCTAAGATGAAGTTGGCCTCCAAGATAATATGCTGCACTGCTACGCCGACCCTCCAACTGAACTAAACTGCCACTGCTAAGCTCATCTGTGAATTCTATATGAATTCACCAAGGGAAGATGGGTGCTCATCCAATATCTCTAAATCACCTGAGGGTTTCCGTCTTGGGGCTACAAATGGAGTAGAAAACCGGGTTCTCAATCTCACATACAAGAAGCAATACCAAATCCAAGATGTTGTCTAATGGCCCTTCCTCCTCTTTTTATAGATTTGATGGACTCCTCTAGAAGCTCCCATTTTATTATTATTTTAATCATTAAGCACATTTCCCTTAATTAAATATTCCTTTTAATGTGGGAAAATGGTCAATTGGGCACCATGCCTCCTCAGGTCACTGAAAATCACTCCTAGCCATCCCATCTTGTAAATCTTCTCGTTCTGGTTCCAACAAGCTATTACACCAAGGTGTTCTGCCAATAATTCCTCCCAAAATGCCAACTTAGGCGTAATTAATTAAGTTAGGCCCATTAATAACTCAATTTTCTAAAAGTTGGCGGAATGCAGCGCAACGAAAGGCAAATTGTGCAAATGGTGGAATATACCAAACGAATGCCATCAAACCTCATAAGAACTCCTCAAAACCCCTCCAAAAGCCCCCAGGGCCCGCATATGATGTCAACCTGCACCTGTGACCTATCTGCCCCCAACTCTGAAAGTCCATCGTAACCATGTCATAAGGAATACCATAAAAAGGAACATTACACAAATTGAGTGCAAGGAGATAGTTAGAGGCATGGTGAAGATGAAAGTCTTCGTGCAATTGAAGGGGCAAAACAATTTGAATTAGAGGAGATAATGCAAGCCTTGGGCACAGAAGTTGACATAATGGTGGAATATTTGAGCATCTCTTCATGGAACATGACTCCCCTTTTGTAGCCTACAAAGCCTCCAAAAAATTCACCCCTCTTAACCTTATTGAAGTCAAAAAAGAGTCTTGAAAAGAGATATCCATCAATGATGGCCATATATGGAACAAAGCAAGAATGATCTAACTTTGATGTTGTGCAAGCAATGGTAGAAGAAGCCCCCAAGGGCCTATTATTTTAATTTTATGTTTAAATATTCAACATGTATTGTGATCTTATCTTTCTTTTTCACTAGTTTGTAAGGCAATATACTCACCAGTATTGTAGTTTATGTTCTAGAATAGACCAATTCATGCTTTTTTGTATCACACAACAATACAGCCCGGCCTCAACTCATTTTCTAATACAAATATAACCATTTATGTTATAAACAAACAAACAAAAACTAACATTATAAATGTAAAGCACAAAATCTGCACCAAGGTTTTCTCAATTTGAGGATACAAAATTTGGCATTAAATACCTTACTAATGGAAAATCTGAAGACATCGATGAATACCAAACCGAGATATTAAAACATGGGAGTTCAATCCTAGTGCCTTATATTAAGCACATTTTCAGCCAAGCTCTTAAGCAAGGATTCCCTAAAAAGGACTAAAAATTTAATTGTCCCTATTCTAAATCTCAAAACGAAGATGACCCCACGCACTATCTGGATTAGTCTCTCTCTAGGAAAACTAAAATTATTTGTCTTGATTCTTGAAAGAAAATTCAATCAATGGCTTGAGGAAAATAATAAAAAGGATAATGCACAAGCAAGGTTCAATAATCAACATGCTACGATTGATCATCTTGCTACCGTTAAGAGTTATTGTTGGGGATTGTTGAGACAAAAGGGAATATCTCATCCATTGTAGTGCTGATTTTAAGTAAGCCTTCAACACAATGCCTAGAGCCAAGCTATGGAAAAGAAGGGAACAAAGTGGGACCCCTCCCGAAATCCATACTGCTATGATTAGGTTGTACCAAAAGGCTATTGCTAACATGAAATGTAATAACATGTGGTCAATGGGCATTAGTTATAATATTGGTGTTAAGTAAGGGTGTCTCCTTTTTCCTACCCTTTTTGGCATCTATATAAATAAAATTGAGCAATGTTTAGAAGAAGAGGAATGCCTTGGTATCAAGATGGCAAGACTCCTTGTCACCCTTCTCTTATACGTTGATGATATTGTTCTCCTTGTAAAAATTATTGAAGATATTCACAAGCTTCTCAAAGTTCTCCAACAATTTTGCAAAATATGAACTTCCTTTTAGTATTGATAAAACCAAAATTATGATAATTAAATCAAATAAAAAAATTTAACCTCCAATTTTTTATGGTGGTATCACCCATGAAGACGTGCATTATAAGAAAAACTTAGGTATAGATTTCACTTTTTTGAACTAGAACCACAGTGTCAAGAAGAGAATAATTAGTGGTTGGAAAGATTATAATCTCGAAAACAAATGTAGAAATGCTAATCGCTAGGACTAGAATAAAAAAAAAAAAGTCATTTTCAACACTTCGTTATCCATAGTATTCTTTACGATCGTGAAGTTTGAGCTTGTAGCGTCTATCATGAGACTTGAAATAAAATGGAGCAAATCCAAAAATACTTCATAACCTATAATTTTAAAATTAAATGTAACACCCCTTACCCCATTCTCTTAATTGAAGTTAGATGTACTTATGTGGAGTCTAAATCCATTATAGATATTTAGATTATAAACATAAATTGCTCAAGTTGAGCAATGATAGACTCATTATTATTGCTTTGAATATGAGAGAGCCACCACCGGCTTAAAAGAGGTTGGGCTAGAGATTATTACGATTTCCTTAACTATTGGAACAGAATGAAGACTATCAAGTTACTAATATTAACAATATTAAATCTTACACCCCTATGAAATTAAAAGATGAAGGAAAATTGAAATACTACAAATATTACATAAATCCTAATTTCGTTGATCAAAACTATTTTTCCAGCATTGCAAGTTTAAAGAACAAAATGAATATTGCCAAAATTAGGGCTGATGCTCATGACCTTGGCATGATCAAGCTTGTAAAATTTGTGATGCAAAGGAGGTTGAAGATTATTACCATTTCCTTTTAACTTGCCCTACCCTTAATAATATAACACAATTTTACCTAATTTCATCACTTAATTACTCCTCAACCTTTTCACTTACAAAAATCGTAATGACCTTGGTACTTTAATTTCCTCCATGTTCAAATATAGAAATGACATTCTGAAGAATTGCCTCCCTTTATTTGTCTAATAGAGCTTATTGGTCTAAGGCGACAGTAAACATCATCATCATTATTATAACCTATATTCTAATTTTAAAAACCACCCCTAACCACTATTAGTTTTAATGTGTATACCTTGTAGGAATCACAAAAAAGTCATGAAGTCTCATTTCTAGTTTCAATTGAACCTCATTCCCAATGTAAAAGATGATATTTAGATTTTCACAAAATCCATACAACGACTGCCGATTTCAGTCTATATGGTATCCTATATAAAATGCCGAGTTGGATTCATGGAATCATTTTTTGTTAGCTTCTATTTGCAATAATAAAACTTTGAACTAACCTTTTTTTAGATTGAAAATAAATACCTGACATTTAAAAGGGGAAAGCTATAGATGTCAAAACAAATCAAAAACTGATAAATTTAGTGTACTTGAAGAGATCTGAACAGAAACTGACCTCACGTGCAGTCGCCTCTTCAATGGTCTCCCCTTCTTCAACCTTTCCACCAAAACCATTGTAGTAGCCCTCCCCAAATCTTTTTTTAAGACAAGAAAGACATGTAATGAAAGTTTAGTCAATATTCAACACTATACTGCCCCAAATTATCAGTTGACCTTTACACAAAAGATGTGTCGGCAATAAATGAAAGCAAGCCACTTATTTATCCCCAAAACTAATTTAAGAGTGATACTTGTTTCCATCAATAAAAACCATTTTTGAAACTTAAAATATCCAAAACAACTAGGCAAAGATGAAATACAAACAATCTGCCATACACAAGTTTACAGCCAAACCATGGGCAGAAATCATGGGGGCAGGATGAAGTCCATGCAGAATATAATTCATTTTGTATAGGCAAACAAAGATATATATATATATATATATATAGGGCAGGATGAAGTCCATGCAGAGTATAATTCATTTTATATAGGCAAACAAAGATATATATATATAGGGCAGGATGAAGTCCATGAAGAATATAATTCATTTTGTATTGGCAAACAAATATATATATATATATATATATATATATATATATATATATATCTAAGTCACCTGATACGGGGATACGGGGATTCGGGTACGGTGACCCCCGGAACAAGATACTTCTGGGATACGATACGTTATATATTATTTTATTAAATATATATATATATATATATATATATATATATATATATATATATATATATATATTAAAAATTAGACATTTTTTACACAAATTCATACAAAATTCATTGATTCAAACATAGATACTCATGAGTCATACATGATCATTGATACATTGATACACCATACATGATACAATTGTCAAATTTACTCAGAATGACAAGATTGAAGATAGTAAGATACTGTAGTTTTCTCATTAAGTCATCAGAATCAAAATGTGTTACATAAGTACACTTCCAACGGCAAATAGAAATAGAAAATACAAAAAAACTATAGTCTACAAGACTACAAGCCTGAAGCCTCAATGAGTCAGAGTCATCAATCCTCATCATCATAATCAGCAACACTGTCCTCATCCCGATCATCATGCTCACCACTGCTCTCCTCTGGCTCTGATGCATCCTCCTCCTCTGTCATCTCTGCATCTGCTGGTGTGGAGGATGACGCCTCTACTCCATCGTCAAATGTGACAGGCTCTAGCACTACCGGATGCTCGAATCTCTTCGAAAGAACTCCCTTTCTCCTTGCTCACCCTAGCTCCTTCTCACTTCACAAAATGAAATGGGTGAGAAACAATGAACAAACACCACACTTTACTAAAAAAAAACAGCGCTTTTTTTGATTGGTGGGTCCGGCCATACCCGATTCACCGGGTACAACCGTATCCGTACAGGGTATAGTCGGGATACGCCGTACCCGGTGAATAGGGGGCGAATCGGGTACGAATCGTATCCGATACGGGGATTCAGGATTCGGTGACCCTTTTGGATGAATCCAATAACTTAGATATATATATATATATATGCAGAAACACATACAAGTGATTGACATGAATCTTTGATTACTAAAACATTGTCAATAAAATATCTAACAAAAACGAGTTTGCTTACAAACACGAGAAAGATCAATATATATATGCAAAAACACATACAAGCGATTGACATGAATCTTTGATTACTAAAACACTGTCGATAAAATATCTAACAAAAATGAATTAAAAATGAGTATGCTTACAAACAAGAGAAAGATAATTTATCAATCAATATGGATTCACTGATAATGATGTAAGGACTTGACAAAAAAATCACCAATCTGTAGAGGCTTGTACTCAAGATATGAATTTAGGTTGAGTATAGATGGGTCCTTGTTCTCTTTACACTAAATTGAATGGGTGTCTATGCATGAACATAAGAGATCTCAACAGGAATCTTCTAGTCATAAGATCCTAATACAATAAAGATTTATCCAGTGTTAGTTAGAAGCAAAGTGTAATGTTCCTTGTTAGGAAAAACCATGATATGTAAAGCAAATAACACATGCAACACAAAATTTCAAACATTCAGTGAACACCCATGCAAACTCCAGAAATATCAACCAGTTGAGCTATTTTATTAAGTAATTGGAGCAATGGTACAATAGAGTGGAAGGAGTGCACCTGGGCTTGCCTCAATCGCAAGCTTAATAATACCTAGGTGATAAAATAGCAAGCCCAAATGATAGAATACGCTGCCCCAATGATGCCTTGCACTGCCCAGAAAACAGTGCTACCTGCTGGAAACCCTACTTCCTGTGCTCGGAAAATTCTATAAAATTAACCCCAAGCTCCTTACAAATAACCCACCAAAACCCAGAAAGTGTTTGGTCTAGTTCTGACCACGAAATTCGACCCCAAATACCACGTCCTCCTCCAACAGCTGGAAAATACGGCCTACCTACAAACTCCCATAAATGCTCTCCAAATCACTCCCAAAAAGGTTGAGCTACACTACCACAAAATTCTCCTTATCTCTCTCGGAAAAACCCAGCTCCAAATCTCATCCCATAAGCTCCCACGTGTGCCTAGTGAGAAGTTTTTGCATTGGCCCTGGATGCACCAAATCGTATTGCCTTCAAGCAACAATCTCCTATTCCAAAACTCCTCCAATAGGTTGATCCTTTCCTGCAATTCCTCTATCAAATTTCTCCCATCAATCACTACCCAGAAGACAACTGAAACAGGCCAAGCGTACTCACTCCTGCGTCCTCCTGGAATAAGCACTAGCTGAGTGAGTGGTTGTGTGTTTAGCTTTGAATCCCTCTAACCCCTCTCCAAAGTGGTACGATTTGACCTCCCTAAGGTGGCACTCTAAGTCCCCCGAAGAAAGGGTGAGCTCTCTACTTGGAAAACTCAATGTTGAACAACAATGTGACCTGGTTGAGCAACTCGAGCAACAGAAGTAAGTTTAATTGGCAAAAAGACCCAAAATGAGGCTAAGCTTCTGCCATTTATAATTTCTGAGCTTCCTTTTCCCACGTGGACCCCTCCATCTAGCTCTTCAACCTCCCTTCCTTGGTTATTCGACTTCCTCCCTTGGCAAGTGTGTTTTCCTTATGCGTGTGGCCCCCACGCTCCACCAACAAAATATTATGGCCTCCCTTTTTCTCCTAAGTCTTTCTCTCAAAAACTTGTTGGTCCCGTGGTCACCAAAAATGTCAAAATTGTAGAAAATAAACTTGAGACAAATTAATTTAGGAAGGGACATTACAGTCCTCCCCTTCCAAATGTTGCTTGTCCCCAAGCAACTTCAGCGTTGGGGGCTCAAGTATGTGTTCACCTTCCCAAGTGGCATCCTCATCCGATAATCTCCTCCAGCGTACTAGGTACTCCTTGATAGTTTTTCTCATCTGCTTCCTCTTCCTAATCTCCAAAATGGCTTCCAGTTCCAAAACCAAATGCCCGTCATCATCAAGTGGAGGTAACTTCGCAGTTGTTGTACACTGCTGCCCCAACACCTTCTTGAGGCATGAGACATGAAAGACGCTGTGAATTTTTCTCCCAGGTGGAAGCTCCAACTCATAGGCCACCTCCCCAACTCTCCTAGCCACCCTGTATGGCCCATAGAAACGTGGTTGTAGCTTCTCGGCCCCCTTTTGCTTCAATGTAGATTGGCGATATGGCTGTAGCTGCAGAAAAACCAAGTCCCCCTCGTCAAACTGCCTCTCAATCCTGTACCTATCCGCATACATCTTCTGTTGATTTTAGGTTGTCAACAAGTTATCCTTGAGAGCCTTAAGGACATCTTGGCTCTCTTGGATCCAATCTTTGGCCTTTGGGGCCCCATTGTCTCCAAAAACAATGTCAGCAAAAGACAAAGCATCATACCATACAAGGCACGGAAGGGTGACATACCAATGGACATGTGATGGGTGGTGTTGTAATATTACTCGCCCAAATGTAGCCATCGAATCCATGCTCTTTGTTGCCCAGTCACATAGTTCTGAAGATAGCCCTCCAACCATTTGTTGACCATCTCGGTTTGACTGTCGGTCTGCAGATGGTAACTAGTGTTGGGGGTGAGTTCAGTGCCCACTAATCTGAAAATATCATGCCAAAATGCCCCCATGAATTGACTATCTTTGTCACTGACTATGGTCTTAGGAAGTCCATGCAAGCGAAAGACCTCCCTAAAGAAAAACTTGGCCACCTATGATGTTGAATATCGTGTCAGAATGCCGAAGAAGTGAGCATACTTGGTCAGTCAATCCACCACCACATAAATACAATCCTTGCTCTGCGCTGCAGGGAGCCTCGTGATAAAATCCATGGAGATACTCTCCCACTTCCCCTGTTGAGATAATATAAAGTATTTGCAGGTACTCAATCCTTGGTCTCCAAGTTCATAGACTGTGGGCAATGATCGTTTTGTTAGGATCCTTAGTTTTTATATGGTAGATTAAATCTTCGCTAGGGCTATAGTGACATAAAATTTTTGAAGCATTTTTATCCATTCATTAAAGGCAAAATAATATAAAAAATTATTTTCTCAAAATTCATTTAAAAACACTTGTATAATTTGTAAAATAATTTTGCAATTTTAATTGTAAATTATTTTTTCTAACTTGGGATGGGGTTTTTATATTGTTTTGTATATATTTAAGGTTTGGGTGTTGTAATTTTATCTCTTGCAAGTTGGATCAAGGGATCAAGCAGAATAAGAGCTAGATCTAGGCCCTTGAGGGTAATATCTAGTCTCTAGAAAAATTTGCAGGGTCAGCCACTAGAAATTTTGCAGCAAATTTCAGATCTAAAGGAAGAAATTAACAATGGAGACCTCAAAGCCCTAGACGTCTAGGGTTTTGAAGATATTTTTGCAGGTTGCTTACTTTCAAATTGGGGAAAAAACCCATTTTCTGAAGGCCCTGGCCTTTACCCAACCTAAAGGGCTAGTGTGTGGGACCTATATTGCAAGCATTAAGAAGGCCATAAGCCCTATAAGGGATAGATCTCATTTCAAACAAGGATTTCTTTAAAGGATTGGCATTTTATCTCTAACAATTTGTTTTGCAGGATTTTAGTCTCCAGAATTTTGATTTTCAAGTGGCTTCTTCACCCAAACTTTTTGGGCTACTTGGGAAAGCGTTTCTACAAGGCTTGAGGCCTAGGGTTGGACCTCTAAACTCTTATTTTATCTCCGTATTATTACAACAGTTAAATCAGTAAGAATTAGGCACTAAAATGTAATATCCCTTTTTGGGGAATATCTCTAAAACACAGCAAACTCTAACCAAAGATGGACTGGGAGGGCGTTTACCAGATATTTCACCTCTGTGAAAAGGGTGAGATCTGGAGGCTACCTGGCCCTTTCCAGACTCTGTCTAAGAGTATGAGAAAAAACACACCAAGTGGTATAGAACTAGAATGCCCGAAGATATAAAAATAACAGTAATGCAGACACGCAATAGCATAGATAACATGTATAACAAATGCTCCAGAAACAGAGAGAGAATGCTAAGCCATTTTATTATACTGAGAAATATAATGAAGTACAATAGGTGATCAGAGTGATGGCACCTAGACTTGCTCAAGGCAAGTGAAGAAATGCTTTCAGAATAACCAAGAAATGTTGCTCTCTGAACTGCGTCCCAGCTGCTGGAAAACTGCCATGTAGCTGCTACTGCTGAAATGAACTGATGACTAGGGACTGTTCCCCTTGCCGGAATGAGCTGAAAATTTGGAATCCACCTCTACTCATCAACCACAGCAAAACCCAAAAATCATATCAAAAATGGTTGACCCCTGAAAATCACCCCCTTGGGGAATTACGCTGCCCTCCAAGGCTCTGCGCAGAGGCTGAATAGGAACAACTAAAATACGGCCTCAAAATCCACCAAAATCCTCCCAAAGGCAAAGGTTGATCCTCTGCTCAATCTCCAGGCTCAAAACCCCTGCAAGAAACCCAATCCGGAGCTTCTCCTGAATAGACTACGTCCTCCCTCTCAATGACTGCGCAGTCTCTGAATGCACAGCTCCACAACAAACCCAAACGCCAATCCTCCCACAAAATGCTGAAGAAACTGCTTTGCCCAAGCAAGCACTCGAAGTCCCCCAGGGCTAAGGGCGAGATCTCCGATCAGAGACGCTCAACGCACTAAACAGTGCTACAGACAGGCTAAACAACCAGCATGCTCAAGAAGTCAAAACGACCTGCTCAATATCATCAACAACGAATGAATCAAATGAGGAGGCTCTCCCCTCTATATAGCATGAGCCCCTCTCAACCCTAATGCTCACCTCCTCCAACGTTGCCACGTGCTCCCTCTTGGCCTGCGCAGTCCCTCCATGTGTCTACGTGGGCCCCCTCTCTGTGTGGTCTCTTGGCCCCCCTCGGCTCACTTAAGTTACAACGTTGTACTACTAGGGAGTGAACTTTTATTTCTAAAGTGAGTTATGTCTCCTCTACTCACCTTTTTATTTATGAATAAACTATAGATGGCAAAATTGAGCAAAATTTGAATATTCCAATTAGCCATAGCTAATTAGGAATATTACAGTCTCCCTCGGCAAAATGTTACTTGTCCTCAAGCAACTGAAGTGATGGATGCTGCAAAATTTTCTCACTCTCCCAAGTGGCATCCTCATCTGGCAAATTCTTCCACCTCACCAAGAACTCCCGGACTGTCCTGCTCCATAACTGCCTCTCCCTTGTATCAATAATAGCCTCTGGCTGCAACACCAAATGTCCCTCATCATCCGTGGGTGGTAGCTCATCTGTCACTGTCACCTGCTGCCCCAATGCCTTTTTCAGGCATGATACATGAAAAACATTATGAATCTTGCTACCTTGGGGCAGCTCCAACTCATATGCAACCTGTCCAATCCTGCGTATCACCCTGTATGGCCCGTAAAAGCGAGGCTTGAGCTTCTCAACTCCCTTCTGCTTCAGTGACGACTGTCAGTATGGCTGTAATCGTAGGTAGACCAAGTCCCCTACCTCAAACTGTCTCTCCACCCGACCTCTGTCAGCATACAGCTTCTGCTGGTTTTGTGTTGTAGCCATATTATCCTTGAGAGCTCGGAGAATGTCCTGACTCTCTTGGATCCAAATCTTGGCTCTAGGAGCCTTGCTAGCACCGAACATCACATCAGCAAAAGATAAAGAATGATACCCATACAAAGCATAAAATGGTGACATACCAATGGACATGTAATGTGTAGTGTTGTAGCAGTACTCCCCCAGATGCAACACTTCAGCCATGCTCGTTGTTGCCCACTGACATAGTTACGCAAGTAGCCCTCCAGCCACCTGTTAACTATCTCCGTCTGTCCATCCGTCTATGGGTGATAACTGGTACTCGGTGTCAACTCTGTCCCCACCAACCGGAAAAGCTCCTGCCAAAATCCGCCCATGAAGCGGTTGTCCCTGTCACTGATGATGGTCTTAGGAAGACCATGTAGCCTGAAAACCTCTCTGAAGAACAGCTCAGCCACCTGTGCTGTTGTGTAATGCGCGGATATGGCGAAAAAATGCGCATACTTTGTCAATCGATCAACGACAACAAACATACAATCCTTGCCCTGCACCATGGGCAACCCTGTGATGAAGTCCATCGAAATACTCTCCCATTTCCCCTCCGGAATGGGAAGAGGCTGCAATAATCCTGCGGGATGGCTCATCTCCCCCTTGTTCCTCTGGCAAACATCGCACTCCTGATGTGCTGGAATACGTCCTCCTTGAGGCCCTTCCATGAGAACCTCTCTCTAATGGCTCAGTAGGTTTTGGTAAACCCCTGATGGCCGGCCAAAGGTGAATCATGTGATGCCTGAAGTATCTTCTTCTTGAGCTGAGATCTCTCAGTCAAGAAGATTCGGTCCCTGTAGCAGATGATCTCATCGACCACCCTGTACCTGTTATCCGCCACCTGTCCATCTAGAACCTCACATGCAAATCTGTCCTTGGAGTACTCTACTAAAAGTCGAACCCTCCAATCTGTATCCAAGCTCATAAGAGACAACGTGGCTAGTCTACGTGAAAGGGCATCTGCTACCACGTTGTTCTTACCTTTGACATACTCAATGTCAAAGTCATATGCTTGGATCTTACTGATCCACTTCTGCTGCCTCTCCTATAGCTGCTTCTACTCCAAAAAGAACCTGAGGCTGTTGTGATCAGTCCTCACCCTGAACCTGTTACCCACTAAATACTGTCGGAATTTGGCCAATGCATGCATAATGGCCAACATCTCCTTGTCGTATATAGAATACAACCTCTCGTGTGGAAGGAGCTTTCGGCTCTCAAAGGCTATAGGGTGTCCTCCCTGCATCAATATTGCGCCAATCCCCTCTCCCGACGCATCACACTCCAAAACAAATGGCTGCGTAAAATCTAGCAATGCAAGCACTGGGCAGCTACTCATCACCTCCTTGAGCCTGTCAAAGGCTCGCTGCGTTGTATCTGACCAACTGAATGCCCTCTTCTTTGTCAAATCTGTAAGGGGTGCAGCAAGCTATGAAAAACTCCTGACGAACTTCTTGTAATAAATACAAATGCCAATGAATCCCCGAAGTTCTGTCACATTCCTCGACTCCGACCAATCTCTGATGGCCCTGATCTTCTCCTCGTGGACTCTCACTCCGTCCACCCCTATGATATGTCCCAAGTACAACATCTCCGACAACACAAACTCACACTTGGAGAGCTTGGCATAGAACTGTTGCTCCTCCAAAATGCGCAACACTGCCTTAATGTGTTGGAGATGCTCCTCCCAAGTCCTGCTGTAAATGAGGATATCATCAAAGAACACCAACACAAACTTCCTCAAGTGACTGCAGAAGATGTGGTTCATGCAAGACTGGAATGTCGTTGGCGCGTTGGTTAGCCCAAAGGGCATCACCAAAAACTAAAAGTACCCATAGTGACACCTGAAGGCGGTCTTGGGAATGTCCTGTTCCCTCACGCGAATCTGATGGTACCCTGATCTCAAATCAATCTTTGAGAAGAACCGAGCTCCTCTCAACTCATCGATCTTGGGTATAGGGTACCTGTTCTTCAGGGTCTTCTTGTTCAGGGCCTTGTAGTCAATACACATCCTCAAAGTGTCGTCCTTCTTCTTCACCAACACCACGGAAGAAGCAAAAGGACTCGTGCTCGGCCGGATGTGCCCAAGAGCCAGCAACTCCTGGATGGCCCGCTCAATCTCATCCCGATAGGCTTTGGGGTGCCTATAGGGTTTGGTAATCACTGCCTGAATACCCTGCTCCAACTCAATGGTGTGCTCAAACCCCCGATCCGGTGGTCGGCCTAGTGGTATATCCCCGAATACTGTGTCATACCTGTCAAGGATGGCCTGTATATCAGGGTGAACGGCCTGACCGATGGCCCCTGCCTCTGATGCCCGCAACTCAACCGCCCACTCTATGTCTCCCTTCCGGAAATCTGTCCCCATCCGGTTAGCCGCAACAGTCTGAGGTGGATAAGTGTGCATCTCGCGGATCTTCTCATGCTTCCCGGTCTTCTTATAATCCCACTCCATCTCCAAGGCCTCCCAATCTGTGGTGACCTTCCCCAGAGTAATCAACCACTAAACACCCAATACCACATTGGTATCCGGTATGTTGACCACGAAAAAGTGGTCGGTCACGGTGTAGGTACCCATCGTCACTGCCAACTCTAGAACATACCGGGCACACTGCATCGTCTGAGCTCCTGGGACTAGAACAGAAAATCCATCGAAGCTCTCGGTCGGTATACCTCTCCACTCAACCATCTGTGCATCGATGAAGTTGTGGGTTGCCCCACTGTCAACCAAAACTGATACTCGCTGACCACGTACTGTCCCCCGTACGCGCAGCGTCAAATACTTAGGAACTCCTCGCAATGCTGCAAGGGTCCCCCCTGTGGGTGCAAAAGCCCCACCTCCTGCTCCTGGAGGCGGTGGTGGCAACTGATCCTGGGCTATCTGACTGTCTCCTGCCTCCACATCATCCTCCTCATCCTCTTCCCCGCTACTCTCGGAGAAGACCTCAATGAAGTGTGCTTTGCCAGCAACACATCTATTTCCCAGTGCCCACAGCGCCTGACAGGTAAATCACAACCGCTTCTTCTTCAGCTCCCTCCTGGCACCATCATCCGTCTGTGCTCGTCCTGGATTCCCCTTTGGAGGCGAAATCCTCACATCCTTCCCCTTGGGCTGGAAGCCCCGTCTCTGGGGGTAAGGTGTCCAAGTCCTGGGCAATGCATCCTTTAAGTCCCGGGTCCTGCTAATAGCATCTTGGAGTGTGGCTGGCCTAGTAGATCTTACTAGACCCCGAAGTGGCTCTGCTAACCCCTCCACAAACATATAGATCATCCATGTCGCGGATAGATCTGGCACCATCACTGAAACCCTCAAAAAGTCTGCAATGTATGTCTCTGGGCTCCCGGTCTATTTGAGCCTCGTCAGCTCAACAAATTGTTGTTCCAGATCCCTCCGGTCAAACCTCTCTATCAACCTCCTGGTAAACTCGGCATATGTCATCACTGTAGAATGTCTGAGTGTAACCATCCCATGAAACCACCAGTCCTGGGCCTCACCACCCAAATGTAATGTTGCCACCTAAATGGCCTCTGTCTCTGACATCTGGTTAAGCTGGAAATAGATGTCCAGCTTCTCCACCCAAGACTTCGCCGAACTGTTTGATGAACCATCAAACGTAGGCAAGTGGAATCTGCTAGCTGTGCGGTGGGTATCTCCGTCATGATAGTGCCGGTGCCCTCTATGATGGTCGCAGGGTCTACTGTCCCGCTGAAGCTGAATAAAATCTCTGAACGAGAGAGCATCCCTGAACTCCTGCCCATAGGCCTGATACTCTGCAAAATAATCACCCATATGTTCGGGCTCTGCCTCCTGCTGGGCTCCTGCCCCTATTTCTGCTCCCAAGAAAGTGGGCATGGTAGAGTGTGTAGGTGCATGTGAAGCCATCGGCTGAGTAGTATCACGCTGAGTAGCACCATGCTCTGGCAAATGGTGGGATGTACCCAATCCCTCTCCTACCTAGAAAACTCGTGGGGTCTCACGCTGTCTAGCCTCCACAGCAGTGAATCTCTGACCCATCACCTCAATCTGTCTTGCTAGATCCTGCACTGATTTAAGGAGTGCCTCCCCAAACTGTTTTGCCTCACTATCATCTGCCATCGGCTCTCTCTGCTCTGAATCTAGCACAGGCTCCTCCTGCTCTGCGTCTGTCACAGGCTCCTCCTATTCTGTGTCCACCACCCGAACACAGTCTCCTCTCCGTAGGTGTTCTCCAACCTATGCTCACGATCTCTATACTTCCTGCCTCTGTAACAAATATATGGCCTCTTCCCCGGTGTCATAGACAACTAGCCCCACAGGCTGAGCCAAAACTATGCTCTGATACCACTGTAATATCCCTTTTAGGGGAATATCTCTAAAACACAGCAAACTCTAACCAGAGATATACTGGGAGGGCGTTTACTAGATATTTCACCTCTGTGAAGAGGGTGAGATCTGAAGGCTACCTGGCCCTTTCCAGACTCTGTCTAAGAGTATGAGGAAAAACACACCAAGTGGTATAGAACTAGAATGCCCAAAGATATAAAAATAACAGTAATGCAGACACACAATAGCATAGATAACATGTATAACAAATGCTCCAGAAACAGAGAGAGAATGCTAAGCCATTTTATTATACTGAGAAATATAATGAAGTACAATAGGTGATCAGAGTGATGGCACCTAGACTTGCTCAAGGCAAGTGAAGAAATACTCTCAGAATAACCAGGAAATGGCTGCTCTCTGAACTGCGTCCCAGCTGCTGGAAAACTGTCGTGTAGCTGCTACTGCTGAAATGAACTGATGACTAGGGATTGTTCCCCTTGCCGGAATGAGCTGAAAATCTGGAATCCACCTCTACTCATCAACCACAGCAAAACCCAGAAATCATATCAGAAATGGCTGACCCCCGAAAATCACCCCCTTGAGGAATTACGTTGCCCTCCAAGGCTCTGCGCAGAGGCTGAATAGGAACAACTAAAATACTGCCTCAAACTCCACCAAAATCCTCCCAAAGGCAAAGGTTGATCCTCTGCTCAATCTCCAAGCTCAAAACCCCTGCAAGAAACCCAATCTAGAGCTCCTCCTGAATAAACTACGTCCTCCCTCTCAATGACTGTGCAGTCTCTGAATGCACAGCTCCGCAACAAACCCAAACACCAATCCTCCCACAAAATGCTGAAGAAACTGCCTTGCCCGAGCAGGCACTCGAAGTCCCTCGAAGCTAAGGGCGAGATCTCCAATCGAAGACACTCAACGCACTAAACAGTGTTGCAGACAGGCTAAACAGCCAGCGTGCTCAAGAAGTCAAAACGACCAACTCAATACCATCAACAACGAATGAATAAAATGAGGAGGCTCTCCCCTCTATATAGCATGAGCCCCTCTCAACCCTAATGCTCACCTCCTCCAACGTTGCCACGTGCTCCCTCTTGGCCTGCGTAGTCCCTCCATGTGTCTACGTGGGCCCCCTCTCTGCGTGGTCTCTTGGCCCCCCTCAGCTCACTTAAGTTACAACGTTGTGCTACTAGGGAGTGAACTTTTATTTCTAAAGTGAGTTATGTCTCCTCTACTCACCTTTTTATTTATGAATAAACTATAGACGGCAAAATTGAGCAAAATTCGAATATTCCAATTAGCCATAGCTAATTAGGAATATTACATAAAATCACATGCTACATGGTCAAAATTGTTTAAAATTGCAAAATTTTCATTTTCATGAATTTTGGCCACTTTGACACCTTAGATCTAGCCCTAATCTATTTTTGTGCTTGTTGGAAGCTACTGCATAACTGAAAATTTCAGATCTGAAATTTCTGAAGCACACATTTAAAAAGGATCAAAAACCAAAAAATTTCAATTTCAGTGAATTTTTACTACTTTTGGGCATTTTGGGCACTAATTGTAATTTCATTAGCCTGTTGATCTGTCAATTATTCATTGTTGTAGTAAATAGATCAGATCTAAAATTTTCTTAATCATACCCTCTAAAAACCCTAAAAATTGATTTTTTCAAGTTTGGTCAATTTTTACTATTTTTGGGCATATTGGGCATTGGTTTTGGCATCACTAGCTTGTTGATCTGTGGGTCAACTTACTGTTGTAATAACTTATTACAGATCTGAAATATCACTGAATACATCATCATAAAGTAAGCTAGACACATAAATTTATTTCTGCTGGTCATTGGAAAGTTTTGTGCTGCATGTGTTGGGCAAATTCTATAATTTAGAGTGACTTTTCTACTGTTGTCATAACACTAATAAGCGCTGAAATTTTTTGAAGTACTATTGCTGATTTGACTATTGAGATCTAACATTTTTGTGTCTTGTTCTAAACTTGCAAAAAATTCTGAATTTGGCACCTAAAGCACTCCTACACTTAAGCTCTAAATATCTAACCTTGTAATTGATATAAGTTGTTCTAATATTTGGAATCTAATTGGCATCTTTATATTTGGCATATAACTGAATAATTGCTCTAAGTCTTCGACATCTGGGTTAATCATCTTAAGCACTTGGCATCTTAGTTTTTCATTGGCTATCGTAAAAGGTGTTTGGTTTATCATAAGTGGTATTGAACACTGTTGAAATATTGGCATTTTACATATTGTGGGAATTTGTTGAAGTTTTCACTTGCGCCTCTAAGTAATTTATCTTATTTAGGATTGTCATCTCATCATTTTTAAGTACTCTTGTTATAAGCTAATTCAAACTAAGTACTTAATTAACACAAACAATCTTAAATCAAGATAATTTCACTCGTAAACTCTTGCACAAGCATACTAGTTCTAGATTGCATTAAAATTTATCTCCTAGCATAAGCTAGGTTGATAGACTCTTAGGGAAACCCTTTTCAGACTAGCTTGAGAGATTCAACTCTTCCTAGTAGTTAACACAGTGACCTTGCAGTGGTTAGAGCCACGATCTCTGCAGCGTCGGAGGCACTGGTGGGTGGAACACAAGGGGAGGTATCATTAATCAAGTCGTTACATACTTCTTGTTGGCTTCCATTTCACAACTTACTTTGAGGATTGCTTCTCAAAACAGTTAGGGGAAAAGTTTCACGTAGACTAGACATATAATTAAAATTTACCAAGATCATTGCATCTCACTTAAGTCCTAGGGTTTGCACATCATCTAGGTTAGTCAATCATTTCAAGCAGCGGGTGTCCCTCCGGTCACTTGGTTTCAATTTACCATAAGCAAGAATTTGTGATTCCATTAAGGCACTAGTCTCATACTTGAAAATATAATCTAATTTGTAATCTTGCTCAAATTCAACCCAGTGGTTGGACCTCTCATCTGTGTCTCCCAAACAAGTTGGTTTCCAACTTGTTTTTCTCCACCTCATTCCATAGGGACTACCCCCCATAGCATGTTCTTTGGAGACAGATAGAACGGAGTGGTCAGGGATCAGAGTGACAGCCCCCGTCCTAAGCATTGTCGCGGTGCATGTACAATCTGGGCGACAACAAATCCCAAGTTGTTGCAGTGAAGAGGATACTTTGATACCTCAGAGGAACAATAGACTTTGGCCTATGGTATCCAAAAGGAAATGATCTAACTATCACAGCTTATACAGATGCAGATTGGGCAGGCAGTGTTGATGATCGTAAAAGCACTAGTGGAGCGACCTTCTACTTAGGTGGTTATCTTGTATCATGGTTAAGCAAGAAGCAGTCTCCAGACTCCTTAACTATGGCAAAAGAAGAATATATAGCAGCAGTGGCATGTTGTACTCAGGTTCTCTAGATGAAACAAACTTTGCGGGATCTACAGGTGAAGTTCGATGAGCCCATTCCGATGTTCTATGACAACACTAGTGCCATAAGTATCTCTAAGAATCCATGCATTCAAAAACAAAACACATTCTAATCAAATACCACTTCATTCGAGAACAAGTTGTTGAAAAGAACATAAAGGTGGAATATATTGGGACTTTTGCACTCAATTTGTCAAAGTTCCAAGGGAGTAGAAGTACCAAATTTTTCAACAAGGATTGGATCACCTATCAGCAGTCCATGTGTCATGGTCACCCCATTCTACGAGTTATATGATGTAAATGATCCTAGTAAGACCTTGAGTATATGTAACAACCTAGGTAAGTTTTGATTTTGGCGACGAATTTCATTCTAGGAGTTTTTTGACCTCACTGATTATCTGTGTTTCTAAATACGGCTAATCAGTAGAGTTTTTTCCCTCCATCTTAAACCACCAAAGCTAGGGTGAAATTTATTGTCGAAATCTTAAGTGAGTCATAGTGTTTTAGTCGAGTCTAATGTAAAAGTGGATTGGAAATAATTTAAGCTAGTTGGCTTAATTATTTTATTGCAAATCACTTGGTCTACTAGATCATATTGTGTCGCAGATGGGTTATGTGTCTTGAAGGTCTATCCAAATGTGTTTTCCCCCTTTGAGAGTTGAAAATGTAAAATCTTATATATTAGAGGGTGTAAAAATAATTAAATCCCCTCTTGTGTAAATTAATTAATTCTTCTAGCAAAATAAAATTAAATCCTAAGCCATAAAATTAATTAATTAGAGTCAAGCTAAGTTGTCTTAGGAAAATTAATTCTCCAAGTGGAAAAATTCGTGGGTCTTAAGGGAATCATTTTTTAAAGGTCCTCCACCAAGGGAATATTGTATATTTCAAAAAAAATTGGACCCTTGAACCTTGGTGGTTAAGTCAAAGCCAATTTTTTGAGGAAACTAGCTCAAAATAATTAACTTTAAGCTAATTAAAATGGAATTAAATTATAAATACAAAATTTCTCAAAAATAAAAAAAACTAAGATTAAAAGATCTTGAAGTATTTATCAACAGCCAAGATTATTTTGACAATGATCAAAGAAACTAGCCATTATTTTTCCACTTGGAGGATTTATCTATAAATTAGAGAGACAAATGAGTCTCTAGTCATCTTGATTTCTGGCTAGGAAGCATTTGTGTAAATTATTGTCTCGCTGGGAACTATTTTTTCTACTATAATAAAAGACTTTGGGGTGCAACTCGAGGTGTACTTGTTCGTTGATCTGTGGTATGTACTGACTACAGGCTTCCTATGTTTGGTTTTATATGATTATTTTGAGAGAATACATAGTGATTGCAGGTACTTTAGTCCTTGGTCTCCAAGTTCACGGAATGTGGGCAAGGATCATTTTGCTTGCATCCTAAGTTTTCTATATCGTGGATTAAATCTTCGCTAGGGCTATAGTGAACATAAATTTTCTGAAGCATTTTTAGCCATTCATCAAAGGAAAAAATATTATAAAAAATTATTTCTCAAAATTCATTTAAAACCCTTGTATAGTTTGTAAAATAATTTTGTAAATTTAAATTGTAAATTAATTTTTCTAACTTGGGTTGGGGTTTTAAGAATTTTGTATATATTTGGGGTTGGTTGCATTTTTATTTTTGTAGGTTGGATCTAAAGATCAAGTGGAAGAAGAGTTAGACCAACGTTGCACGAAGCGGGGACGAAGCGAGGACGTTTTTTGGAAGCGAGGACGCGGAAGCGTCATTTCCAAAAAATCTAGGAAGCGAAGCGTCTCGGAAGCGTCTACTATATATATATTTTTTTATTTTTATTTTTTTGCATTTATATTAAAAAAATATCCAAAATACCAAATTAATTGTAGAAGATATGGAAGCATGCATATTTGTACATAAATCAAGATAGATATGACATACATTGTACATTAATGATTAATTATTTGAGCATCAACCATCTATAATCTAGATTCTTCTCCTCTTGTCTAGCCTTTGCCTCTACCTCGATTATCTAGGGACATTAGTCAAAATTGTTCAATTTTGATCGAACCCTAATGCAAACCTTAAAATATGGTAGAAAGAACTTAACATGCTTGATCGATTATTTTGACTTGATTGAAATGTAATTTTTTGCTAACGACATGACAAAGGAGTTCAACAATTAACACCACCAACACTAGGGTACATATAGGGCTTGGTGCTCTTGATTAAATGCTAATCACATACCCTCATACATGATATAATCTAATGACATGCCACCATACCATTGATCCTGAATTCCTGAAAACTGTAAAGTCTGCTGAATTTTGAATAAGATATGAAATTCTATTTTCTCCATATGAAGTCCGATCAGGCTGGAACCACTCTCAAACATCCTGAGTCATTTCATGGTAATGTTAAAAATTTAAGTAAAAGGATGAAAACTTTTACTTTAAGAATTTAACATTACCATGAGGGAGCATCTAAGAAACATCTAAGGAGGTAAAAGAGAGCTTATATTTTTTTCATCCTATCCCTAACTCAGCACTAACTCACCTACTAACCCAACCAAAGAGAAAAATTTAAAAAAAAAAATCAAAAAAATAATTTTTCTGACCTACATTAGTCGGATCCGTACGGCGCTGTACGGAACTGTTCGCGATCCGTACGGATCCGCCCTGGAATCACGACGGATCCGCCGTACGATCCGCTGTACGGAATCGTGGATCCGGGCATACGGATCCGAAAAACCAGGAATCGCAAATTTTTTTGGGATCCGCGTTTCCGAAAATCGGATCCGCGGTTCCGGGTACGGATCCCGTACGGTTCCGTACGGGACGCGGTTCGGGCCTTGGAGCCGGGGGGGGGACGTTTCCTGCAACATTGAGTTAGACCTAGGCCCTTGAGGGTAAGATCCAGTCTCTCAAAATTTTGCAAGGCCACCCACGGAAGAATTTTTCAAAAAATTGAAGAGTTGAAGCATAAAAAAATTGTGCAAGGGTTTCAAAGTTTTTAGGGCTTCTAGCCCTGGTTTTCCCCTCCAAACCCTTAGCGTCCCTCCTCTAGCCCTTTGTGTCAAGGTTTCTAGCCTTCCCACGGCTATTCGTGAGCCTTAGGGGCTACGGCCTCCCCTCCTTACCCTTGTCGCAAGCCCTAGAGGCCTTTCGGCCTCCTCCTCGGCCTTCCTCGGCCCTCCGTCCCCCTCTGTGGCCTCTCCTTCTCCCTCCTCAGCCTCCCTTTTCCTCCACTAGCCCTCCACTAGGCCTCCTCCCTCCTTCGTCCTCCCTCGACCTCCTCTCCCTCTCTTCCCTTAGTCACAGCCCTCTAAGGGCTTGCGACTACCCTTCTAGGCCTTTAGGCCTTAGGGCCCTCCCAAGGCCCTCGGCCTCCCTCTCACCCTAAGTCGTGGCCTTTGTGGGCCCACAGCAGGCCTTTTAGGGCCTTACCCTTCGCCATTAGGCCCTCCAAGGCCTCTCCCTTCCAACGTTGGTTATCCTTGGTAGTTTTCAGCCAAACGCTAGCCTTGTAGGCTTGGTGTTGGCCCTTCTTGGCCCTAAATTGCCTTTGACCCTTCTCTGACTTTTCTGGACTAAACACTTGGAGCTTTTGCAAGTTTTGGGGCTCAAAATTTATACTTTTCAAGAGGCAACTTGATCCTAAACTTTCAACAAATTTTTCCCAAGGGATCTTCAAGCCCTTGGGCCTAGGGTTTGATCTCTAAACCCTAATTTTCATTGTTTTATTACTGCTATAATTTTCATATTGTAACAGTGATCTCATAAGCCCTAAAATCACATTTAACTTGATCAAGATTACCCTAAGTTGCAAAATCTAAAAATTCATGAAATTTGGCCACTTGGGCATCTTGAATTTGGTTTAGATCTGATTTTCTATTGGTTGGAATTTACTGCATAAATAACTGAATCAGATCTGAAACTTTCTGAATCATACCCTCTAAAAGCCCTAAAAATTGCATTTTTTCAAGTTTGGTAAATTTTTACTATTTTGGGCATATTGGGCATCAGTTTTGGTATCACTGGCTTGTTGGTCTGTCATTTATTTACTGCTGTAATAAATATTTCAGATATGAAATTTTGCTAAGAAATACATCTTAAAGGGGCTTATACATCTGATTCTTCAGTTAACTAAGTTTATTTGGCAATTGGGCATAATTTTGTGACAATGGGCAAGCATAGGCATTGTTGGATTAGCATTTACTTATTGTTGTCATAAACTTGTTTACTACTATCATAAATTGTTCATTGTTGTCATAACAGTGACTTGTTGCTCATAAAAAGGATCATTGGAACATAAAGTGCCTAAGTGTCTTCATATTTTGTTACTTGTTCCTAGCATTTACATTGTGAACAGTGTGTCTCTTATGAGTTTACATGCTATAAGAATTCATCGTTCACACTCATTAAAAGCACTTTGATCATAAATCAATCTAGTAATAAGTTTCTTGAGAATATTGGCATCTTGTGAATCTAGTTTCATATGTCTTTGGCAGTAAGTAATAAGATCACATGTAATATTGTTTTACATCTTTGGTAACTGTGATTGGCATCTTAATTGATAAGTGGATAAGTTGATTTAATTGGTTACGCATATTGTGAGAATTTGTTTAAGGTTTACACTTGTGTCCCTAAGCACTTTATCTTGTTCAAGATTGTCACCTCATCATTTTTAAGTACTCTTGCTACAAGCTAACTCACAATAAGTGCTTAAAATAACACAAACAATCTTAACTCAAGATAATCTCACTCATAATCTCTTGCAAAAGCATTCTAGGATCTAGATTGCATTAAAATTTACCTCCTAACATAAGCTAGGTTGATAGAGTCTTAGGGCAACCCTTTTCAAACTAGCTTGAGAGGTTCAACTTTTCTTAGTAGTTAACACAGTGACCTTGCAGTCGTCAAAGCCACAATCTCTGCAGCGCCGGAGGCACTGGGTGAGTGGAACACACACAGAGGTATCATTAATCAGATCGATGTCTGCTTCCCATTGGCTTCCATTTCACAACTTACTTTGAGGATTGCTTCTCAAAATAGTTAGGGAAAAGGTTCCACTAGACTAGGCATCTAATTAAAATTTACCGAGATCACCGCATCTCACATAGGTCCTAGGACTTGCATATCATATAAGTTAGTCAATCATTCAAGCAGCGAGTGTCCATCCGGTCATTTGGTTTTAATTTGCAATAAACAAGAATTTGTGACTCCATTAAGGCATTGGTCTCATACTTTAAAATCTAATCTAATTAATAATCTTGCTTAAATTCAACCAAGTGGCTAGGCCACTCATCTGTCTCTCCCAAACAAGTTGGTTCCCAACTTGTTTTCCTTCACCACATTCCATACGGACTACCCCCCATAGCCTGTTGTTGGGAGACAACTAGAACGGAGTGAGCGGGGATCGGAGTGATAGGCCTCGTCCTGATCATTGTCGTGGTGCCTGTACAATTCGGGTGACGACAAGGACAAAGGAGCAAATCGCTGACATCTTCACCAAACCTCTACCGCATGAAACTTTTGAGTATCTTTGAAGAAGCTTGGGATTCTACCAAGTTCACATTGATATGCATTCACAAGAAAAGAGAAGGAGGCAACTTGTTAGGGGAGTCACCATTTGCCATTGATGTCAAAGGGTGAGAGAAAACAAGTCAAGAAGATCATAAGCATGAAGTCAAGGGGAGCAATGATCGCAAGGTGAGTACATGTGTTGCCATCAATGACAAAGGGGGATATTGTTGAAATATAGTTGTAACTTGTCATTGATGTCAACCCAAGCAGCACCAGAAGATACCCCGCCTTCGTTGACCAAAATGACATGGCAAATCATGGTTTCTAGAGTCAAGATCACCTTTATTGAATTCTTCTTGTCATGTTGATTCTGACGGTATGTGGCTCGTCGCGAGAGTCCTCACGGTTTAAGAGATACATTAGTTCAAAGATAAAGCCCCACCTTGTGGTCAAAAACCCCAACAAATGGATAATGCGGCAACATTATTGGATAGTCTATGGCACATCTCACAAGGATAAGAAGGATGCCCTTGAAGAGGTAAATTTAATTGAAGTCAAAATAAAAAATTTATTAATGGTTTCAAATTCAAAAAGGCTCTCAAATTAGAGGAAAATTTTCGCTCAAATTTAAATATAAGTGAGCCAAATACAAGGAAGGAGTTTTGGCTCCAAATGAAATTTAAAAATTTCCCTCTTAAATGCAAGTCGGCTACTCTCATAGACATCCTTCCAAAAAACTATATAAAGGCACTTGTTTTTCCTCACTAGAGCATGAATCTAATGCAGATCTAAAGGAAGTAAGCTCTAAAATCACCTACGGCGAGGAGTAGTTGTGCAAATCCTAAGTAAAGGTCAAAGTTCTGAATCTTTTGGGCTTGTGTATTATCTCTTGGGAATGGTTTTCTGTTGATTTTTGAAGGCGTTTTGCAGGAGGATCTCATTGTGATTTTCGTCCTTTTAAAGTTGATCTAGAGACAGTCCTATTCAGACCATTATCCTTGATTTGAAGCAGTGGAGCAGCGTCTAAAGGTTTCTGGCCTTTGTCTCTAACTAATTTATGATTCCTATCTTATGCGGCCTATCCTCTGCGGCAGACCAAACCCTTCTGTCATAACATTATTTAGGGGACTCACTCAAGGGTTTTCGGACCAATACTTGATCTTTGCATTTGACAAAGTCCTGAGACTGTTTTTCGCTGTGATTTCATTGGGATACTTGAATTATTTTGCAGTGGACATTCGCATACTACTTGAACCTAATCTTGAAGCAATTCTGGCCTATACTCTTGTTGCAAAACCTTTTGGGGAATCTGCCCATAGACCTGTGTCCTTTTCAGCAAGCAATTTGGCATTGTTTGAGTTTTTTTTATGGTCCAATTAGGACACATTGGTTGTTGCAGACCTAAGGTATTTGGTGGAGGAAGTTCGGCCCTGTGACAGGATCCAAATCTGAAGGTTGTCGAGATACCTTGATCACTAAACCTATGGTGGTGTTTGTAGCAAGTGCAAGTTACAGAAACCTAATATGTTTTCTCAGACTTTAAAGGGTGTAGCAGAGGCAAAATTGACACATTACTGGAAAGGTTCTTTTATACCCTAATTCAGAAGACTACTCAGATCTTGTTTAACAATTGAAGCAACATTGTATTAGTATATATTTCTTGAATAAAAGGGTGTTGCCTTGAACAGTGTCCTAAGGGGCTTGCATCTTGACAAACCATGGTATAATTTTTGCAATGTCACTAAGTGAACAAGGATTAATTTTCTGATTGGTTCCAAGGACTAATGATTGGTTCAGAACTTGTATGTCTCATTGAAGGCAGTATAAAGAGCAGTTCTAACTAGAAGGAAACATAGTGACCAGAGGCTTACAGTTACATCAGCAAAGGACATCAGGAGGAAGGCAAAGATTGAAGGCATCATTACACTTCAGATACATCAGTGACAGATCTTGCAAGTACATGAATATTGAAGCTTTGAGAAGTCTATTATTTATTCTATATCTGAAGAATATATTAGCAGTAAGGGTTTCATTGAATATTCTTGTAAGTGGGTCATTATCCCTAGTACAGGAGCCCACAATTGTTTTGTATCTTACTATCATTTTCAAGGCGGTTAGGTGGTGCAAGGCAAGACAGTGAAGTCACCTTCAAGTTGTTGCCTGAAAATACTTCAGGGTGGCAGGGTGGTGTTAGGGCAAGTTGCAGCATGCAGAGTGTTGGAGCATCCTATCAGTGGCAGCTGATAAAACCAGAGCGTTGGGGCATCCTTCCAGATGGAGTTGGTAAATTGAACACTTTTCTAGAGTACTAGAGAGTTGGAGCTTCCCTTTTCAGTTGCAGTTGAAGCATAATTTGTACTAGTCAAAATTATTAGAAAAGTGTTCGATGGTTTTTCTCCTGGAAGGGTTTCCACCCAAAAATCACTTGTGCACTATTCTCTTGATGTGTTGATGTTTTATATATTATTAATGCTTTGAAAATTTAATAATTTAGTAATTGATAAGAAATATTGATTCACCTCCCTCTCAATGTTTCCAACAGTTTCCCAAAGTAAGGCTTGTGCCTGCAAAGGTAATTTAATAGCCACTCGAAAACGTGGGCCAATGAAAACAAAATTGAGGGTAAAAAGAAAATTGTTGATTCTACCCCTGAAGCCTTGTTTACGAAAGATACTCAAGGACAGGACTGAGGAAATGGCCAAATTAATTAAATCATTGTCAAATAAACTTCAAAGGCTAAAAGTAGGAAATAGAGCTCCAAGCCTGGTGCCTTAGAAACAACCTCCCCAAAGAAATTTTCAACAGAGTAATAACAACTTAACGAATAAAAACCCTAATGTCCCATTTAGAAATCAGGGTCCGTACTGCAGACCCTCTAACCCCCAGATTGTAATATTCCTAATTAGCACCGCTAATTGGAATATTTCATTTTTGTATAGTTTTGCCGCCTATAGTTAATTAATAAATAAAAGTGAGAAAGAGGGGTCAACTCACTTTAATAAAATAAAGTGCTTCCTAGTAGGAGCAACGTTGTGACTTAAAGGAGAGCCTTGGGGGTCCACACTTTGCATGAGAGAGGCCTCACGTAGGCTCTAGAAGCAACTGTGCAGGCATAGGAGGAGCTCATGGAGAGAGGGGACGCAGTTAGGGTTTTGAGGGGAGCTAGCACTATAAAAGGTGGGAGTTTCACTCCATTTGGTATTATTGATATGTTGATGATATTTTGAGCTAGACTTCTGTCTACTTGAGCACGCTGGTTGTTTAGTCGGTCTGCAGCACTGTTTAGTGCGACTAAGTGTCTCCGGTCGGAGATCTCGCCCTTGGCCCCGGGGGCCTTCGAGTGCCTGCTCGGGCAAGGTATTCCTTCAGTATTTAGCAGTTGATTTGCAGGAGATTTGGTTGGACGTTTTGCAGAGGAGCTGAGCTTCATTGGGTGACTGCGCAGTCTTAGAGGGAGGACGCAGTTGGAGTTAGAGCAGCTCAGTTGTGGGGATTTTCGTGGGAGATTCAGTGTATTTCAGCTTGGAGGGTTAGTCTCTTTCAGTTGGGGAGTTTGCAGAGGGATTTGTGGCTCTTTCTCAGCATTCTTCTTTTGGCATCTGCGCTGGGCCTGGAGGGACAGCGTTTTCCTTGAGGAGGGCTTCTGGGGTGTTTTTCGGAGGTGGTCCATTTGCTTCATGGTTTCTGGGTTTTGTCCGGAGCAGAGAGTACAGGCGGTCTACCGATTTTCAGCTCATTCCGGTGAGGGGATCAGCCCCTAGTTCCAGTTCATTGCAGCAGCAGCATTTTACGACAGATTCTTCCAGCAGCTGGGACGCAGTCTCTATAGCAACCATTTCCTGTTCTGAGAGGGTTCTTCACTTGCCTTGTGCAAGGATAGGTGCACTTATTCTGATTATCTATTGTACCCATATATATTCTCAGACTAATAAAATGGCTTAGCATTTCTGGTATTTTTATGTGTACTTGCTCTATATTCTATTTCCGGCATTTTTCCTATATAGTTGTATGCTTGTATTGCTGTGTATTGCTGTCTATTTCCTATTGGGGATATTACACAGATTCTTTAGAGAGGTCAAAGGGATGAACATCCTATTCAACCCCTTTGTGGAACAATGCAAATTTGCTAGAAAGAATATGACAAAGACATAGCAGGCCAGCTCATGATTCCCGATGAGGAAAAATACCCTTAAATAAATTTCCTTGATCAGTATCAAGGTCAATATTATCCAATGTATAATCGAGAACCCATTCATCATATTGAACAAGGGTTTTGGGCCCCACAACTTGAACGTTTCATCGAGCATTTGGAAGCTCAAATGAAGCATAAATATGATTTAAGGCCTAGACATGCAAATAAAAGAGTAGAGGCTCCTAATTGTAAAGAGACCCAAAACAAACAACCCGCTTCTAAAGATAAGATAGAAGATAATAAAGAAAAACCTCAATATCTTGAGCGAGAAGATAATATCTCTCGAAATCCATTAAATTTCAGTTTACATAATCAGTTAACTAAAGTAAAAATAAATATACCCTTGAAGGAAATTGTAAAAATACTGACATACAAACAGGAAGTTCATAAATTTATCCAAACAGCTATAGATCAATCAAATGAGGTATTGGCGACTGATATTATTAATATACAAGAAGATGCTCCTAAAATTACCATCAGCCCTCGTACTAAAAAGGAGGATAGCTTGGTACCGCCCTTCTATATCAGTTTGAAAACCCACGACTTCACCCTCCATAATTGTAGGCTAGATTTTGGAGCATCCCATAACCTTGTGCCAAAGGAAATTATGGACACATTAGCCTTAGAAATCACCAAAGATTATAAGGATTTATACCTTTTTTATTCTCGTAGAGTTAAATGCCTCAGTATGACTAAAGATCTGATGGTTGTCCTAGTGCAAGTGCTAGTGAAGAGTGTAGTTATGGATGTAGTAAGTGGCAGATGTTCCCCCCAACTACGAAATGCTTTTATCTAGGTCTTGGGGAGCCAAGCTGGGAGAATCTCTCTAGCTTGACTTATCCTATGCAACTATACTTATTTTTGGGGGTGGCACAAGATGATTGTATCGGGAGTCACGGTTAGCTTATACTGTGATCTCTGAGAACCAATGTTGCGAACATCTCGATAACATCCCGATTTTCTCTCGAAATCACGATTTTTTGGCCTAGCCGATGTTTGTCGATTTATAAAGATATTTTTATGGTATCTTAATTTTTCCGATGTTTGTCAATTTTTACCGATACTTTCCCTATTTTCATGATTTTTTGATTTTCCAAACCCTTGCCAATTTTATCCCGATGTCGATATTCGCAACATTGCTGAGAACAGTCCAAATTGTTGATTTTTGGGTAATATCGGATGTGCTCTAGCTCCGAAACTTTGTGGAGGGGCTAGGACACATGAGATCTCCAAAACCCATAAATCATTTGGAGAAATTCCACCCTGAGCTTAAGTTATTCAAATAATTAATAATTTTAGCAAGTCTAACTTAAGGAAATTAAATAATTAAAGTGAATTAATTTAAACATGTCGGTGAGAATGTTATAAGTGACAAGGATCAAGCCTTTTTTAATCTTAGTCGTTGATTAGAAATTAGATCACGACCGTTGAATGCTCAACAGGAAAAGTATTAAAGGAAGGCTTGGGGTCAATTCGAGAACACACATAGAGTGGCAGCACTTGAGCTAAGTTGAAATTTTGGGGCGCGGTTTGCTGAGAATTTCGAGTGAGCTTGATGTGTAGTGAGGGGCAGTTCAGTAGTGGGATTTTTTATCCAAGGCCAAGAATACAATAGCAAAGAGGCAGATTAGCACTAAAGGAGTAGCGCAGGCCCAGGAGGCATGATACAGGCCCAACAGGGGTGACGCAGGCCCAGCCAGGCTCACACAGAGCCAACGTAGAGGCTCACGCAGGCCCAGAGGGGTGACACAGGCCTAGAGGAGCTTATGCAGAGCCAGAAGGGGCAGCGCTGGGGTTTGAGTGGACCAGATCGGGCTCGTATTCAGCAAATCAGAAAGGGTGACGCAGCCAAACTGAAGGGTGATGCAGTCTCAGCGAAGAGCTTGTTGGGGACTGCGTAGGCACCTGTGGGGTTCTTCATTCTAAGTTGAATCAGCCATAATATCTGTCTCCAGAGATAGAGGTACTTCTGCTGGGTTTTTCTCTATTGGGTAAACCATTACTAGTACCCTAGTTTGTATTCAGAAATCCGCATAATAATAAAACCCTCAACAGCTGCTACACCGGTTTTCCCGCATTCGGTTTTTTTGGGGACATTTGTCCTAAAAATCTTGTGTGTCCTTTGTCGAATGTGCTTAATTCTTCAATACTTGATTTGTATATTTGTGTAGGTGGCAGTGTATTTACTTCGGTGTTTTTTGTTGATTTTTTAGCATTGGAAAGTGTTCCAAGTCTCATATTTTGGGAGGAGGCTTGGACATCAGTATTCCAGAGAACCCAGAAACCACTTGTGTAAATTCCACTCGGTTCATGTTTTATAAAAATAATTAATTATTTTAATGTGATCCCTAGGTCTAAACTTAGGGAAATTAAATAATAAAAGGGTATTAATAAAACAGAGTATGAATCTTCTAAAAAACGAAGATCAAGTCATGTTTTAATCTTAGCCATTGTTTAGAGAACTAATCTGGGTCGTTGATTCATCAACAAGAAGATTATAAGAGAAGGCTTGAGGGTCATTTGGAAAGCAATTCGGGAACACACTCAGAACCCGAAGGAAATCGATTCTGAAGGAATAGAATTCGATTTCAGAGGGAGAGGTAGTAGAGGCAGAGTTGCAGAGGTAGAAGACAGAAGGGGAGGTCAGCAGAGGCAGAAAAAAGGCAAGGGAGGACGCAAAGGGGACAGCGCTGAGCAGCAGCACCGAGTCCCCACGCAAAGTGACATAGTCCAGTGCAAGGACTGCGCAGAAGACCAATCAAAGTGACGCAGAGGGAGCTAGGGTGCCTCCCGAGTGTCAAAATTCTCTCGAAAGTTTCCGGAAATTTATCTCAAGTGTTTTCTGGAATTCTGCTCGTCAAATTCTTGTAAATGATTTTCCTTGCTGGAGAATAATACAAACCCTCATTTGCTGCACCGGTTTTCCCACGTTGGGTTTTGGGAAAATTTCTGAATCTTATACTTATGCAGAAATCTTTACTGTTAATCTGGATATGCTCCTCCTACTTAGATAAGTTATTAACTGAATAAATTCAGATTAAAATCGAAGGAAAACACATAACAGATCTTCACCAATTCAGATCTAGAACAAGTACATGCACACATAGACAAAGTGACATAGATATTTTCTGGACAAGTAGTCCCCGGAAAAACCCAATGCGGCAAAACCAGTCTTCTAGCTACTAGAGGGTTTTATTATTAAGAATTTTCTAAATACAACAAATCTGGGTTCCAGATCTAGAAACCTGACATAGAAATAATAAATCTACAGCTCACTGGCTGTTCTAAGGCCAAAATAATGACTGATCCACACCCTCAAACGGGATTTACAAGACTCAGCCAAAATTAGGGCCTAGAAACCCCAGTGTTGTCCCTGAAGCCTCTACATCAGCCTCTAAAGCCTCTGCGTCCCTTACCGCTGCTCCGAATAGGGCTGCGTTACCCCAGATTGGGTGACGTAGTCCTTACGCTGCCCCTTAGGGTCTCTGCGTAACCCATGAGGGCTTCCAGCTGAAAATCACGATGCCCTTGAGGAATTGTGTTGTCCTTGCTGTTGTTGCTCTCCTACTTCTCTACCTTGTCTCTCTGAGTTGATCCCTGTCTCTTGTTGATTCTAGACCCCGGGATCAAATCATCCACTTGGCCTAAATTCCCCTCTGCAACTGAAACATTTCTGATAATTCTTAGCAAACCCGCCCTAGAATCTTAGTTTATCTTTAGTGCTCTGCCTCTGTGTGTCTTTACAAATGACCCCAAGCCTTTCCTTTATACTTTTCTCGTTGGGAAACCAACGGCCATGATAAGATCTTGAATCAATGGCTTAGATTAAAAGAAAGCTTGATCTATGTGACTTAAGACAATTTCATCACATGTTTAAATTTACTTTAATTATTTAAGTTCCCTAAGTTTTAACTTAGGAAATACATTAAAATAATTAATTAATTTAATATCTCCTAAACCAGATGAAATTTCCCAAATCCATTTCTGGGTCTTGTAGATAAAGTGTACTCTAGTCCTTCCTCAAAATTTGGGAGCTAGAGCACAACTGGTCCTACCCCAAATACACAAAATCTCAACACTCCCTCTTAGCATCAAGAGTGTGCTCTAGAGATACATCACACTATGCATTACAAAACTTTGGGTATTGGTTCTGTGCTGCTGATGCTTGGCCTGCTGCCACTCAACTCTGCACTGCTGTTGCCATTCTGTACCGCTGCCCATGACTCTACCACTGTCACTGCAACCTCTGTACTGCAGCTCCCTCTCAATATGTTGCATCTGTGCTGCTCATAGCACTGCCACTGTTGATCTGTTGCACTGCAACTTCAATTGTTGAGAGAAACCACTGAATCTCCTGCCCAATCTTTGACAGACAAGTCAGATGGGCTACATCCTCATCATTGAAGCTCCATAGGCTACAGATCTGTGCTGGCATCTGAAGGATGATGCACAGCTACAGCTCTGCACTGCGTAAGTAGACTCCCTCTGCACTACTGAAGTCACATCATCCCCTTGTGCTGAAAACTCTCACGTTGCTGCTGCACTGCGTTGTCCCTCTGAAGCCTTTTGTGCTGCTGAAGTCACATCAGCCTCTGCGTTGTTGTTGTTGCTCTGCTCTGCGCTGCTCCTCCCAGTGTTCAAATCTGTCTCTGCTTCATCTGTGATCTATGCACCCACTGCTCCACTTGTCCTGCTACTGTCTTAAGGCTATCGTAGCTCGCATGTGATCCAAGAGATGAGCTGCTCAAGGATCCCGCCTAAACTCTGTAGCTCCTCTACATATCCATATCGCCCCACCTTCATGGTTCATGGGTGCTCATGGCTGCATCATCTTCTGACCCATCATTTGCCACAGCAGCATTGGAAGAAGAAGCTTCCTTATCCTTTTTCTTTTGAGGACAATTGTTGGCAAAATGTCCCATTTCACCACACTGGAAGTACTTGATCTTTGACAGATCCTTCTTCTTCTTTCCTTGTTGCCTCTTTGATGCCAAGGCTGCATCTTCTTCATCTTCCTTCTTCACTTTGCTTGATCTCGTGCTATACTGCTTCTTGGTGAATCTGCGGAGTTCTTCTTGACACAGAATTTCCCACAAGTTGTCCCAATCTGGGAGGTCCGCTCTGCCCAAGATACTTTGAACAAAGGTTTCCCACTCATCTGTGACTGCATTGAGAGCAGTCCTGACCATCACATCGTCTTCCACTTTGGCACCCGTTGCAGTCAACTGATCTCTGATCGACTGCAATCTAAAGAGGAAATGCTCCATGTCTTCTCCCTTGGTCATCATGAATGACTTCATCTGTGTCTCCAGCAGCATCTTCCTTTGGACAGATTTTCCCTCATATAGGGAGATTAAGGCCTTCCACATCTCATTAGCTGTCTTCTTCTCAGCTAAGTGTGGTACAATATGGTCCTTAATTCCGTCCATGATCATGCCCAGCAGCTTCCTTATGCTTCCGAAGGAGATCTGGATTGGTCAATGTGGCTAGAGTTTGCTCTGCATGGTCTCTTAGATTATATGCCTCAAGGACTATCAAGATCCTTGCCTTCCAAACTGAAAAGTTGGAGAGGCCATCCAATCTGTCCTGATCACGTAGTACATGAGGAGCCATCTACTCAGAAATGTGTCGGAACTTCCCTTTCTCTTTGCTAGAGAATTGGATCTAAGGCCCTTGGCGAAACAGGCACCTTCTGCTCCCTCTGACAACTGATTTTCCTTCTTGGAAATCTGCCAAATCAACAATGATTCGGCTCTCTTTGATCCTCGGATCAATCTGCAAGTTTCTTTGGCTAGAAACTTTCTGAGAAGCTTATCTCCTCCCGCTCTTTGTCACTTGTGCTTAGGCTAAAAATATGAAATCTTCATAATTTTAACCCCACCAGCACCTTTTGAATTTCTACATCTAATATTCAGTCTTTTCTGGATCTGACAGATTCAGATTTGCATCACACTAGCAGGCTTCAGACCAATCCAGCGTTGTTTCTGAGCTGCCTCTGCGCAGTAATTGTGTGTGCTTGCTAGGAGACAGCATTAGACTGCGTCACCCTTCCCTCTATGTGAATTTGCCTCTGAAAACTGCATTGTCCCTTCAAATGTGTTTCTGCTGCTTTTCTAGCTGCTTTCTGCAGCTAGAACCTTCAGTGTCTTGCTGGTGACCTTCCTAGATCTGCAATTGCTCTGATACCATGTGAAAATTTATGAATCTTATACTTATGCAAAAATCTTTACTGTTAATCTGGTTATGCTCCTCCTACTTAGACAAGTTATTAACTGAATAAATTCAGATTAAAATCGAAGCAAAACACATAACAGATCTTCACCAATTCAGATCTAGAACAAGTATATGAACACATAGACAAAGTGACACAGATATTTTCTGGACAAATAGTCCCCGAAAAAACCCAATACGGGGAAACCGGTCTTCTGGCTGCTGGAGGGTTTTATTATTAAGAATTTGCTGAATACAACAAATCTGGGTTCCAAATCTGGAAACCCAACAGAGAAATAATAGATCTACAGCTCACTGGTTGTTCTAAGGCCAAAATAATGACCGATCCACACCCTCAAACGGGATTTACAGGACTCAACCAAAATTAGTGCCTAGAAACCCCAGCGTTGTCCCTGAAGCGTCTACGTACCTCAGCGCTGCTCCGGAAAGGGCTGCATTACCCCAGACTGGGTGACGTTGTCCTTGCACTGCCCCTTAGGGTCTTTGCGTAACCCCTGAGGGCTTCCAGCTAAAAATCATGCTGTCCTGGAGGGACTGCATTGTCCTTGTTGTTGTTGCTCTCCTGCTTCTCTACACTGTCTCTCTGAGCTAATCTCTACCTCTTGTTGATTCTAGACCTCGGGATTAGATCATCCCCTTGGCCTAAATTCCCCTCTCTACAGCTGAAACACTTCTGAGAATTCTTAGCAAACCCGCCCTAGAATCTCAGCTTAGCTTCAGTGCCCTGCCTCTGTGTGTCTTTACAAATGACCCCAAGCCTTTCCTTTATACTTTTCTCGTTGGGAAACCAACGGCCATGATTAGATCTTGAATCAATGGCTAAGATTAAAAGAAAGCTTGATTCGTGTGACTTAAGACAATTTCATCACATGTTTAATTAAATTCACTTTAATTATTTAAGTTCCCTAAGTTTTAACTTAGGAAATACATTAAAATAATTAATTAATTTAATATCTCCTAAACAAGATGAAATTTCCCAAATCCATTTCTAGGTCTTCTAGATCAAGTGTACTCTAGTCCTTCCTCAAAATTTAGGAGCTAGAGCAAAACTGATGCTACCCCAAATACACAAAATCTCAACAGGTTTTTCCGGGGACAATTGTCCAAAAATAATTGTGTTCATGAGATTGCTTTTATTGCGTTATATGTGTTATGTTCTATTTTCTGCTTATGGCTAAGTGAATATTGCAGTTGTGTTTATTTCAGAATTTACTAAAGAATCTGTAAATAACTTATCATAAAATAAGTAGGCGAAATAAATCTATCATTGCAGTAGTGTTTCAGTTTGAAAATTTCACATGGTATCAGAGCAAAAGACGAGTAATAGAAGAGGAGGTTGTGCAATGGAACGAAGGTCCGACTCTAATGCAGCATCAACTCGGAAGGGTTCACGCAATCCTCCGGAATGCATGGAGGAACAAAGGAATCAAGAAGTTTCAGTTTTGGCATCCAGACTAGAAGAGGATTATGCTTGTGTGTCAAGCATGGCCTCTCCAGAAATCTGGTATATTGGCAGTGGAGCATCTAATCACATGACGGGAGTTCGAGAATGCTTCTCGAGCTACCAGGTGGAGCAAATGAATTTTCAAATCACGATGGGGAACAAGGCAAAATGTACCCCTATTGGAAGAGGCACCATAATATTTGAAACAGAAGCTGGCAACAAGCTTCGAGCTGTGAAATTTTCAATTTGAAAAGTCTACAGTTGCAATGATAGATTTATTTCTCCTACTTATTATTTCAACAAGTGATTTACAGAAATCTATCGGTAAATATCGAAACAAATACTACTGCAACATTCACAAACATATATGCAGAGAAGTAGACAGTAAAGGACATAAGCACAAGAATCAATCATATGTACACAGTTATTTTTGGACAATTGTCCCCAGAAAAACCCAAGGAGGGAAAATCGGTACAGCAAATGAGGGTTTTATTAAATTCTTCAGCAAATGATTTCTTTACAAGGAATATATTGGCAGATAAAATCTGAAAACACTTGAGATAGAATTCTCAGCTCCTCCCGACAAATCTCTGACACCCTGATCAGCCTCTGCTTTTCTCCGTGCCTGTCTACATGTTTCTCTGCGCAGTCCCTGCGCTGGACTGGGTAAGTCTGCGTAGGCTCTGCGTGGGTTCACTGTGCTGCAGCCCTGTGCTGCATCCCATGACCCACTGCGTCCCTCTATCCCTGACCTCAGCCACTGCTGACTCCCTCCTTCTACTTCTGCAACTCTCCACCTTGCAACTCTTCCCATTGAGATCGAATTCTCTAACTTTAGAATTGATCTCCTTTAGGTACCGAGTGTATGCCCGGCTTATTTTCCAAATGACCCTCAAGCCCTCTTTTATAATCTTCTCGTTGGTGAATCAACGGCCCAGATTAGAAGTCTAATCAATCGCTAAGATTAAAACTTGACTTGATCTTTGTTTTCTAGAAGATTCACACTCTGACTTATTAATACCCTTTAATTATTTCATTTCCCTAAGTTTAGACTAAGGGTCTCCATTAAAATAACTAATTATTTTAATAAGTCAAGAATCGAGTGGAATTTCCACAAACAGTTTCTGGGTTCTTTGAAACACTGATGTCCAAGCCTCCTTACAAAGTTTGAGACTTAGAACACTTTCCGATGTTACAAAAATCAACGCTCCCTCTTAGCGTGGAAGGTGTTCCAACAATATGCTTACTGCATGCTGCTCTACTTTTGAAGCACCCTCTGCATTGTTGATCTCTGGACGCAACCCCTCATCTGCTGCGTTGCTGCCCTTGACACTGCTACTGTCACTGTTGCATCTGTACTACAACTCCCTCTGAATCCTGATCCTATCCACTCCTACTACTAGAATGGATTCTTGATCATCCCCGTCTTCTCTCTGAAGTAGACAAATTTAGTCTTCCCCAAAGCTTTTATGAGAATGTCTGCCACCTGTTCTCCTGTTGGAGTATACTGCAACTGAACAACTCCACGTTGTACACAGTCCCTAATGAAGTGACACCTGATGTCAATGTGCTTCGACCAATCATGAAACACAGGATTTTCAGAGAGCTTGATGCAACTCTAATTATCGCATAAGATACTAGTCGCTTCCATTTTCTCCTTTAGTAGGTTCACAAGCAGTTTTCTAAGCCATATGGCCTCACACGAAGTTGTGCTAGCTGCCATATATTCTGCCTCTGCTGAGCTCACTGCCACAGACTTATGTTTCCTGCTACACCAGGAAGTCATTCTTGATCCTAGACTGAGACAATACCCATTGGTACTCTTCCAATCTACTGAACTCCCAGCCCAATTTGCGTCGGTGAACCCACTCAACCTGACATCACTGCTATGGGTGTACTTCAATCCAAGCTCGACTGTTCCTTGAAGGTACTTGAGAACATGCTTGGTTGCTGCCCAATGAGCCCTCTTAGGTTCTACCAAGAACTGGCTGAGGGTATTTACTGCATAACAGATGTTTGGCCTTGTGTTTACCAGATACATCAACGATCCTATGAGCTGCCTATACAACGTAGGATCAGCCTCATCATCTTCGGAGTTTGGACGTGTCAATTTTCTTCCAATTGGTGATCATTGGAGTCGTCATGGGTCTACAACCCTCCATCTGAAATCTCTTCAGAATCTATGTAGTAAATCTTCCTTGACCAAGAAAGATCTCCCCCTTCTGCTACAAAACTTCCAACCCCAGAAAATAGTGCATCTGCCCTAGATCCTTCATGTCAAATTCTTCTTGCAGTCCGTGATGAGCCTCGATGATCCTGTCAAGAATAGATCATCTACATATAAAACCAGTGTCAAAGGCTCACTCACTACCCTCAGATAGTAGAGATTGGGATCTGCGTCACTCTTGATGAATCCCATTTTCTGCAAGTAGCTGTCAATTCGACCATACCAAGCTCTAGGAGCTTGCTTCAATCCATACAATTCTTTCTTTAGTCTGCACACGTGTCTTCTGATCATGTGTCTCGAAGCCTTCTGGTTGTTCTATATACACCTCTTCCTCTATCACCCCATTCAGGAATGTCGTATTGACAACAATGTCCATCTGGTGAATCTCCCATCCCATCTACGCAGCAAGGGATATCACGGATCTAATAGAGGTGTATCTGGCTACTGGGGTGAAGGTTTCTTCATAGTCGATCCCTTTCTTCTGAGCATACCCCTTAGCCACAAACCTGGCCTTAAATTTCTCAATGTTGCCATCTACAACATACTTGACCTTGTAGATCCACCTTGATCCTACAACTAATCTCTCTTGAGGTCTGGGGACCACTTCCCAGACATCATTCGTCATGATGGAATCGTACTCTTCCACCATTGCATCTACCCACACCTGGTGCTGAGCTGCTTCCCGAAAACTAGAAGGTTCTCCGACTTGAGCAACCCAGGCTTGATACCTCTTGTTGTGATTTTGTGTATTTGGGGTAGCATCGAATGTGCTCTAGCTCCCAAAATTTGTGGAGGGACTAGAGTACACCTGATCTACAAGACCGAGAAAGGGATTTGGGAAATTTCATCTGGTTTGGAAGATATTTAATTAATTAATTATTTTAATGTATTTCCTAAGTCGAAACTTAGGAAAATTAAATAATTAAAGGTAATTAAATTAAACATGTGATGAAATTGTCTTAAGTCACACGGATCAAGCTTTCTTTTAATCTTAGCCAATGATTCAAGATCTAATCATGGCCGTTGGTTCCCAACGAGAAAAGTATAAAGGAAAGGCTTGGGGCCATTTGTAAAGACACACAGAGGCAGAGCACTGAAGCTAAGCTGAGATTCTAGGGCAGGGTATGCTAAGAATTCTCAGAAGTGTTTCAACTGCACAGAGGAGAGTTTAGACAAAGGGGATGATATAATCCCAGTGTCTAGAATCAGCAAGAGAAAAAGAGCAGCTTCAGAAAGGCAGCGCAGAGAAGCAGGGGCATCAGCAGTTAGAGGGTAGCAGCTGTGCAGCGCAGGGGCAACTTCAGCTACGCAGATGTTGCGCAATCTCTTCCAGGGCAGCGTAAGGCAGCTAGAAACCCTCAGAGGTTACGCAGAGACCCTTAGGGGCAGCATAGTGTAATATTCTCAATTAGCAAATAGCTAATTGGAAATATTAATTTTGACTATTTTGCCTTCATAGAGTTAAAAAATAAATAAAGTGGGTGAAGGAACACTTGGATCACACTTAGGATAAAAATATTTCCTAAAGTCACTTAAGAGACATGTATATTTGGCAACGTGGGGCCTAGTGGTCAAGTGGCATCGTAGGAAATGGAGCAGTGTAGGCAGCGTGGGGCCCAGCCAGCGCAGAGTGAGTTGGACAGCGTGTGCCAAGGGAGACAACGCAGAGATTGGTGGGGCCTAGGTGAGGGAAAGGCTCACCAAGCATAAAAGGAGGAGGGGTCTCCTCATTCTCATTCATTCTGATTGTGCATCTTTGAGATTTGTCTTCTAACATTGAGCACGCTTGTTGTTTAGCAAAGTCTGCATGTACTGTTCAGTACAATGGGTGTCTCTGTTCGGAGATCCCAACCTCAGCCCCGGGGGACTTCGAGTACCTGCTCAGGTGAGGAATTTCATCCTTGTTTTGCCGGAGGGAGTTGCAGCTACCACAAGAGGAGCATCCACTCAGAGAGAGCGCAGTTAGTGAGAGGGAGGACGCAGTCTTGTGAGGAGGTAGTTTCGAATTGGGGGTAGTTGGTGGTTTTAGCCCGGGATAGTGGGTAAGGGGCCAGCCCTTCCCTATTCCAGCGTTTTGGAGGAGTTAGGGGCCATCTTTTGGAGCAGGTCATTTAGAGCCAGCGTCCCTCATTGAGGAATAGCATAGTGCCTCAAGGGAGCCATTTTCTGGGGTCGGCCATTTTTGAAAAGCTTTCTGGGCTTTTCTGGTATTGGGAGTAGAGGCCATTCCCGAAGTTTCAGAATTTTCCGAGGTTGGGAGCAACCCCAAAGATTAAGTTCATTTCAGTAGTAGCAGCAGCACAGTAGCAGTGCCAGCAGCTTGGAGATAACGCAGTCTTGAGTTAGCATCCATTCCGAGTCCCATTCTAAGAGCATTTCTACGATTGCCTAGTGCAAGCCAAGGTGCCATCATTCTGATCACCTTTGTACTCATTTTCTATCTTTTAGTATTAATAAAATGGCTCAGCGTTCTCCATATTGGTTATTGTTCATGTGATATCTCTCTAGTTATTGTTTGTCTATGTTTATGTGCTTTATATTGCTATTTATTTCTACTTTGAATATTACAGTGGTATCAGAGCTCATAGACTTGGCTCAGCCTGTGGAGCAGATTGTCTATGACACCAACAGGAAAACCATACATCACTTACCGGAGGAGAAAATATAAAGACCAAGAGCGGAGGTTAGAGCTCACCTTCGGGAAAGGTGACAGCGTTCCAATGGTGGACGCAGAGGAAGAGGAACCAATGGCGGAGGACAGAAATGCCGATAAGGAGTTCGAGGAACTTCTCCTCAAATTAGTACAGGATATGTCCAGATAGATAGAGGAGATGGGGCAGAGATTCACAGCAGAGTCTAGACATCGCGAGACCCCAAGGGGTTTCCATGTTGGAGAGGGCTCAGGCACATCTCATCATTTACAGGAGCACCCCACAGCACAGCAGATGGCATCACACACACACCCCCGTTCCACGGTGCCTACATTTCTTGCCGCAGACATTGGGGTAGAAGCACAACAGGAGCAGGAGCTGGCACACATGGGGGATTATTTTGCTGAGTACCAATCATACAGTCAGGAGTTCAAAGATGCCCTCACTTTCCACGATTTTGTTCAGCTAAAGCGAGACAACAAACCCCGCAACCATCACAGGGGGAACAGGCATTCACATGACGGGGACTTGCAGCGCACGGTGGGCAGATTCCATTTACCGACATTTGATGGATCATCCAAGTGCTCGGCAAAAGCTTGGGTGGAGAAGCTGGATATATATTTCCAGCTTAATCAGATGACAAAGCCAAAGGCCATCAAAGTGGCAGCGCTGCACCTAGAGGGTGAGGCCCAAGATTGGTGGTTTCACAGGATGGTTACGCTAGGGCACTCGAGAGTGATAGCATGTGCAGAGTTTACGCGGAGGTTGGTGGAGCGTTTTGACTGGAGGGATCTAGAGGAGCATTTTGTTGAGCTAACACAGCTCAAGTAGACCGGGAGGTTGGACGCATACATATCAAAGTTTTTGAGACTCTCCGTGATGGTACCAGATCTATCCACCGCCCATATGATTTATATGTTCATAGATGGATTAGCAGAGCCTCTACGCGGATTAATCAGATCGACAAGGCCCACGACACTCCATGATGTAGTTGAGAGGACTCGGGATTTGCAGGATGTACTTCCCAGGACTAGGGCTCCTTTTCCCCAGAGATCGGCATTCCAGCTGAAGGGAAAGGACAAGAGGGTTCCACCTGCCAAGGGGAACTAGGGTAGAGGGTTTGGAGATGATGAGGTCAGGAGAGACTTGAAGCGGAAGAGATTGTGCTTCACGTGCCAGAAGCCATTGGCACTAGGACACCATTGTGCCGCAAGAAGGCACATTACATCGAGGTCTTCTCCGACAGTAGCGGAGAAGAAGATGAGTATGAGGATGTGGAGGCTAGAGACCGCAGTACAGCGCAGAGAAGGGATCATCTGCCACCTCCACCACCTGGAGCAGGAGGTGCTGCTTTTGCACCTACCGAGGGAGACCTTGCAACCTTGCGGGGAGTTCCCAAGTACTTGACACTGCGTGTCCGAGGTACAGTACGAGAGCAGCGTGTGTCAGTGTTGGTAGACAGTGGGGCTACCCACAATTTCATTGATGCTCAGCTGGTAGAGCGGAGGGGCATACAGACAGAGACTTTTGATGGATTTTCGGTGCTGGTTCCAGGGGACCGAACCATGCAGTGTGCCAAGTATGTGCCAGCCTTGGCAGTGACGATGGGGACATACACCCTGACAGATCATTTCTTCGTCGTGGACATTCCGAACACCAACGTGATACTGGGGGTACAGTGGCTTATCACATTGGGGAAGGTCACCACTGACTGGGAGACCTTGGAGACGGAGTGGACGGACAAGAAGACTGGGAGGCATGAGAAGATTCAAGGGATGCACACCTACCCACCACAACCAATTTCAACACATTGGATGGAGGCAGATTTTCGGAAGGGGGACATAGAGTGGGCAGTGGAGCTGCGTGTGTCGGAGACAGGATCTACAGGGCAGGTCGTACACCCAGATGTAAAGTCCATTCTTGACAGGTATGCTACGGTATTTGGGGAGATACCACCAGGACAGCCACTAGATCGAGGGTTTGAGCACACTATTGAGCTGGAGCAGGGTATCCACGCTGTTATCACTACACCCTATAGGCACCCCAAGGCCTATCGGGATGAGATTGAGAGGGTTATCCATGAGCTCTTAGCTCTTAATCACATCTGTCCTAGCACCAGCCCCTTTGCTTCTTCAGTAGTGGTGGTGAAGAAGAAGGACAGCACGTTGAGGATGTGCATTGATTACAGGGCCCTGAACAAGAAGACCATGAAGAACCGGTACCCCATCCCACGGATTGATGAGTTGATGGATGAGTTGAGGGGGGCCAAGTTCTTCTCAAAGATTGATTTGAGATCCAGGTACCATCAGATTCGCGTGAGGGAGCAAGACATTCCCAAGACCGCTTTCCGGTGTCATTACAGCCATTTTGAGTTTTTGGTGATGCCTTTGGGCTAACCAAAGCCCTGGCCACTTTCCAGTCGTGCATGAATCACATCTTCCGCAGTCACTTGAGGAAGTGCGTGCTAGTGTTTTTTGATGACATATTGATCTACAACAGGACATGGGAAGAGCACCTCCAACATATAGAGGCTGTATTGTGCATTTTGGAAGAGCATCAGTTTTATGTTAAGCTCTCCAAGTGCGAGTTTGGGTTGACCGAGATGCTCTACTTGGGGCACATCATCGGGGTGGATGGAGTAAAGGTCCACAACGAGAAGATTGGGGCCATCAGGGAATGGCCGGAGCCAAAGAATGTGACGGAACTTCGGGGATTTGTGGGGATCTGCACCTACTACCGAAAGTTCGTCAAGGGATTTTCCCAACTTGCTGCACCCCTTACAGATCTCACTAAGAAAGGGGCATTCAGTTGGACGGATACGGCGCAGAGGGCTTTTGACAGACTCAAGGAGGTGATGAGCAACTGTCCAGTGTTAGCATTGCCAGATTTTACACAGCCCTTTGTCTTGGAGTGTGACGCATCAGGGGAGGGGATAGGCACAGTGTTGATGCAGGGAGGCCACCCCATAGCTTTCAAGAGCCGGAAGCTATTGCCACATGAGAGGTTGTATGCGATATACGACAAGGAGATTTTGGCCATCATGCATGCATTGGCCAAGTTTCGTCAGTACCTGGTAGGGAACAGATTCAGAGTGAGGATGGATCACAACAGCCTCCAATTCTTTTTAGAGCAGAAACAGTTGCAGGAGAGGCAACAGAAGTGGGTTAGCAAGATCCAGGCTTATGACTTTGACATCAAGTATGTCAAGGGGAAGAACAACGTTGTGGCAGATGCACTTTCCCGCAAACCGGCAACGTTGTCATTGATGAGTTTGGACACGGACTAGAGGGCTCGACTGTTGGTAGAGTACTCCAAGGACCATTTTGCTTGTGAGATTTTGGATGGACAGGTGACAGATGACAGGTACAGAGTAATGGACGAGGTGATTTATTACAGGGACAGGATCTTCTTGACTGAGGGCTCCCAGCTCAAGAAGAAGATATTGCACGCCTCGCATGATTCTCCATTATCAGGCCACCATGGGTTTACCAAAACCTATAAGGCCATCAGGGAGAGGTTCTCTTGGAAGGGCCTCAAGGAGGACGTGCTCCAATATGTCAGGGAGTGCGAGGTTTGCCATGTAACAAAGGAGAGATGAACCATGCGGCAGGATTATTGCAGCCTCTTCCCATACCTAAGGGGAAATGGGGGAGTATCTCGATGGACTTCATTACAGGGTTGCCCACGGTACAGGGCAAGGATTGCATATTTGTAGTCGTTGATCGGTTGACTAAATATGCTCATTTTTTCGCCATATCGGCACATTACACTGCAGCACAGGTAGCAGAGTTGTTCTTTAGGGACGTTTTCAGATTGCATGGTCTCCCGAAGACCATTGTCAGTGATAGGGACAGTCACTTCATGGGTGGATTTTGGCAGGAGCTTTTCCGTTTGGCGGGCACTGAGTTGACACTGAGTACTAGTTACCACCCCCAGACGGAGGGACAGACCGAGATAGTGAACAAGTGGCTGGAGGGCTACTTGCGTAACTATGTCAACGGGCAGCAGAAGGCATGGTTGAGATGGTTTCACTTGGGGGAGCACTGCTACAACAACACTCATCATATGTCCATTAGTATGTCTCTGTTTTATGCATTGTATGGATATCATGCTTTATCTTTTGCTGACATGATGTTTGGTGCTAGCAAGGCTCCTAGAGCCAAGGATTGGATCCAAGAGAGTCAGGATATACTCCGAGCTCTCAAGGATAACCTGGCTACAGCACAGAACCAACAGAAGTTGTACGCCGACAGGGGACGATTCGAGAGGCAATTTGAGGTAGGTGACTTGGTTTATCTACGCTTGCAGCCATATCGGCAGTCCACGCTAAAGCAGAAGGGGGATGAAAATCTCAAGCCTCGCTTCTATGGACCGTACAGGGTGATACACAGAATAGGACAGGTTGCATATGAGTTGGAGCTACCCAAGGGTAGCAAGATTCACAACGTTTTTCACGTATCATGGCTGAAGAAGGCACTGGGGCAGCAGGTGATTGCGACAGAGGAGCTTCCACCCACAGATGATGAGGGGCACTTGGTGCTACAGCGAGAGGCCATTATTGACACTAGGGAGAGGCAGCTACAGAGCAGGACAGTCAGGGAGTACCTAATGAGGTGGACGAATTTACCGAATGAGGATGCCACCTAGGAGAGTGAGAAGATTTTGCAGCATCCATCATTACAGTTGCTTGAGGACAAGCAACGTTTTGCCGGGGGAGACTATAATATTCCGGATTAGCAAATAGCTAATTGGAAATATTAATTTTGACTATTTTGCCTTCATAGAGTTAAAATATAAATAAAGTGGGTGAAGGAACACTTAGCTCACACTTAGGATAAAAATATTTCCTAAAATCACTTAAGGGACATGTCTATTTGGCAACGTGGGGCCTAGTGGTCAAGTGGCAGCGTAGGAAATGGAGCAGCGTAGGCAGCGTGGGGCCCAGCCAGCGCAGAGTGAGTTGGATAGCGTGGGCCAAGGGAGACAGCGCAGAGATTGGTGGGGCCTAGGTGAGGGAAAGGCTCACCAAGCATAAAAGGAGGAGGGGTCTCCTCATTCTCATTCATTCTGATTATGCATCTTTGATATTTGTCTTCTGACATTGAGCACGCTTGCTGTTTAGCAAAGTCTGCACGTACTGTTCAGTACAATGGGTGTCTCCATTCGAAGATCCCAACCTCAGCCCCCGGGGACTTCGAGTGCCTGCTCGGGTGAGAAATTTCATCCTTGTTTTGCCAGAGGGAGTTGCAGCTGCCACAAGAGGAGCATCCACTCAGTGAGAGGGAGGACGAAGTCTTGTGAGGAGGTAGTTCCGGATTGGAGGTAGTTGGTGGTTTCAGCCCGGGATAGTGGGTAAGGGACCAGCCCTTCCCTATTCCAGCGTTTTGGAGGAGTTAGGAGCCATCTTTTGGAGCAGATCATTCAGAGCCAGCGTCCCTCCTTGAGGAATAGCGTAGTGCCTCAAGGGAGCCATTTTCGGGGGTCGGCCATTTCTGAAAAGCTTTTTGGGCTTTTCTAGTATTGGGAGTCGAAGCCATTCTCGAAGTTTCAGAATTTTCCGAGGTGGGGAGCAGCCCCAAAGATTCAGTTCATTTTAGCAGCAGCAGCAGCACAGTAGCAGTGCCAGCAACTTGGAGATAACGCAGTCTTGAGTTAGCAGCCATTCTGAGTCCCATTCTGAGAGTATTTCTACGCTTTCCTAGTGCAAGCCAAGGTGCCATCATTATGATCACCTTTGTACTCATTTTCTATCTTTCAGTATTAATAAAATGGCTCAGCATTCTCCATATTGGTTATTGTTCATGTGATATCTCTCTAGTTAATGTTTGTCTATGTTTATGTGCTTTATATTGTTGTTTATTTCTAGTTGGAATATTACACGTAAGGACTACGTCACACAGTTTGGGGTAACACAAGCCTTTCCAAGCTAGCACAGAGGGACGCAGGGGCTGCAGAGGCTGACGCAAGGGCTTCAGGGGTAGCGCTAGGGTTTCTAGGGCCTAATTTTGGCTGAGTCCTATAAATCCCGTTTGAGGGTGTGGATCAGTTAATATTTTGGCTTCAGAACAGCCGGTGAGTTGCAGATCTATATTTTCTCTGTCGGGTTTTCCAAATCTAGAACCCACATTTGTTGTATTCAGAAAACTGTTAATAATAAAACCCTCTAGCAGCCAACAAACCAGTTTTCCCACATTATGTTTTTCCAAGGACTATTTGTCCAGAAAATCACTGTGTCACTTTGTCTATGTTTGCATGTACTTTTTTCTAGATCTAAATTGGTGAAAGTCTATTATGTGTTTTGCTTCGATATTAATATGAAATTTTCAGTTAATAACTTAATTAACTAGGAGGAGCATAACTATATCTAACAATAGATTTCTGCAAAATAGTAACATTCAGAAAGTTTCACACCTCTCAGGCTGCTTACGCTGTCTCTTCTCATTTCGGGGGACTCTGACAAAGTCTTTTGCATCTTTCAGAATTTGTCGTAGCTCCCTGCTCGTTCTTCCAATGGTGGTGGGCGGATTTACTAGCTCTCCCTCTTGCAAATCCTTTGAAGACACGTCTCTTGGATCCCCATGCCTTGGAGAGGCAACTGAATTTTCTGCCGCTGGTTGTTGAGGCTGAACCAGCGAATCCTCCTCAAACTGCGTAGTAGAAGGCAACTCGCGGGATCTTCTGAAGGCCTTCTCCTCCATGAATTTCACATCCCTCCGCACTACGACTTTCCTGCTCTCAGGAATGTAGATGCGATATGCCTTTGCATTCTCACTGTATCCTACCAAATACCCCTTTTCCGCAGTCATTTCCAACTTCTTCCTCTTCTCACAGGGCACATGGCAGTAAGTGTGAAAATTCCTAAATACATTTATGCAAAAATCCTACTGTAGTATCATGGTTTACTTCTCCTACTTGTGATTAAGTTACACAAGTTATTTTCAGAAAATACTGAAGTAAACACAACTAACAGCCTACACACATGCAGGTCATTTACTGAATATTACGCTCATTCAAACAAAGTGACACACTGATTTTTGGACATAAGTCCCCTGAAAAACCCAATGAGGGAAAAGGTATAGCAGATATGAGGGTTTATTATTATTACGTAGAACCTGAGTACAACAAATCTGGGCACCCAACTGGTTAACCCGACAGAGAAAATGATAAATCTGCAGCAATACCTGTTGTTCTGAGACCAAAAGCTAACTGATCCATACCCTCAAATAGGATTTACAAGACTCAGCTAGATTCCGGCCCTAGAAACCCCAGCGCTGCTCCTGAAGCCCCAACGTCAGTCTTGCTAGGCTCTGTGTGCCTCTGCGCTGCTCAGAAGGGGACTACGTAACCCCGGAGTGGGTGACGCAGTCCTTACGCTGCCTCTAGGGGCCTCTGCCTAACTCTAGAAGCCCTCTGAAGCTGCAACGCTGCCCCTCCTGGGCCTGCGTAACACCTGCATAGCGGCTGAAGCCTCTGCGCTGCACAGCTGCTGCGTAGTTGCTGGTGTTGTCCTTGATTGTTGCTCCTCTGCCTCTTGCTGACTCTTGGCTTCGGGATCAAATCATCCCCTCAGCCAATACTACCCCTCGCTCAGAAAACTTTTCCGGAAATTCTTAGCAAACCCTGCCCTAGAATTCCAGATCAGTTCCTCAGCTCTGCCTCTGTGTGTGTGTCTCCACTAACCCTCAAGCCTTTCTCTTATACTTTTTCGTTGTACACATCAACGGCTGAGATTAAACCACTTATCAACAGCGAAGATTAAAAGACTGCTTGATACGTGTCACTTAGAACATTTCAGCACGTGTTAATTAATTCACTTTAATTATTTAATTTCCCTAAGTTTAGACTTAGGGAATACATTAAAATAATTAATTATTTGAATAAATTTAACACCAGATGAATTTCTCCAAAAGCTTTCTAGGTTTTGGAGGTGATGTGTTTCTTAGCGCCTCCACAAAGTTTCAGGGCTAGAGCACACCCGATGCTACCCCAACTACACAAAATCTCAACACTCCCTCTTAGCACAAAGTGTGCTCTAGCAATACATCCACACCATGTATCGCAAGATCTTGGTATTGGTTTTTGTGTTGTTGATGCTTGGCTTGTTGCCCTCCATCCACTGCACTGTTGCTCTTTGTATTGTTGCCCATGTCATTGCCACTGACACTGCCACATCTGTATTGCAGCGACCTCTCAACTTGCTACATCATGCTGCCTATAGCACTGCAACTCAGTTGTCGAGAAGTAAACAACTGAAAGACTTCTGCCTAATCGTTGACAAGCAAGTCAAGCTGCATCCCATCACTGAAACTTCCTTGGCTGTTGCTTTACGCTGTCCTCCTGAAGCCACTGCGTTGCTATAGCTCTGCACTACGTGAGTACTGCCTCTCTGCGCTGCCAAAGTCCCATCAACCTCTACGTTGTTGCCTATATATTGTTGTTGCGTCTACGTTGTTGCTGCCTCTGCATTACGCTGCCCCCAATGTTATCGGAACCGAACCGGTTCTGAAAAACCGGCCGGTCCGACTGGTTTGGAGGCAAAACCGGTCCTAACCGGCCCTCTGAACCAGAAATGACCGGTTCGGTACTGAACCGGTCGGTTCCGTCACTGAACCAGCCGCTTCCATACCGGTCCGGTTCGAATCGGTTCAGAGACCGGTTCACAAGCTTGGGCACTAAAAAGAAAATTTATTTTTTTTTTTTTTTTACTATTTTTCCTAGTTACTAACGCTACCCTAGGCCCCCCCTAAAGCTACTTAAACACCCTCACCCCCTCTATTTCACTCACACTATTCATTCGAATCCCTTGCAATTCTTGAGCTGAGTTCGGTGAGGAGAATTCAAAGAGTTCTTTGTAGGGTTGTTCTAAGGGAGTTTTTTTGCAGATTTGAAGAGTTGACTGGAGTCTTGCAGAGTTGTTGGGTTGGCAGATTTTCGAGATACTTCAAAGATTTTTTTTTCCCAAAATCTTTGGGTTTTCTTCAGTGGTTTTTGCAACTGGTGGAAGATTTTTTTAATTTTGTTGGGGTTGCTACATAGTTGATTTCAAAAGATTTTGGAGCTGATTTTTTCCAAAATTTTAGAGGGTGAATCAAGGGCCATGGGAATCAAGCCATAATCCCATTGTAGACTTGGATGCTACTCATTCTTCAGATGAGGATAAAGAGGATGATCAGGATGATGATTTTGATGATGATTGATGATTGATGATTTGATCATTGATTTGTTGTAGTTGTAGCTTGTAGTATTGTAGGTTGTAGTATAATACTATGATCTATGATGTTATTTTGGACTATAAAGGCCTTTTAGAGCCTGCTTCTTGATGTTTGTAACATTTTAAGTTCAACGATGTTTTGCACTAAGTGCTATTTTGGTTGTATGCACTATTACTTGCTATATAAATGAGAACTTTTGCATATTTGTGTATAAATGGTTTGGATTCATATGGATGGACATGAATATATTTGTTTTTTCTTCAAAATATGAATATTTTATGTGTTTTTGGTAAACCGGTTTTTTTCCGGTTCCGGTCTGGTTCCAATCGGTTCCCGGTCCACAAGGTTTTCCAGTTCGGTTCCGATAACATTCGTTGCCGCCTCTCCAGCTCTTCAGCGCTGCCCTCTACTCCACTGTGACCTTCTGCAACCATCTCCCGACTTATCCCACTACCGTCTTAAGGCTCCCATAGCTCGTATGTGATCCAAGAGTAGGGCTGACTCAAGGATCCTGCCATCTTGATCTGTAGCTGCTCTACATATCCATGTCACCCCACCTCTTCTCTCGAGGCACATGAGCACTCATGGCTACATCATCATTGGAGCCATCATCCTTTGTTGTTGCAGCCTTGGATTCAGAAGATCCTTTGTCCTTCTTCTTAGGACAAGTGTTGGCGAAGTGTCCAAGTTCGCCACAGTTAAAGCACCGGACCTTGGAAAAATCCCTCTTCTTCTTCCCTTGTTGCTTTCGTTCCTTTGATGCAAGGGCTGCATCATCCTCCTCTTCTTTCTTCACTTTGGTTGATCCACTTCCGTTGCTTTGCCTCTTGGTGAATCTCCTGATTTCCTCCTGACGGAGGATTGCCCACATGTCTACCCATGATGGTAACGCTGCCCTGCCCAAAATGCTTTGGACAAACGTTTCCCATTCTTCAGAGACTGCATTTAGGGCAGTCCTCACTAGGAGCCCCTCATCCGAAATTGCACCCATGGCAATCAGTTGATCTCGGATAGTCTGAAGTCTGAAGAGGAATGGATCTATCTCCTCACCCTTCTGCATCTGGAACAACCGCATCTAATTCTCCAGAAGCATCCTTCTTTGGACAGAGCCTCCCTGATACATCGTGTCCAATGCTACCCACATCTCATTTGTCGTATTCTTTCCGGCAAAATGAGGCACGATGTGGTCTTTGACTTCGTCCATGACCAAACGCTTAGTACGCACTTGATTTTCCTCGTACTTCTTTAGAGGATCTGCATCGGTTGGCACAACTAGGACTTTCTTTGCATGATCCTTGAGGCCATACTCATCTAGGACTGATAGGATCCTAGCCCTCCAGATAACGAAGTTGGACATACTGTCCAACCTATCCTGATCTCTCAATCCATATGGCGCTATCTGCTCAGACCTATCAGAACAGATACTCTTCTCCTTCTTTCTGTTGCAATACTCAACAAAAAACGCTAGATCTAGGTTTCTTGGTGATTAGAAACCCTCTACAGTAGTTGCTCCCTCCGACAATTGATTTCCCTCTGCCAAACACAATCCGACAGTACTCTTTGATCCCCCTAATCGAATCTCAGATCTGCTGAGTGACTATCTTCCTACCGCTCTTTGTTGAATTAGCTAAGCACAATTCTGCACCGACAGAATCTCCACCACCCCAGCACTGCTAAAGATCTGAAGCACTGCTTCCAGATCTTCGCAAAACTTCTCTGTAATAGGAAGAATGACTGGACTACGTCCCACTAACTAGCCTAGCGTAGCCTTAGCATTGCTCAGAAGTGGACTGCGTAACCCCAAACTAGGTGACGCAGTCCTTACGCTAGCCTGTGAAGGCTCTACGTAAGCCTGATGGCCTTCTGTAGCTGCAGCGCTGCCCATTCCTGGGTCTGCGTCCTCCTGCAGCCAAGCTGCCCCTTCTAGATCTCTGTTGCTTCTGCTGTTGTCCTGCAGAAAAATATTCTTCAGCTGATTTCCTGGAGACTCAACTTGATCTATTATTACTTTGATACCATGTCAAAATTCCTGAATACAGTTATGCAGAAATCGTTCTGTAGTATCATGGTTTACTTCTCCTACTTGTGATTAAGTTATACAAGTTATTTTCAGAAAAATAATCAGAAAATACCGAAGTAAACACAATTAACATCCTACCACATGCAGATCATTTACTGAATATTACGCTCATTCAAACAAAGTGACACACTGATTTTTGGACATAAGTCCCTGGAAAAACCCAATGCGAGAAAACCGGTGCAGCACATATGAGGGTTTATTATTATTATGTAGAATTTGAGTACAACAAATCTGGCACCCAACTGGTTAACCTGACAAAGAAAATGATAAATGAACAGCAATACCTATTGTTCTGAGACCAAAAGCTAACTGATCCACACCCTCAAACGGGATTTATAAGACTTAGCAAGATTTTGGCCCTAGAAACCCCAGCGCTGCCCATGAAGCCCCAGCGTCAGTCTTGCTAGGCTCTACGCACCTCTACACTACTCAGAAGGGGACTGTCTAACCCCAGAGTGGGTGACAGTCCTTACGCTACCTCTGGAGGCCTCTGCGTAACTCTGGAAGCCCTTTGAAGTTGCAGCGCTTCCCCTCCTGGGCCTACGTAGCACCTGCATAGCGGCTGAAGCCTCTGCGCTATGTAGCTGTTGTTGGTGCCCTTTCTCCTTTGTGTTGTCCTTAATTGCTGCTCCTCTGCCTCTTGTTGACTCTTGGCTCCGTGATCAGATCATCCCCTCAGCCAATACTACCCCTCACTGCAGAAAACTCTTCCGAAAATTCTTAGAAAACCCTACACTAGAATTCCAGATCAGTTCCTCAACTCTGCCTCTGTGTGTGTATCTCCAACTAACCCTCAAGCCTTTCTCTTATACTTTTTCGTTGAACACATCAACGGTCGAGACTAAATCACTTATCAACTGTTGAGATTAAAAGACTGCTTGGTCCGCGTCACTTAGAACATTTCAGCACGTGTTAATTAATTCATTTTAATTATTTAAATTCCCTAAGTTTAGACTTAGGAATGCATTAAAATAATTAATTATTTGAATAACTTTAACACCAGATGAAATTTCTCCAAACGTTTTTTGGGTTTTAGATGTGATGTGTTTCTTAGCCCCTCCACAAAGTTTCAAGGCTCGAGCACACCCGATGCTACCCCAACTACACAAAATCTCACTAGTAAGTTGTATTGCCAAAGATCCTAAAGTAACTCACTTCAGGCTTGCTGCCAGTGAAGACACTTTCCGGTGTGATCTTTCCCAATGCAATGTGAGGAGTCCTGTGTTGAACATAAACGGTTGTATTACAAGCTTCAGCGCACAGAAATATGGGCATGTCTTGGTTATACAGCATCACCCTTGTCGCTTCGACAATAGTCCTGTTCTTCCTTTCTGCCACACCATTCTGCTCTAGATTGTATGGAGTTGTCCACTCTCTTCTAATACCTTCCCTTGTACAGAACCCAGTGAATTCCTTATCTATGTATTCACCACCATTGTCTGAACGCAACACCTTGATCTGCTTTCCTGTCAGATTTTCTACCAAAGCCTTAAACTCTTTAAACCAACTGAAGACATTGTCCTTGGTCTTCAAAACGTAGATCCAGGTTTTCATGGAATGGTCATCAATAAAGGTGACGAAATACTCGGCACCACTAAGAGCTCTAGTGGACATTGGTCCACAGATATCCAAGTGTATCAAGTCCAATACACACCCTTGGCCCTATTGTTGCTTCTCTGATACGCTACCTTGGCATATTTTCCCAATACGCACCCTTTGTAGACATCGTCCCGTTTAGTGCTCAGTTCTGGAACTCTGGTGACAGTCTTCTGGAGAATTTTTAACGCCCCATGATGCAAATGTCCCATTCTTCTATGCCATAGCTCATTCAGGTTTGTTTCATCAGTGCTTCCAACTAGTTCCATTGGGGATTCAAGTTGCAACTTGCAAAGTTTGTTGCTTCTTACCCTGATCTGTGCCTTCTTCTTCCAACTGGGGTGTTTGACGTAGACCCTATTGCCAATAAAGTAAACATCATAACCTCGGTTTTGAAGTTGAGACAATGAGATCAAGTTCATCCCCAACCCAGGCACATGCAGTACGTTAGTGGTCCGGATCTTATTTCCAGTCTCGGTCTGAAATACTACGGTACCTCTCCCAATAGGGGTACATTTTGCTTTATTACCCATGGTTATTTTAAAACTCATCTGCTCCTCTCGGTACTCAGAAAAACATTCCCGCACTCCCGTCATGTGAGCAAAAGCTCCACTGTCAATATACCAAACATCAAAAGAAGCAGTGCTTGATACGCAAGCAAATTCTTCTTCAAATCTGGATGTTGTTGATTTTTGTAGCATCCGAAAGTGTTCCAAGTCTCAAAATTTGCAGGGAGGCTTGGACAGCAGCATTCTAAAGAACCCAAAAACAGTTTGTGGAAATTCTACTCGGCTCAAGACTTATTAAAATAATTAATTATTTTAATGAAGCCCCTAAGTCTAAACTTAGGGAAATGAAATAATTAAAGGGTATTAATAAGTCAGAGTATGAATCTTCTAGAAAACATGGATCAAGTCAAGTTTTAATCTTAGCCATTGATTAATCTTTTAATCTGGGCTGTTGGTTCTCCAACAGGAAGATTATAAAAGAAGGCTTGAGGGTCACTTGGAAAATAAGCCAGGCATACACTCAATACCCGAAGGAGATCCATTCTGATGTAGAATTCGATCTCAATGGGAGAGTTGCAGGGCAAGGAGTTGCAGAAGCAGAATGAGGAGGTCAGGGGTGATCGAGATCAAGGTCGGAGAGCAGCAGAGGGTCACTGGAGGCAGCTTGAAGTTGCAGCGCAGAGACCCCACACAGATTCACGAGGTGCAGCGCTGGAACTGCGCAGAGTGACGTAGGGGCATGCAGGGGTTGTTCTGGGTGTCAGAGAATTGTCCGAGTAAGATGGAAATTCAGTCTCAGGTGGTTCAGAATTTATCTGCAGTATATTTTCCCTGTAAAGATATCATTTGTTGAAGAATTAATAAAACCCTCATCTGCTGCACCAGTTTTCCCACATTGGGTTTTTTCGGGGACAATTGTCAAAAAACAACTGTGTACATGTGATTGATTCTTGTGCTTATGTTTTCTGCTATTTATTTCTTTGCATATATAATTGTAAATGTTGCAGTAGTATCTATTTCGATATTTGCCAGAAGATTTATGAATAATAACTTATTGAAAGAATAAGTAGGAGAAATAAATCTATCACTGCAACTGTTTGTAAATTTTCACATAGTATCAAAGCCAAAGATGAATAACAGAGAGGGGGCATCTATCAGTGAACGAAGATCCATTGTTGCAGCAACAGCGCAGAAGGGTTCACGCAGTTCTCCTGGAGGGGGAAGAAGCACGATAGAACAGATGGATTACGATGTATCTGTATTGGCATCCAGACTAGAGGAAGATTTTGCTTGTGTATCAAGCACTGCATCTTCAGATGTATGGTATATTGACAGCGGAGCCTCTGCTCACATGACGGGAGTACAGGACTATTTTTTCGACAACCAAGAAGACCAGATGAATTTCAAAATAACCATGGGTAATAAAGCAAAGTGCACTCCCATTGGGAGAGGTACCGTAGATTTTCAGACAGAGGCAGGGAGCAGAATCCGGGCCACTAATGTACTGCATGCGCCGGGTTTGGGGATGAATCTACTCTCAGTGTCACAGCTTCAAAATCGAGGATATGATGTCTACTTTATTGGAAATAGAGTATATGTCAAGCACCCCAATTGGAAGAAGAAGGCACAAATCGGGGTAAGAAGCAACAAGTTGTACAAGTTGCAACTTGATTCTCCAATGGCACTAGTTGGCAGCGCAGATGAAAGGGACCTGAATGAGCTATGGCACAGAAGAATGTGGCACTTGCATCATGGGGCATTGAGAACTCTCCAAAAGACTATCACAGGTGTTCCTGAACTGAGCACCAAACGGGATGATGTCTGCAAGGGGCACGTATTGGGGAAATATGCCAAGGCATCATATCAGAGAAGCAATAATAGGGCCAAGGGTGTGTTGGATCTAACACACTCAGATATCTGCGGCCCTATGCCCACAAGAGCTCTTAGCGGTGCCGAATATTTCGTCACCTTTATTGATGACCATTCCAAGAAAACCTGGATCTACTTCTTGAAGATCAAGGATGAGGTCTTCAGTCAATTTAAAGAGTGTAAGGCTCTAGTGGAAAATCTAACAGGGAAGCGGATCAAGGTATTGCGATCAGATAATGGAGGTGAATACATAGATAAAGAATTCACCGGATTCTGTGCAAGGGAAAGCATCAAAAGAGAATGGACAGCTCCTTACAATCTGGGACAGAATGGAGTGGCAGAAAGGAAGAACCGAACTATTGTTGAAGCAACCAAAGCTATGTTGTATGACCAAGACATGCCCAAATTTGTATGGGTTGAAGCGTGTAATACACTGTCTACATTCAGAACAGAACTGCTTACACTGCATTGGGAAAGATCACGCCAATAAGTGTCTTCACTAGCAGCAAGCCTGAAGTGAGTCACATTAGGATTTTCGGCAGTACAGCTTACTGCCATGTACCCAGTGAGAAGAGGAAGAAGTTGGAGATGACTGCTGAAAAGGGGTATTTAGTAGGGTACAGCGAGAATGGAAAGGCTTATCGCATCTACATTCCTGAGAGCAGGAAAGTAGGGGTGCGAAGAGATGTGAAGTTCATGGAGGAGAAAGCCTTCAGAAGATCACGAGAGTTGCCTTCTGCTACATAGTCTGAGGAAGAACCTCTGGTCCAGCCCCAACAAACAACAGTAGAAAATTCAGTTGTCTCTCCAAGGCATAGTGATCCAAAGGATGGGTCTCCCGAGGATTTGCAAGAAGGAGATCCGGTAAATCCACCCACCACCAGTGGAAGAACGAGCAGGGAACTTCGATAGATTCTGAAGGATGCAGAGGATTTTGTCGAACTCCCCCGCAATGAGAAGAGACAACATAAACAGCCTAAAAGGTATCAAGCCTTAGTTGCTCAATTCAGAGAACCTTCCAGTTTTCGGGAAGCAGCTCAGCACCAGGTGTGGGTTGATGCAATGGTGGAAGAGTATAGTGCCATCATGACAAATGATGTCTGGGAAGTAGTACCCAGACCGCAGAAGAGATCAGTTGTAGGATCCAGGTAGATCTACAAGATTAAGTATTCTGCAGACGGCAACATCGACAAATTTAAAGCCACGTTTGTGGCAAAGGGGTATGCTCAGAAGGAAGGAATAGACTATAAAGAAACCTTCACCCCTGTAACCAAATACACATCTATCAAGTCCGTGATATCCCTTGTTGCGCAAATGGGATGGGAAATTCACCAGATGGACGTCAAGACGGCATTCTTGAATGGTGTGATAGAAGAAGAGGTGTATATAGAACAACCGGAGGGCTTTGAGACACATGATCAGAAAACTCATGTGTGCAGATTGAAGAAAGCATTATATGGACTAAAGCAAGCTCCTAGAGCCTGGTATAGTCGGATTGACAGCTACCTGCAAAAGATGGGATTCGTCAAGAGTGATGCAGATCCCAATCTCTACTATCTGAGAGTAGGGAGTGAGCCTTTGATACTAGTATTGTATGTGGATGATTTGTTCTTGAGAGGATCATCAAGGCTCATCACAAATTGCAAGAAGAATCTGGCTGAAGAATTTGACATGAAGGATCTAGGACAGATGCACTATTTTCTGGGGTTGGAAGTTTGGCAGCAGAATGGGGAGATCTTCCTTGGTCAAGGAAGATGCACTACAGAAATTCTGAAGAGATTTCAAATGGAGGATTGTAGGCCCATGACCACTCCAATGATTACCAACTGGGCGAAAATCGACATGTCTGAAGATGATGAAGCGGATCCTACATTGTACAGACAGCTCATAGGGTCATTGATGTATCTGGTAAATACAAGGCCAGACATCTGTTATGTTGTTAATACCCTAAGTTAGTTCATGGTGGAACCGAAGAGGGCACATTGGGCAACAGCCAAGCATGTTCTCAGGTACCTTCGAGGGACAATTGAGCTTGGATTGAAGTACACCCTTGACAATGATGTCAAGTTGAGTGGTTTCATTGATGCAGAAGGTTGGAAGTTCAATTGATCGAAAAAGTACCAGTGGGTATTGTTTCAGTCTGGGATAAAGGATGACTTCCTGGAGCAATAGGAAACAGAAGTCCGTGGCACTGAGTTCAGCAGAGGCAGAATATATGGCAACCAGCACAACTTTGTGCAAAGCCATATGGCTTAGGAAACTGCTAGTAAATCTACTCGAGAAAATTGAAACGACCAACATTTTATGATAATCAGAGTTGCATAAAGCTCTCTGAGAATCCTGTGTTTCATGATAGGTCGAAACATATTGATATACGGTGTCACTTCATCAGGGACTGTGTACAACGTGGAGCTGTTCAATTGCAGTACACTCCAACAAGAGAACAGGTGGCAGACATCCTCACAAAGGCTCTGGGAAAGACAAAGTTTGTCTACTTCAGAGAGAAGATGGGGATGATGAAGAATCCCTTCCAGTAACAGGAATGGAGGATTCAGTATTCAGAGGGAGCTGGGGTACAGAGGCAGCAAGTGACAGTGGCAGTGTCAAAGGCAGCAGTACAGGGGGCAGCAGCGCAGCTGATGGGGGGGAGCAGAATCCTAAGATCAGTAGCGCAAAGGGTGCTTCAGAATCAGAGCAGCATGCAGCAGGCATATTATTGGAACACCTTCCTCGCTAAGAGGGAGTGCTGATTTTTGTAGCATCCAAAAGTGTTCCAAGTCTCAAACTTTGCAGGGAGGCCTGGACGGCAGCATTCCAAAGAACCCAGAAACAGTTTGTGGAAAGTCCACTCGGTTCAAGACTTATTAAAATAGTTAATTATTTTAATGAAGACCCTAAGTCTAAACTTAGGGAAATGAAATAATTAAAGGGTATTAATAAGTCAAAGTATGAATCTTCTAGAAAACATGGATCAATTCAAGTTTTAATCTTACCCATTGATTAATATTTTAATCTGGGTCGTTGGTTCTCCAATAGGAAGATTATAAAAGAAGGCTTGAGGGTCACTTGGAAAATAAGTCGCGCATACTCTCAGTACCCGAAGGAGATCCATTCTGATGTAGAATTCGATCTCAGTGGGAGAGTTGTAGGGCGAGGAGTTGTAGACGCAAAAGGAGGAGGTCAGGGGTGATCGAGATCAGGGTCGGAGGGCAACAGAGGGTCACTGGAGGCAGCTTGAAGCTGCAACGCAAAGACCCCACGCAGTCTCGATGCAGATTCACGCAGTCCAGTGCTGGGACTGCACAGAGAATCACGCAAAGTGATGCAGGGGCTATTCTAGGTGTCAGAGAATTGTCCAAGTAAGACGGAAATTCAGTCTCGGGTGGTTCAGAATTTATCTGCTGTATATTTTCCCTGTAAAGATATCATTTGTTGAAGAATTAATAAAACCCTCATCTACTGCACCAGTTTTCTCACATTAGGTTTTTTCGGGGACAATTGTCCAAAAATAACTATGTAAATGTGATTGATTCTTGTGCTTATGTTCTCTGTTGTTTATTTCTCTGCATATATAATTGTGAATGTTACAGTAGTATTTATTTCGATATTTGCTGAAAGATTTCTGAATAATAACTTATTGAAAGAATAAGTAGGAGAAATAAATCTATTACTGCAACTGTTTCTAAATTTTCACATATGCCAGACCAAAAACATCGTGATCCATCTGTTCTATCATGCTTCTTTCCCTCCCTGGAGAACTGCGTGAACCCTTCTAAGTTGCTGCTGCAGTGGTAGACTTTTGTCCACTAGTCGATTATCCGTTCCTGTTACTCATCTCTGGCTCCGATACGATGTGAAATTTTCAATCTGAAAAGTCTACAGTTGCAGTGATAGATTTATTTCTCCTACTTATTATTTCAATAGGTTATTTACAAAAATATATCGGTAAATATCGAAACAAATACTACTACAACATTCACAAACATATATGCAGAGAAATAGATAGTAAAGGACATAAGCACAAGAATCAATCACATGTACACAATTATTTTTGGACAATTGTCCCCGGAAAAACCCAATGCGGGAAAATCGGTGCAGCAGATGAGGTTTTTATTAAATTCTTCAGCAAATGATTTCTTTACAAGGAATATACTGGCAGATAAAATCTACAAACACCTAAGACAGAATTCTCGGCTCCTCCCGACAAATCCCTGACACCCTGATCAGCCTCTGCTTTTCTCTGTGCATGTCTTCGTGTTTCTCTACGCAGTCCCTGTTCTGGACTGCGTAAGCATGCGTGGGTTCACTGCGCTGTAGCCCGGTGCTGCATCTCGTGACCCACTGCGTCCCTCTGTCCCTGACCTCAATGACTGTTGACTCCCTCCTACTTCTGCTTTTGCAACTCTCCGCCCTGCAACTCTTCCCACTGAGATCGAATTCTCTTACTTCAGAATTGATCTCCTTTGGGTACTGAGTGTATGCCCGACTTATTTTCCAAATGACCCTCAAGCCCTCTTTTATAATCTTCTTGTTGGTGAATCAACGGCCCAAATTAGAAGTCTAATCAATGGCTAAGATTAAAACTTGACTTGATCTTTGTTTTCTAGAAAATTCACACTGTGACTTATTAATACCCTTTAATTATTTCATTTCCCTAAGTTTAGACTTCGGGTCTCCATTAAAATAATTAATTATTTTAATAAGTCATGAATCGAGTGGAATTTCCACAAACGGTTTTGTTATCGCTTGCCGCCTACACCTACCTACAGTTAGCGGGAAAAGCCTTCAACCCCACAGGTGTGGTTGGTGGCAAGGAACTCAGAGAAGGGGCTGTCACCTATTCCCAACTCTCTCCGTTTAAGCTATCTCCTAGGTTAGCTAAGGGGGGTGGTCCCTAAAGGAAAACTAAGTTAAAGATGTGAGATTTCTAGGAGAATTGAAAGTGTTTCCCTAGTAGGTGCAACGTTATAACTTAAGGGGAAGCCTTGGGGGTCCACACCACGTATGAGGGGAGGCTCACGTAGCCTCTAGGAGCTTCTGCGCAGTATTATGAAGAGCACGTGGGAGAGAGAGGGACCACGTTAGGGTTTTTGACGAGGGTCAGCGTCATAAAAGGTGGGAGAGCCATCTCATTTGGCATTCTTGTTGTTGATGATATTTGAGCTAGACTTTTGTCTTCTTGAGCACGCTGGCTGTTTAGCTTGTCTGCAGCACTGTTTAGTGCGTTGAGTGTCTCCGGTCAGAGATCTCGCCCTTAGCCCCGGGGGACTTCGAGTGCCTGCTCGGGCAAGGTTTTTCCTTCAGTCTTTTACGGGAGATTTGGTTGTTTGTTTTGCGGAGGAGCTGGGCTTCTTTTGGTGACTGCGCAGTCCCTGGGAGAGAGGACGCAGTTCTTGTTGGGGGTGTTCCGGTGCGGGGTTTTCTGCAGGAGTTTTAGTGAGATCCGGTGTGGAGGCTCAGTCTTTACCAGTTGGAGATTTGCCGGGGAGTTTGTGGCTCTGTTTCAACATCTATCATTTGGCATCTGTGCTGGGCCTGGAGGGACGGCGTAATTCCTTGAGGAGGGTTTCCTTGGTGATTTTCGGAGGTGGTCCATTTTTGTTATGGTTTCTGGGTTTGGTCCGGGTTGGCGAGTACAGGTGATTTGCAGATTTTCAGCCCATTCCGGCAAGGGGATCAGCCCCTAGTTTCAGTTCATTCCCGCAGCAGCAGTAGTTTACGGCAGTTTCCTAGCAGCTGGGAAGCAGTTTCTTGTGGCAGCCATTTCCTATCTTTCAGAGAGAGTTCTTCACTTGCCTTGAGCAAGAATAGGTGCTATCATTCTGATTATCCATTGTATTTCATTATATTCTCAGATTAATAAAATGGCTTAGCATTCCCGGCATTTTTATGAGTATTTGCTTTATGTTCTATTTCTGGCATTTTCTATATTGTCGTATGCTTGTATTGCTGTCTATTTCCCTTCCGGGATATTACAGTGGTATCAGAGCATAGATCTGGCTCAGCCTGTGGAGCTAGCAGTCTATGAGGCCGAGGGATAGACCCCACATATGTTACAGAGGTAAGAGATACAGAGACATTGAGCATAGGTTGGAGAACACCTACGGAGAGGGGGACTGTGTTCGAGTGGTGGACACAGATCAGGAGCAGCCTGTGACAGATACAGATCAGGAGCAGCCAGTGATAGATACAGAGCAGGAGTAGCCTGTGGTGGACGCAGAGCAGCAGGATCCTATGGAAGACGAGGAGGATGCGAGGAGATATAGGGATACGCTCCTCCAAACAATGCAGGATCTGTCGAGACAGATGGAGACGGTGGGACAGAGACTCACTGCGCTGGAGGTTAGGCAGCGAGAAACCCCAAGGGGTTTTCAGATTGGTGAGGGATTAGGCACATCCCACCATATGCCAGAGCATGAGGCTATCCCCATTATGGCATCGCATGCACCCACGCGATCCACTATGCCCACGTTCCTAGCGGAGGACACAGGGGCAGGGGCACAGCAGGAGCCAGAGCCTGAGCCTGGCCAGATGGGCGCCTATATTGCAGAGTACCGGGCATACGGGCCGGAGATCAGAGATCTTATCTCATTCAGAGACTTTGTTCAGCTCCAGCGTGACAGTAGACCCCGTGATCATCACAGAGGGCACAGGCATCATCATGATGACCACCGCGCAGCTAGCAGATTCCATTTGCCCACGTTTGATGGCTCATCAAACAGTTCGGCAAAGTCTTGGGTAGAAAAGTTGGACATCTATTTCCAGCTTAATCAGATGTCGCAGTCAGAGGCCATTAAGGTGGCAACATTACATTTGGATGGTGAGGCCCAGGACTGGTGGTTTCATGGGATGACGACACTCGGGCATTCTACAGTGACGACATATGCCGAGTTTACCAGGAGGGTGATAGAGCGTTTTGACCGGAGGGACCCAGAGCAGCACTTTGTTGAGCTGACGAAGCTCAAGCAGACTGGGAGTCCAGAGACTTACATTTCGGATTTCTTGAGGGTTTCAGTGATGGTGCCAGATCTATCCGCAGCTCGGATGATCTACATGTTTGTGGAGGGATTAGCAGAGCCACTTTGTGGCCTAGTCAGGTCGACTAGACCGGCTACACTTCAGGATGCCATCAGCAGGACCC